>OY756402.1:19241262-19841262 GCA_963576865.1 Anania hortulata | reverse complement strand
AGTAGCTGATGTAGGAGTGGTTCTTGTAGGTTCATTAAATAGATTATATAAATTATAAGATTTAAAAAGATTTAGGAACCTTGCAGAGTTTTGTGTATCTACTAATAAATCAATGTTGAAATCTCCACATACAACTATCTTCTTATTCGATTTACATATCTTTTTTAATATCTCCTCCATAGTGGACTCAAAAAGATGGTAATTTGCTGATGGGGGTTTGTAGACACTAATAATAATATATTGCTCCAGCTCAGCACATGCTAGTTCAATAGTTTGTTCTATAGAGAGTGCCACGATATCTTTGCGTTCTTTGGACTTAATATTCTTTTTAATTAGAATTAGTGATCCCCCTCGTATAGCTGACTCTCTACTTAACAAGCTAATGACTTCCCAATTTTCAATTCCTATGAGCACTTCACATTTCTTAAGCCAGTGCTCAGTTAGACAGAGGACATGTATATCCATGTCTTGCAAATACAATGTTATTTCCAGTTCTTTGCCGGAAAAGCCTTGTATATTTTGATGAACAACATTAAGGCAGTTAGACTTTTCCTTTGTCGCTATAGGTAGGTTGCAAGAGATTTCCTCTGTTGTCTTAATGTTTAATTTAAATGTATATAATTATTCGTTGGAACTGATTCCAACTTGTGAATTGTTATGTCATTGCTCTGCTCAATAAAAGCAGTTTGTTTAGCCAAGTTCTTGGCTGAACACTTAATAAAATATGATAGCGACATTGCTATCTGTCTTTTAATTTTACTGCTGAGATAATATTTATCTCGGGTCAAATAAATTGAATTATATTTTAAATAATAATTAATGTCAATAATATGAATTTTTTCTGAATTATATGTCATAGTATTTAAACACAAATTAATTTTATATCTAATATTATTTTCTTCCTGTGGCAAGCCGTCACTGTAAGGTAATGTAAACATTACAATTTTATTTAAGTTTAACAATTGTAATGAGTCTAAATATTTTACTAACTCATTTTTGTTTACACTGCCCCTATTACCAATCAAAATTATTAAAGTAGTATTTTTATTGAATTTATAATTAATAATACTATTTACAATTTCATAATATGAAGAACCTGGCATGCAGTGGTTAATAACACTTTGTCCCAAATATGAGTTCAATAATAGGCCCATGTTTTTACCTACTTCATCGCTGAACATAACTATATTCGATTTTACAGGTCTATTTATATGATTATTCTTTGCTTGGGAATTAACGGAGACATTACATAGGTTGTGACTTTTTTTGTTTTTTAATGTTTGAGTAACTGGTGACTCACATCCTAACTGAGAGCCGAGTGAGCAACTTTCATTAATAGTTATATTATTGCAACTACACGAAGAGACCAGACTCGTCAATGCCAAGATATGTTCACCACACTCCTTTTTTGTGCTTATGTATCGCTGAGTCATTACATCTAATGATTTCTTAAGTTTACATAATTCTAATTCTAAGTTTTGAACATTTTTCTCATAATCACTTACACTTTTTTCTAATAATAATGAGTACATATCTAGTTTGTCACCTAATTTTCTTCTTTCATTAATTTGTCTAGTGTGAGATTGCATACATTTTTGGTGTTTAATTAATTTTTGAGTTTTTTTAATAAACCTACTAATTTTTACATATTTTTTAATTTTTTTATTACTAAATTTAGCAAGGCCGGCAAAGTTAGGAGATTTTAAAGTGTCATCACGGGTTAAATCAATTGTTTTAATTGGTCCATTGCTAGAAGAAGTTTGACAGAGGCTGGGCGCACTGCCAACTAATTGATTAAATAAACAATCAGTTCGGTAGTCTACTTACTCTTGCTTCTGCGTCTCCAGGTTTAGGATATGGTCCTGGGCATCATTGAGGTCTTGATGAAGCGAAGACATACGTTTTAAATTGAGCTCATATTCTTCTCTGCACTGATCGAACCTATCTATCACGGATTGAAGTTTATCCCGCTCGTCAATAATTAACAAATAGTTGGAGTGCAGCTCAGCCATCTGTTTTTTTAAATTTGTGTTTTTGTTCAATACTTCCATTAATTCCCTTTCATTGTCCTCTCTTTCACTATATAATTGCTCAATCATCTCCTTGGATTGCTTCAGTTCCTTCAAAGCCAGTAGGAGTTTCGACTCCTCTTGGCGAGCAGAAGCTTTGCGAGTAAGCATTATAACACTAAGAAGAAAATACTCCAAAGAATTGATAGATAAATTTATGAGGTTATTTTATTAAGTAATATAACCTCTACGCGGGTGATGTCATTATCACAATAAATGAAAAAGGCTCGACTTACAGCTTATGTGGAGATCTTCAAGCACATACACAATAGATAATATGTTGCTGAGTATTCAAAACAATTGAAAACAGAGAACAATGATAAATTAATAACGTCTGAATTTTTTAAAATTTTGCTTTGTCATTCATGTGTACCGGCTAGTACGGAATACACACAAGGTACATGCACTATATTGTTTCCTATTAACTAACATACACTTTATCACTGTTTTAAATGTTCTGCGATAAGTATTTAGCCACTTAAATTAGATCTAACAATAATTAACTTTAATTAATTCGGGACGAGATGTTACCGAGAGTGTTGCCATAGTGTTGTATAATATTATAATTCTAAGTTATCACCAAAGCGAGCTCGTTTGCCAAGCATCTCCGTCAGCAAATTTGCGTAATTTTCGGTTGACGGAAAAGACTCTCTTAGTAGCTTTTTCCATTCTATTCAAGAACGTTTAAGTGATAGCAAGCCTTGATACCAAAGTTTAGCGTGACCAGTCAATTTAGGCAGGGCGTAATGTACTACTTGTCTATCATTCCATTCGTAAATTTCGGCACACTCATCGACTTTATCTAACCAAATGTGAATTGTCTGTTGTTTCATTAAAGGGTCAAACTCAGGAATAACATTATTCATATGCGATGGAAAAGATTCACGGTCACTGGGCTTATTCTTTAACAACTTAGCAAATTCATTAAAAAGTAGATGTGCTGAGTCATACCTTGCAGCATTCTCTTGTAGTTCCAGGCTCGTAGGTGGCTGTCTTCATCGATCAGTCTCTCTTCCACTGTGGTTGATCCTTTCCTTTTCTAATTGACTTTCCAGGGCTTCTAAGCGTCTTTTCAAGACTTCACACTCTTCATTCGATTCCCGTAAGCATCTTAATGGACTTCGATCTCTGCTTCGACTATGAAGACGTTCTCTGTCACGAACTGTACGGCTTCTGTAGGTTTGCCTTAGCATCTCCATTCTATCTTCATTGGCACGAGGTAATCTTATAGGACTGCGGCTGCGCAGATCAGGACTATTAGGTATTTGAGATTCTTGGTCAATGCGGCTAAGTCTAGATGCATTTCTCGGAGGAGTGCGCATGCGTCGCTCATGTCGTCTTGACAAAATGGGACTCCTGCTGCCGCTTCGACTAAGGCGCTCATTGTTTTGCCTTCCGTATTCCATTATCTGAAACTTTCAACAAATCTTTGTAGTTCGAATAAAAAAAAACAAAAAACAACTAAATTGGTCGCTGTGCCTAACAGGGTCCATAAATGATCCTGTTTTAAGCCTTATATTCTATTTCTTGTAACTTTATGGTATGCAAATGAATAAATAATAACTGATTACAGAATAGAGCAGAACAGAATCATTTGTTTTCTAAAATGTGCCCCTTATGATCTTATAATAAGCATAAAAGGAACGACACGTTAACCAGTTTTCTACTGGCTGGCAAATATTAATAGTGAAGCAACACAAATTAAATTATACTATTATGACTACATTCTAGTAACTTCTGTGCGTTTTCTAAATTATTCTGGGTGAGATCTTGTAATAAAACAAGCCTTCAATATGTATTATACGCAGGTTAACGGAAGAATATAAAGCTTTTTTGAATAGCGGCCTGCAGCTATCGGTAGGCATTACATAATGTATAGCCCGTAAAAAAACTTTTTTTTTTAAAAAGTTTTTCATATCCTTGTTTTCATATATAAGAAGCAATTAAAGCAAATAGTTAAGATCTTTTAAGCAACTATAAGGTTCTTTATATAAGTATGCACGTGTATAGCTGCTGTTGGGTTGTATAGCTACGATACAAAAAAAATATGCTTTAACTACTGCATACGTAGGTACCCTGTCTACACAATAATGTACAACTCTATATGTACAAGCCTGGCAAGTGTCAGTAAGTATTTAATATCTGTTAGATTATATCTGGATCGCCCCATCTGTCCGGCAGCATCGTCAGGGCTATTCTCCACCGAAGATAGGTTATCCATTGTTCCACAGAATAAAGCAAACTCAGTTAGTTGATTTAACTGATTTATTCACAATCACAATAGTTTAACTGATTTGTTCACATACACAGAATAATAACTAATAGAATCACAATTAACATGGAAACAGGCATAGAGAGCAAGTTGCTTCTATCACGAACAGTCGTAGAATGAGCTTCGATGTACTGCGCATCGCCTTATAAAGGCTTGTAGAGGGGATATACGTCACACGGAGATACATCAAATGCGGGCCGGTGTATTTCCGAGCCGTCACGGCCATACTGGCAGTTGGTGCATGCTCTGCGCCATTCTGAAACAGAGGTTTTATCAGCTATTGTTGTTTTTGGTTACGACACTCCGTAGAGTCATTGTGGTCATTTATGGTAAATGAACCCAAATGTTTATAGTCAATTTGTTGCATTTGTCATGTCCACCATGAATCAAACACTTAGAGGTATTTCTATACTATGCTCTGGGCGGTCTATAACGCCGTGTTACATAGTAAAGCAGTGACTCTCTTTTGGAATAACAAGACATTGTGCTCTGGGCGGTCCTTTACGCCGTGTTACACATGTTTGTATTCTCAGCATAATTATGTGCTCTGGGTGCTCTGGGCACCGTGTTACACAATACATTACTAAGCTTGTTACAAAGTTGACAACTAAAACGAATCACCTTTTGCGTAGTAGATTACCTATGGCGGATGATGAAGCCCGACCGCCTTGCTCTATGATGGTTCCTGTAAACTTTCAATGACATTATTACAAGCAGTATTATGAACCTCTGCCGTCTCGGTCATCTGCTGATTGGGATAGGGTGCTCGACGTAACTGGTCATGAGCTACTTTTCGAGGTCTGCCTCGGCCATGAACTCGTTTGAGTAAATACCTGTCATTATCAAGTATTCGATTAACTTCGTAAGGCCCGTCATATTTAAGATCTAATGAAGTTTGGTTCCGTGGATTATTTTTGACTAAAACATAATCTCCACGTTTGAAGTGTCGAATCATAGCCTTTCCCCTATCAAATCGTTCCTTCGACTTGATCGCTGCTTTAATTAGCCGCCGTTGTACATACTGTTGCAGTAATTCATTATCCACACGTGCTTCATCCAGTTTAACCAGATTTAAGAGCTCTGCTGGAACGCAGTGTTGTCTACCTGTGACGATTGTTAATGGTGACAATCCCGTAGTCTTGTGTGTAGTGCAATTTAAGGCCAATTGTAGTTCTCCGAGAGCAGTGTGCCATTCTTCTGTCTCATAATTTTTAATGGCAGTCAAAGCGTTTTTTAACGTTGACATAACTCTCTCTATTTGACCATTAGCTCGACTGACTCCTGGTGCAATACTATAAATTTCAATGCCATAGAAATTACAGTACTTTTGGAATTCGCCTAAAAACGCTCGATCCCCATCTACAACAATCTGGGCTGGAGCTCCGAACAAATGCACAAGCTGTTTAAGTGCGGCTAATGTACTGTACTGACTTTTGTCATTCGCATGATATAAAAGTATGTATTTGGAGTAGGCGTCAATGCTAGCTATAACGTAATCATCATTCGATTTGCTGAGTTTTCCCGTGATGTCCATATGAACAACTTGAAAAACAGTTGTTGGTTTTGGGATTGGGTGTAATTCGGCTTGAATTGGTCCAGAATGATTTTTGGAGCATTTACAAACAATGCTGAAGGGTGTAAGTATGTATGTAAGCAAGTAAGATGAATATATAAACCAATGTAACTATTATTTATAGTAGTAATAAACCAGCATCTATCGAAGTCACTTGTTTCACTTAAATCTTCTCCCTTCATGGCGACCCTGCCATTTTTGGGTGAGCGCGGATAGTGTTACGGCGGCGCGTGGTTACAAATAAGGTTACGACAATGGAATATTCTGCTCTCATCGGCCCTAACGAGCGAGCGTATCATTTAATCGTGAAAGTTATTATCAGTGAAAATATTTTAAAATGGGAAAGAAGCAATCAAAATTAGAGGAAGTTGTGATAGCACAAAACGCTTCAGGGGGAAGCAATGCAGCATCTGCTACAGAAGACCTTAAATATCACGTAAGCACCACCAACATACTACTGGTAGTAGTCGTCACATTATTGGCACTGGCAGGTCTGTTCTGCTTTTATAAGCATTACAAGAAAACTCATAAAAAATGGATGCGCCGAGAAATCACGTTCCATGACCTGAGGAGGTCCTTACGCTGGCGTCCAGGTGTTACCGTTCCAGAACAATACCTACGAGAGACGGCCCCGTCTGCGACCAAGGAACCAGTTTAGTGTTGTGTAAAAAAAAAAAAAAAAGGGTGAATTTCTGTGCGTAAAATCGGCAATCTTATATAGTGTTCGGTGTTATTTTTCGACATCTCGTATCCTGAACTGATATTAAAACTAATTAGGAACATTAAGTGCGTTATAACTATGTACGTAATGTAGTTAATATTTTATTTTATGTTTATAAAATCCATTTAATCATTTTAATCTTGTATTAGAATTATGCAGCTTTGACGTATAAGGAAAGTAGCCGCGTTCCGATGTAATGTAATACGACGCGATAGTCGCATCGTGTCCCCTACTTTGGTAACTCACGCAGTAAATAATAATGGTAAGTTACATTTTATTATTTAATTGTGTACTTATCTAATGGAAAAAGAGTTATTAGAATGTTTAACAGAAATTACAATAATTAGGAAATATTTAATTAAAAAAGGACAATCAAGATTTAGAGGAAAACTAATTGAAAATAAATTATACGAAACAGAAATTATTTATGAAAAAAGTAAACAAATTATTGAATTATTGACGCAACGTAAAGATATCGAATCTAGTGTGTTAACATCTATAACTTCTGTTTGGGATAATATTACGATTCTTTATAGGGAAATATTAGACTTATGTAATACCAAACAAAATAGTAAAAGTAGTGAAAGCGATTATAGCGAGTCATCTGAATATTTACCATCCACAATGGAGTTTGATTTAAAGACAGCGTGTAGTTTAATACCTGTGATGGACAGTAGTGAAAAAACTACTAAGACCATGATCGATGCAATTGAGATGTACTCTGATATGCTATCAACTAATGGGAATCAATTATTAATTAAATTCGTTTTGAAAAGTAGGCTCTCGGAAAATGCGAAATTGCGTTTATCTACAGAATATACGTCAACAAGCGACCTTATCAAAGATATACGGCAAAATTTGATCACTAAAAAGTCGTTTACAGCTATTCAAGCTCGTTTACAAAAAGTTACTCAAGGTTGGCGAACTGTTGATCAATTTGGAACCGAAATTGAACAATTGTTTTCTGATTTGACAATAGCACAAGCAGATGGTGACAAAGAAAAATATGCCATTTTAAAGCCGTTAAATGAAAAAATTGCTGTACAACGGTTTTCAGACGGTCTTCGCGACCCACGCCTGAGCACGATTGTCTCCGCCAGAAACTACAAGCACCTGAAAGATGCGATCCAGGCTGCGAAAGACGAGGAACTGCATGGTGCATCGACGTCTAAAGGTGAAGGTGTAATGCAATTCACTCGTCGTGGAAGAGGTAAGCCAAATCGTAATTACTTTCGTGGTCAGCACAATGGTATGGTCAGAGGCCATAACATCAGTCAAGGTCAGTACGTAAATAATCCAACAAGAGGAAATTTTTCCCGAGGTTATTATGGATCTCGATCATTTTATTCCCATCGCGGTCGTGGTTCACGAATGCAGAGTGATAATAGATCGACTTATAGAAACACTCGTGGTAGAGGTAACGTTAATCAACGTGTATTTTATTCGGAACCTAGTAGTCAAAGTCAAAGTAACAATCAGGACACAGTACCCCCAACTAGCAAAATAATCCTAGAACGCTTTTTTTTAATGCTATATGGACTTATAAAGCTCCAATGGTGGTTTTGGTATTTGCTGCAGCGCTTTTAACAGCATAAATGAGTGCTATTTTTACTTAAGTACGTTTAATCCTATTAATTGGACTTATAGCGGTATATAGGATAAAATTTCGTGGCTATAACTAGATCAAGACTCCTATAAAAGCATGGAATAAGAGTAATTGCTCTCAGGAGTAATTACTCCGGTAACTTAGACTTATATGCGCCTATAAGATAAAATCTTAGAGCCATTTCAATCGCAAGACTCCTCTAGGAGCATCTATCAGGATAGGATACACTGCGGACCAATCACTCTAGTTATTTTCACTTATAACCTAATATAAGCTAATATTTTATGGCTAATATAGGTAAATTCTAGTTAAACTACTGAACAGTATTTATATTTATTGTCTGGTTTTACATTTGCTTAAAATTAAGATTAAGTGGATTTAATATCCGGGTTTAAAAAAATAATAAACCACTAAGATTATAACAGCACTCAGTAGGATAAAATGTTCTCTATATAGATTTATCTTATGCCGTCGTAAGCCTAGACATATTTATATTGGCATTCCACTGTAGTGTTACTGTCTAAGTAGTACCAAACCATTCTCTTAAAAGATCACTTTTGCTTGAAACAACCAATATAGACGCAAACACGCTTTATACAGCTTTGCAAATCTTATTACAGGATTTGACACAGCCATTAAGATTGCAACTGTTTTTGTCTACGATATTCAAAATGGATTTAAATAAGTGGAAGCGGTTTAAAAGAAGTGGTTCTTATAAAAGAAAAGTATAAAAAACCTATCAAAATATATTAACTGCAGCGAGCACAGATTTTTTTAATTTAATTGGTAAAGACCGCATCACGAATTCTGGTGAGGGTTCAGCACAAGATAACTGTAGTACTACTTTAGATGAAAGAGGTTCGGACTACGAAAATAATCATGAAAAATCAGCGATAATGAGGAAGAACTTTCTGATTACAACAAAAATTTACAACTGCGTTATTCTATAAAAAACTGGGCTTTAGATTTCAATATTTCTCATACTGCATTAAACTCCTTACTTGAAATTATAAACATGAGATTAAACGATGTTTTGCCTAAAGACGCACGAACACTACTAGAAACAAACAAAGAAAACGTTCACACTACAATTTCATCCCCAGGGCACTATTGGCACAATAGTCTAATCAAATGTTTAAAAAGAATTTTCGAAAATGTTTCCTGTCTACCAAATGAGTTTTCTTTAAACATAAATATTGATGGATTACCAGTTTTCAACAGTTCGCGATACCAGTTTTGGCCTATTTTATGTACCATCTTTGAAATACCAAATTTAGCACCGTTTGTTGTGGGTTAGTAAAATAATAAAACTTTATTAAACCTAGATACCTACCTAAAGTTATCAGCTTCATGACCAATTAGCATTATATGTGTTTTTTTACTGTTTACCTATTAAAATTTTGTGCCACGTAAGTAAGTAAACTAATCTAAAATTTCAAACTTTAAAACTATTCTAAAGTTATTTATTATGACAAATAAAAATGAATTTTCTTTTTAACAGGAATCTATGCTGGAGATGGGAAACCATCAGATCTGGATGCTTTTTTAGGGCCTTTTGTAACAGAAATGAAGCAACTTGAAGAGGGATTAATACTAAATACTGCTACTGATTTCAATGGAGAAAAAGTAGTGCGTGTGAAATTAAGAGCTTTCATTTGTGATTCACCAGCCAGGGCAATGATAAAAGGTAGGACAGTTCTTTTTGAGTTCAAAGGTACTTTTTTATTGCTTAGCCTCCCATCAGAACGGTGTATACTAGAAAGATTTTTCCTATGTAACTACCAACAACTTGCCTTTCACAACTTACTTGAAGATTACTGAATGTTAACGATTTATACTTAACTTTTCGAAACTTATCCTCCTAAGGCCCACCAGCCTATAGGCTAATATGTCTTCTAATAAGATAAATTAAATAAAGTATAGGTATCAGGAATATGTCCTATGTAAAACCCTGGACTGACACTACTGGAGAGGTTCCGAAGGGGTCTTAGGAGGATATCAGTTGAAAACATAGTTTTGCCGTTTCCAGGCAGGCATACAGACTTTCAGCATTACATTCTTTTATCAAAAATAGTTTATACCTAACACATAATGTAATGTTACAGGTGTATCAAATTTCAATAGCAAACATGGTTGTCTAAAATGCACAGTCGTCGGTGAATATTCTCATAAATCACATACTGTGACATTTACTAGATCTGGCTGTCTTAAAAGAAACAATGACGACTTTCGTTTGAAGAAGTATGGACAACATCACAAGAAAGATTCACCGTTATTAAAGTTAAACATCGATATGATTGAAGATTTTCCTGTATCGGACTCACTGCACTTAATAGATCTTGGATTAATGAAGAGACTTCTAATTGGGTGGAGAGACGGAAATTTTGGAACATATATTACGAAATGGAATACTGAGAATATAGAGAAGGTTAACAGTTTTTTGAGAAATTGTAAAATGCCTAGAGATACACAGAGCAGTTAGATCAGTTGATGTTCTAGCTCATTAGAAGGGCTCGGAGTATCGTTGTTTTTTTTACTATCTCAGTTTTATAATACTTAAAGAAGTCCAAAGAACTGAACCTTATAATCATTTCATGCACTTATATTGTGCTATAACTATTTGCTCCAATGAGAAATATTTTCATTTACTTCGTATTGCTGAAGAAATGTTAACATATTTTGTTAAACAATTTAAAACTATTTATGGAAAAGACTATATTACTAGTAATATACATAACCTCTTACATTTGGTTGATGAAGTAAGAAAATTTGGAACGCTCCAAAGTTTTAATGCATATTGCTTTGAGAATAAACTCTACTCCATCAAAAATATGATAAGGCAAGGAAATAAAGCACTTCAACAAGTCGCTAGAAGAATAAATGAAATGTCTTCAGTGGAAATTGAGAGACTTAAAGAATACAAGAAAGTTCCGACTATAAAGAAAGGAAAGTACAGCAATTCTGGTTCGGTTTTAGAGTTGGAGACATTTATATTGTCAGCAAAGAAACAAGATAAATGGTTTCTAACTAAATCAAATCACGTGGTGGAGTTTATATCGGTGAATTCTAAAAATATTGAGAAACAAGAACAAGAAATAGAAATACATGGCTATCATATCAGAAACATCCAAAATGCGTTTGAAGAACCTCTGAGCTCATCATTCTTAAACATTTACAAATGTGACTGCAGGGAACCTAATAAGTTCAAAAATGTTTATAAAGTTGTAGATATTAAGTGTAAGCTTGTCAGTGTGTTGTTAAGTACATATTTATATTTGTTGCCATTACTACATACTTTATAAATTAAGGTATAAATAAATCAGTCTAAGTTATTAAAATTTTGCATTTATTTTTATTAATCATCCAATCAATTTTCGGTTCGGTACAAAACTATTTTAAAAGTAGATGGAACTAATTTCTACTTTAGCTTACATGCAAACTTTTATCAGTCTTGTTTAAGGTTTACCTTACACTATATACTATACTGACATAACAGCTTTGTAATACAACTTTTACTAAAATAATTAACTCTTCAACTTCGTCTACATAATATTTAGGGCCAGTTTCACCACTTGCTGATAAGTTCCAGATAACCTATCCGGCACTTTTGTTATCTGTCAAAACAAGCGCAAGTTACAGTTTTCTTGTCTTCTCAGTTTTTCTTGTTTATTTTTGGGCCAAAACAAAGTACCATTATTTTCCCATTGATCTGGTACAGACGTCAATCTTAGTCTCTCTCTTTCCATTGTCTGCACAACTTTAAACGGAATTTTGATCCGTAAAATCTGAAATTGAAGATGGTGTTAGATTAAACTCTCAAAAAAAATCTTGATAAAGCAATGATCTGATGTCGTCTTGATTCTTAGTAAAATGAAAATGGATCTGAATAACATAACAATTAAATCAAATAAAATCAATTTTTGAACTAACTTTAAACCTAGCACGAACGACAAACCCTTATAGTATTCTTATAACTTGAAACATCAATCTATCGAGTTTTTCCACATATCAATGTGGAACCCTAATTGGTAACAATATGGCGAATATTCTTCGGTTTTAGCACTTGCCAATATAGAACCAATTATAATTATAATGGCACTATGTTACACTTGCAAATGCTCACCGAAAAATGGCAGCCCTTCATAGTATTTTCTTAATAAATTAATAAATACTAAAATGTTGATAAGTCAATTTAAAGAGGCGCTTTAAAATTTTATTTAAAACCATGATAAATTTCACAGAAAATTTGCATTCCCCTAGAAATATGATACTATACTAACAACAATAAAATTCTGATTTTCTACTATGGTTGACATTTATAAATTCTGATTAAGATAAATGCTACTTACCCTTATTCAAGCTGTTTAAAAAAATTCTTGTCAGAGCACAACACAGCGCGATACACTTCGACTGTTCACAAAATATGAGCATAAGGAAGCATTGCGAGGCGCGTATTAGTCTCACTTTTGACTATAACTTACTTATATTGAGATTTGCTGGAGTAACTGCATTAGCGTAATTCTATTACAGGAGCAATATAGGCGTCAACGGCATTTAAGCGGTCTATTATAAATACGTTATTAGTCAAAGTAGACTTATAAAGTGGGCCTTTTTCCGGACTTATATGCGAATATACTTCTCATATAGTCCTAGACCAATGATCCTCCTGGGATAGTTTAAAAACCACTTTTTGCTGGTTGGGCCCAGTACCTCAACTAGGGAGGAAAATCAGTTTTTTCGATCTTAAAAATAATGTTTTAGCCTTGAATGGGAAAACCAAATTTGTTTCATTTAACACAGGTAACAAAAGATATTATTGGTTAGTAGATACCGGAGCATCTTTGTCAGTTATAAAGAAAGACGTATTACCAAGAAACTTTTCCATATATAGAGACGATACTATTGTAAATGGTATAGGAGGTCAAATTCAATCTTCGGGCTATGTTTTCATGAACATGTTGATTCATAGTGACGAACTATCTAGAACGGAGTTCGATCACAAATTCTACGTGTTTGATTACGTTCCTTTAAAGGCAGATGGAATTCTAGGTTTAGACTTTCTGTGCAAGTATGCAGCACATATTGATTTAGAGACGGATAATTTAACACTGTCCAAAGATGGAATAGAATATTCTGTGCCTCTTTGTGATTCAATTGACTATTCAAAGGAAATATTAATTATTCCGGCAAGAAGTGAATCTATACATTATTTATTTACTAATTCGGAAATAAAAGACGATACCGTTATTTTTCCAAAGCAGTTAGGTGAGGAAATTTTTATGGCAGGATGTATAGTAAAAGCACAAAACAATAGAATACCAGTCAAATTTCTTAATACAAGTGATCATAAGGTTTTATTACCAACATTTCAACCTGAATTGTATTCCCTTCAGGAATATGACATTTGCAAGTTTAAGGATTGTACACAAAATGTGGAGAGAGCTAATAATAATAATAATAATAAAATCGTTTATTTCGGACAACTTAAATCCAAATGGGTTAGTAACAATGAACTTAAAATCTATGGTTAGTATTAATTATTATAAAAATATTAATTTATTAATTGTTTCTGCCGGGAAAATGCTGAGCGAGATCCGCAGGGCGCGTAAGGTCCCGGGATCACTCTCTGCACAAAACACCTCCAAAGCGGCGATGTGTACCTATCGGCTAAGGTCTTTAGTATGCTGTTGCGACTGTCCCGCACCCTGCTGATCAGAGATACCGTTTTTTTGCGGATGATGGCATTGAATCCATCAGTTTGGTATTCCGCAAACATTCCCGATGCACTACAAAAACGAGGCAGTCCCAACAGCATCCTGAAGATATTATTATACTGGATACGCAGGGCCTCTAGCGATCTTTTGGTGTGGCTGACCCACAGGTTTCCCGTGTATATACTCTGGCAGTATGCTTTAAAGAGTCACTTTTACTTGATCTGTACAACGGAAAAATCTGCGAGCCAACATGTTACCTCTAGCCGCCAGAGCCCTACGCTCCCTTTCAATATCTGCATCATCTTTAAGGTCGCTAGTAATAATATGTCCTAAGTACTTAAATTTTGTGACGCGTCTTATGCTCACGCCATTAAGGGTGATACTACTTTCGCTTTTCGGACGTTTACCAGCGGCCTCAAAGACCATGAACTCGGTCTTATTTACATTATATGTGAGCCCGTGCTTAGCCGCATACTCTTCACATAATCTCAACATTTCTACAAGACCCCCCACCGTCGGGCTAAGCAGCACCATGTCGTCAGCGTAGCTAATGTTGTTGACGCTAACGCCATCTATCCGACACCCGACACGCATGCTGCTCAGCGCCACGATGAGATCGTTCACATACATGTTGAAGAGCTTGGGAGACGTCAATCCCCCCTGCCTCACCCCGCACTCCAACACATACGCTTCCGAAAGAGAGTGCCCACCTCACAAAGTTGGTTTGATTGGCATACCAATACTTCAATACATTCAGAATTCTAATCGGTACACCCCTGTCACCCAGTTTCCTCCAAAGCACGTCATATGACACAAGATCAAAAGCCTTAGAGAGATCAAGGAAACAGGCGTACACCGGCGTTCTGCGATCGGTGTAGTAGCGGACGGTATGCTTAACACTTACGATAGCGCTTTCAGTTGATAGTCCGGGACGAAATCCGAACTGTGCGTCGTGTAGATTTAAATGACTTTGCAAGTAAGAGTCAAGCAGGCCGTCCAGCACCTTGGCAATAGTTGTAGCCAGTGAGATAGGGCGGTAGTTACCCTTGTCCGAGACATCCCCTGTCCTGTTCTTCACAATGGGCACCACAATGGTTTTCATTAGGTCGTGTGGTAAGTGAGAATGACTTATGCACATTGCAAAAAACATAGACAGTACCCTCGGTAGGTGAACCCCCGCATGTTTCAAGTGTTCAACACTGAGTCCATCATGCCCAGGAGATTTACCGCCAGTCATCTTCTTTAGTATATGCTTAATTTGTTTAGCTAATAAATTATTAAAAATATTAAAATTAAGTCATCTTAATACCGAGGAACAAAGTTCAATAGAGGCAATATGTTCTAAATATGCTGATGTATTTTTTCTACCGGGAGACAATTTAACAACTACAAATATTTATGAACAGTCTATAACTTTGAAACCTAATGCGAGTCCTGTTTATACAAAACAATACAGGTTACCGCAATCTTTGAAAAGTAAAGTAAATAAACAAATTAAACAACTAATTGATAATGATATTATAGAAGAAGCAAAGAGTGAGTGGTCAAGTCCAGTTTTACTTGTTGTTTGATTTTTGGGATCGAGTCTGCTATATGTATTCAATCAAACACTATCACTTTCACTCACAATGTTTATTAATTAAATTGAAACACAATATAACACCACAATCGCACTTTTTACTGTTGTTTTAGAATTAAATATATGGAGCTTGTAAAACGCGTTTGATCTTCGTACAAAACAGGAAGAGCGCCAGTGGCGACATCTATAGTAATAAATTTAGTTCGAATACTAAACATACTCGCCCCTCTCGATGCAAGGGAAGCTTGCCTATACTATACATTAGGTTTTATGTTAAATGATACTGTAGCTAATATATTCTAAGTTAAGTAACAAGTAATTACAAATTTTATTAATAGTAGCTTATAGGCTTTTATAGTTACATACAAACAGACCATTATTCCTTTAAGTATATAAACAAAGGTAAGTAGTTGGTTTAATTTATAGTTAAGGTTTACATATTTTTATGTTAACTATAGTAGTTTCTGAATAAACTGTGAGCTTTCTACATTTTATACATAATTCAAAGTAAGTAAGCTATACATTCTTATTATAATATAGGTTATAGCTTATACATACATAATGTAACTTAAATTAAAATTTACTGAAGCTAGATTGATGAACTTATTGTATTAGCTGTACTGTTCCAATTTTTATTCTAGTGTTATGTTATAATATTATGTTTATTAAAGTTTATATGAAGTTAGTAACAATTTATTAGTAAGTAACAATTATTTTATTTTATTGGTTTACATTGGAAGGCAGTAATATTAATTTATTTATGGGCCTTATGAAATTACCTTTTGATGTACGAATAGATACAGAGCGAACCAGCCCGTCTGATTTATTTAAATTTGTAGAAATTACTTTCCCCAAGGGCCAAAAAGTGGGTAATGTACATTCATCTTTCACAATGACTAAATCTCCTATTTTTAAATTAGTTGTAGTATCTAGCCATTTATTTCTAGTTTGCAATTCAGATAGGTAATTAAAGTAAAATTGTTTCCAAAACTTTTGTTTATGAAACATTACTTTTTGATACATATTTAGTCTATTTTCGTTGTTTTTTAACAAGCTTGGTTCTGGAAGGTCTGTCATGGACGTACCAATAATAAAATGAGCTGGTGTTAGACACGTGATGTCATCAGGGACATCATTCATGGGACACAAAGGTCGCGAGTTTAGAATTCCTTCTATTTGAACCAAGATTGTGTACAATAGTTCGTAAGTTAACTTAGTAAAAAATAAATGTCTTTTTAACAAAGTTTTTACAGATTTAATTCCTGCTTCATAGATTCCTCCCATGTGACTAGCTAAAGGAACTGTGAACTTAAATTCTATAAAATTATTAGAACAAAAATTTACAATATTGCTATATGAAGCATCATTTTTAAACATTTTGTAAAGTTCATATAGTTCTGTTTTTGAACCTTTAAAATTAGTTGCATTATCACTATACAAACACTGTGGGACACCTCTGCGTGATATAAATCTTTTTAAACTACAAATGAATGCCTGGCAACTTAAATCGCTTACTAATTCTAAATGAATTGCTCTAGTTGCTAGACAAACAAATAGACATATGTAGCCCTTAGTGTATTTACAGTTACGTGTCATAGCGCTCCTAACAGATATTGCACCACTGAAGTCGATACCTACGTGTAGAAATGCTCGTTTTAAAGTTACCCTAGGAGCTGGGAGACTGACATTTGCTGAGTGCAGGTTTGACCTCTGAATCTTGTGCATCGAACACATGAATGAATAATTTTTTTTACCTCATTTCTGCCATTGATTATCCAATTATTATACAACAAAAGTCTTCTTGAAGGTGTGTTACCACTTGTCTGGAAAACCGCTAATATAACACCAGTTTTTAAGAGCGGTAGTAAAAGTGACGTAACTAATTACCGGCCGATCTCTCTGCTGTCTGTCTTGTCTAAGGTTCTTGAGCGTTTGGTACATAACATTATATACCCGATTGTTCATCGCATAATAACTCCCGAACAGCATGGTTTCGTTAAGAATCGGTCCACTATTAGTAATCTGCTTGTATATACAAATTTTCTCTTTGAACGTATGGATGCATGTGAACAAGTGGATGCTGTTTATACAGATTTTTGCAAGGCTTTTGACAAGGTGGACCACTTATTGCTATTACAAAAACTTGCCTTTAATGGAATCAGGGGAAATCTACTGCGTTGGTTCGCGTCTTATGTTAGAAATAGAACACAAAAAGTCGTTATAAATGGTTTCGCTTCGCATTCAATCATAGTTACTTCTGGCGTACCCCAGGGGTCGATTCTTGGTCCACTGCTTTTTGTTTTATTCATTAATGACATAGGTAACTGTTTTTTAAATTCTCAATTTCTCTTATACGCAGACGATCTAAAAGTATACAAAAACGTATTAAAATTTAATGATTGTATTAAGTTGCAGGAGGACCTTGATAGACTCACTGACTATTGTATTAGAAATAAGCTAAACCTTAGTTTGAACAAATGTAAAAGTATAATTTTCTCCAAAAAAATAATTATTATAAAGCATCAGTACAATTTGTGCAATGCTCCTCTAGAACAGGTCTCAGTAATAAAGGACTTAGGTATTTTGTTAGATTCAAAATTGCA
Source organism: Anania hortulata (assembly GCA_963576865.1). Classification (NCBI taxonomy): domain Eukaryota; kingdom Metazoa; phylum Arthropoda; class Insecta; order Lepidoptera; family Crambidae; genus Anania; species Anania hortulata. The sequence goes on along the minus strand of OY756402.1, from coordinate 19,823,125 downwards.
CTTTGAAGATCATATTAATTACATTACTATAAAAGCCTTTCAACTGTATGGATTTATCATAAGGACAAGTGTTTGCTTTAAGCGTCCTCAGTCCTACCTACTTTTGTTTAAAGCCCTTGTTAGATCTCAATTGGAATATGCCACATCGATATGGAACCCTTTCTACAATAAGTACAGTGATCGCTTAGAGCGGGTTCAGCGTAAGTTTCTACGTGTAGTTGAATATAAATGCTTTCATAGAAAACTCTCGTACGATAATCTTTTGGATAAGTACTCTATTCATTCACTTTTCAAAAGAAGACTGCTACTTGGTCAATTATTTTTGTATAATATTTGCCATAACAAATTCGATTGCCCTGAAATTATTAAACAAATTAAATATCGTGTTCCTAGCCGTTTGGGCCGATCATGTAATACAATAACGTTTCGTTTATTTGAGCCCAAATTCGCAAGAACACACGCAGGCAAGCGTGCTCCGCTGACTAGGATTATGGAAACATATAACGAGTACTTTGTTAATATAGACTTGTTTGCTTTGTCACAGAGTAAATTTAGAAAAAATGTTATAGAATTACTAGACACACTTTAAGTGTCCAAATATATTTTTTTTAACAATTGTTCTCGTTCTAATGTGTAGGGATGTGTGTCCCTACACATGGGAGCGAAGACCTTGTTACCTTTGAACGCCTTCAATGCTTCAATGTTTTGTTTCGCAATGACTGGTGCCTGCTGCATGGTGGGAGTGGTCAGCATTTCTACTATAAGTTTAACTAATGTGTACGATCTAAGTAACCGTATGTTCTTCGTTATTTCTGTGGATAATGGTGCTGGTTGCACATATACATATTTTTTTGTAATTAACTTCTTATTTTATCAACATGTGCAATTGTTTGTTGTCCCTAATAAATAAAAATAAAAAATAAAATAAAATAAAATAAAATAAAATAATTTAATCGAATGTGATACAGAGTATTTTGTATACCAGAGTGAAGTAAATTCAGATGATAGTGTTTCACAATTAACGATGTTATGTAATCTTTAGCTGGTAAAATTATAGGATGTGCTTGTTTGTATGGTATGTCTGAGTGTTGAATACGACCTCCTATTCTTATGATCTTTTGTTCATCAATAAATGGATTAAATTTTCTTAAAGGACTAGCTTTGAATGTGTATAATTTTTGTTTATCTAGACTTGGTGATGAGAGTTCTGAAATTTCTTTAGAAAATGCTTTGTTTTGAACAGTCTGAATTATAAAATTGGTAGCTTTATTTAGCTCCGAAACAGATAAATGAGAGGGCATATTGCTTACTCTATTTTTTATTCTATTTATAAATCTAAAAACATAAGCTGTTACTCTAGTTAATTTTGTAAAACTCGAAATTCTGCAAAATTGATCATAGAAATAGGTGTAATTTATTTGGTAGTGTTCAGGCGACAGCGTGGGAGTTGTGACTGGTGTGTCATGGTTTGTTTGAAGTAATGTTTCTTCATTTACTGCAATGTTAACAAACTTTGAGTCTGATATGGGCCATGATGATTGTTTTTCAACCATCCATGAGGGACCTTGCCACCACAATTTACAAGTGGGCATGTCTTTAGGCATGACACCTCGTGTAATTAAATCTGCTGGGTTTTGTTTAGTATTGATATAACTCCAATTATCACCAGAAATTGTGTCAATTATCTTATTTAACCTGTGTGAAACATATGTGTCTTGTTTATTTTTGTATGGTGATTTGATCCAGTGTAGAACAATAGATGAGTCTATAAATAATAAAGTTTGATTGATGTTTATTTTGTCTTTTATAGAGTTAATGAATTTATTATAAATGTCACAAAGTAAAACAGCTCCACATAATTCAAGACGTGGTATTGATTGCTGTTTTTTAATTGGTGCAACCTTTGACTTAGACATAACTAGATTACAAGAAGGACTTTTATTAGGATACTCAGCTTTTAAATACAGACAAGCACCATAAGCTTTCTTTGATGCATCACAAAAGCCAATTAATGTTATAATTCTGGGTACATCAGTGAAGTATGATCGGGGTATTTCGATAGATTTTAAGTAAATGAATTGATCAATGAACTTATACCATATTAATTGCAACTCATTGGAGATCAATGAGTCCCAGTCTATGCCTTCTTTCCAAATATCTTGCATAAGAATTTTTGCAATAATTACTGTAGGTGCTAAAAGACCTATTGGATCAAATATTTGTGCAATTTGTGACAAAATGTTTCTCTTAGTAGGTAATTTGTCTGAAATGTTTGGAGTTTGAATCTGTAATGTGTCATAAGTTGGTAACCAGTTTAAACCGAGTGTTTTGACTACATCTGGCTTGTTAAAACTATAGGGGTGATTCTGCATGTTAGAGTGATTCTGTGAAGTAGTTTCAGTTGTTTGTGTGTCCATCATACAATTTGAAAGCATACTTAAAATTGGAGGACAGTAACTTGACCATTTATGTAGTTGAAAACCAGCTTTGCTAAGCAGATCTTTCAGCTGTAAACAGACTTGAAAACACATATCGACTGTATTTTCACTTCGAATAAAATCATCCATGTATGAACTACTTTTTATACAATCAGCAGCTAAACTGTGACTTTCTTTGAATTTTTCAGCTAAATCTAATAAAGTACGACATGCTAAATAAGGAGCACACTTGGTGCCATAAGTTACAGTTGCCAATTCTATACACTGTAATGGATGAGATTTAGATTCTCTCCACAAAATTCTTTGCAGTGGTCTTTGCTCTGCTTTTACAAAGATGCATCTGAACATTTTAATTATATCACAAGAAAAGGCATATTTGAATAATCTAAAACATATGATAATGTCAAGTAGATCATTGTAAATATTAGGACCTTCATAAAGAATGTCATTTAAGGATGTTCCAGTTGATGATTTGGAACTCGCGTTGAAAACTACTCTTAGTTTAGTGGTTTTACTTTCAGGCCGAATGACAGGTAAGTGTGGTAAGTAAAGTGAGTTCTTATCAGTAGGTGAAAAGTCTTCTACATAATAGGCGTGGCCTAATTGTAAATATTCATCGATAAAAGCTTTGTATTGTGTTAACAAAGATGAATCTTTTTGAAATCTAGAGTCTAACTGTAATAAGCATCGATAAGCTGAATTAAAGGAATTACCTAACTCTTGTAATTTTTCAGTTATTAGTGGTAGATTCACTGTGTATTTGCCTTTGTTGTCGATTGTAGTTGTAGATTGATATAAATCCTCACAGTATTTATCCTCTGGAGACTGTAGCTTAGTCAAATTAGTTTCCTCCTGCTCCCAAAATGATTGTAGAAGGTGATCTGTGGATTGTGAAGACGAAAACATGCTTATGTGCAGGGCAATGCTATGGTTGGGTATGTTACATGTATAAGAACCCGAGACAATCCATCCAAAAACAGTATTTATCATTATGGGTAGGTTGGGACCCAGCTTTATACGACCTGTCCCTAATAGCGAGTAAAATAGCTCTGCTCCGATTAGTAGATCTATCAAGCTTGGTTCAAAGAATAATGGATCGGCTAGTTTACATGCTTGTGTGTGTGGAATATTCCATGTACAGGTTGGTATGTATGCATGTGGCAATGGTACAGTGATATTATCCATCACCAATAGTGTGAGGTTTGACTGATAGTCATTGTAGCGTGAGGCTATGTTAGTATTTATGCTTGTGTATACATTATTGGACACTTTGCCAACCCCATGAATGTTACAGGCATTATTTGTAAGCGGAAGATTTAAAGAAACTGCAGTTCGGCGAGTGATTATGTTGACTTCGCTCCCTGAGTCAAGTAAAGCTCGTGCTTTTAACCATTTCCCATTGACATCTTGGAGTTTAACAATAGCAGTAGATAGCAGTATTTGTTGCTTGTTGGCATTAGATAAGTGTACAGTAGGCTGTGTGCTGTGTTCAGCGCTTGTTGAAGCTTGAGTGTTAGTAGGAGTGCTGTGTTCAGCTTGTGGAAATTGAATGCATTTTGTAGCTTGTGCGATAGCTTGAGTTCGAGTGCTTAGAATAGGATCATGAGTTTAAGCCGAGGTCAATGATGCAATAGCTGTAGGTTGCTGCACACTGAATGGTTTTGTACTAACCTGATAATTAGGGCTGTTATTATGACTTTCCATATGTAAACTTGTATGGTGTCTTCGATGGCAAGTAAAGCATGTATGTTTTGAACAATTATGATTCTCTCGATATGGCTGTAAACAGTTAAAGCATAAAGTTTTAGATCTGATAAAATCAAGACGTTGTTGGACAGTCATCTGTAAATAGTTGGGACATTTATGCAGATAATGGTTTTGTCGACACAATGTACAATTGGTTGGGCTTGGTTTGACACTAGATACGTGAGAAGTTTTTAAATAGTTAATTTTGTCACTGTTTTTATCACTCAATAATTCAAATGCTGTTCTACGTTGATTGAGAAAATCTAGTAGTTCTGATAATTTTGCAATCGAATTATCTTTTCTATTAATTTCCCAGGCAGCTCGTAAAGAGTTGTCTAATTTCTGGGTAATTAAAAACACTAATATTACATCCCATTTGTCAACTTCTAATTTAATGGCTTTTAATGAATCTAAACTTTGCTGAAGAGTGACTAAGAAATCTTTTAAATTGTGTTTAGAAATGAATCCAGAATTTATTATTGCTTTTAAATGAAAGTTGACAATTATAGTCTGATTCTCATACCTTTTGGACAATATTTCTAAAGCTTTAGTGTAGTTTTCTTCGGTAATCAATAAGGAGGAAATCAACCCGGCAGCTTCTCCAGTTAGGGCTGACTTCAGATACTGTAGTTTATTAATGATAGGTAAGTCAGCTTCATCCACTGATGCATAAAAAATGTTTTTGAAAGCTGGCCACTCACGAATATCCCCGCTGAATTTGGGCAACTCCAGTTGCGGTAGCTTTACCTTAGGTTTCCTGTTTGCAGTACAGTCGTGTAACGTGGTCGAATGTAGCTGATAGTTATCATTGGATGTGTTAGAAGCCTGAAAAGAACCTGAAAGGAAAGATTCAATTTTTGCTTTCACCGCATAGTATCGGAGTAGGTTATAATTGTTCGTTCTAATTCACTTTCTTCTCATTCGCTTCCTGCGTCCGCTCATTCGAAGAAAGTTAATTAGAACGAACAATTATAACCAAAAAAAAGTGAATTGGAATCTAGAACCTGTTTTACGATTCAGTTGAACGCACCGTATATTTTTGTTCGATCATTTGTGGATCAAGTTTATGTAATTATGATATTTCTACATTCTACTATAGGTACATACCTTAAACCAATCCTTTGAGTCTAGTCACCACACAACGTACACTAAAACACTATAATAACACCAATGCTCTTTATGCCAGCGACCGTTTGCTCAAGGTAATAATTTTAGCCCGATTGATCGTACTAACACTTGGCAACTTTCAGATTTACTAAGCCCACTATGATGTACTTTCTAATTGTTTCCAGAATTTTAGTGACACCTAGAATCGCACAGCGACTCTAGCCTGTTTGGTCGTACCAATAAATAATTTCTAATTATTTTTAAAATTTTATTGGCACCTAGAATCGCACAGCGACTCTAGCCCGTTTGGTCGTACCAATAAATACCTACTTGATAATTATTTTCAAAATTTTCATGGCACCTAGAACCACACAGCGGCTCTAGCCCGTTTGGTCGTACCAAAAAATAATTTCTAATTATTTTTAAAAGTTTATTGGCACCTAGAATCGCACAGCGACTCTAGCCCGTTTGGTCGTACCAATAAATACCTACTTTATAATTATTTTCACAATTTTACTGGCACCTAGAACCGCACAGCGGCTCTAGCCCGTTTGGTCGTACCAATAAATACCTACTTTATAATTATTTTCACAATTTTACTGGCACCTAGAATCACACAGCGGCTCTAGCCCGTTTGTTCGTACCAATAAATCTGTACTTCGCTTAGAAAAGTAATCAAGGTGAACTGTTCGTCTTAATAGTTAACTACTCGTAAATGTTAGCACCTAAAATCAAACCTTCACATGACAGTCCAGAGACTATGGCGTACACTTCAACAATGACTCGAGTAGCGAATCAGGTCATACAACAGTCAATTTAAGTACAGTATTTACAAAAAAGGTTCCGTATGTAGGCATAATTAGAATTAATCATCACCAAACTTACGATTTACTATCTGAACGATTATATTAACATGTTTTTGTAATTATAAATTGCATCATACTTTAAAAGGAGTATTTCCTAAAAGTATTGTCTATTACTATATTTACTATAAGATATTGATTTTTAACCAACTAAAAAGGAGAGCTTCTCATCTCAAATATATTTATTATAAGTCCAAAGATATGCATTTATGTCAAGTTTTTATACGTCATAATATTACCTATATTATGTCAGGTGACGTATAAAATTATATTAGTATATATTAGTATTATTGTAGTAATTTTATCGAATATATTAATAAAATAATAATAAAAATAGAATATGTGATGTTGCACATACATTGCTCTGATCGTGTGGTAAGTACCGAATTATCTTGAGTTACAGAAATCAGAAACAACGATGGTACTATAACACCCTAACCCGAGACAATATAAAAAAAGTTCGTTTTCCACATTGACCGGACCAGGAATCGAACTAAATGTTTAAATAATTAATTCAAGTGTATAATAATGTTTTTAAATACTCTCTCAGCAATTTAACTAAGGCGATAAAATGGTATGAAATTGTAAGGGACCCTAATCTTATAAGTCATAATGCAAGTATAAAGTTACTGCTGAAACCACAGTTTTGAGCATGTAAGTACCGTCAGTAGTAAAAATTACTTAACAAACGTTGAAACACTATACTTTTATTTTGCTAATGAGCAATCATGTTAATAATTGACTCTATACTATAAAATCATTAGAAACCCGGTAGCATCAGGGGTAAGTTTATCTTAACCTTACTCATGAATCTATCTATTAAAACCTATGGTGTAGTTTTTGGGTTTAACGCAAACATACGAGCGCGGCGGAGGACTTTGTTTTATGATATTGTGAGAATAATGTTAAACGTTATCGTTTCTATGAACAAACAATGAAAAACACGAAATAATGCAAATAGTTATTAACATCATAGCTCCTCACACGATCGGTTAATATGATCACTTTTACATAGAATGTTTAAACGGTCATCATGCTACAAAAACTAGACACAATAGTTTTTCTATTGTTATATCCGCTGGTAGGACGGTTGACGCTTGACAAGTTAAGAAATAATATAAGTTATGTAGGTAACTAGAAAAGTATCATAATATGAAAAGAAATAAATTTCATCATAATAATATAATTTTTACGTTGACTGTACAGCAATTATGCGGACGTCTGTGGTAAATCGAAACTTTTGTTTTTCACAAATTTTAAGGTGGAACATTTTGTAATCGCTGATTCTACAAAATATTAGGCCAGTGATCGTGAACCCAATTTTTGATGGTTACTTTTGTAACTATGCGTTATATTTTACTCGTTTACTAAGCGGTACAAAAGGAAAAATGTTGACTACCTCTTTTGCTGATCTTGCATTATTTTTGGATAAATTAAGAGGTCTAAATCGATAAAATTTAAATTCTTCAGTACTGCCACATAGTGCTCATCAACCTTCAAGGTATTCTTCAGCTTCAAGAACAATCTACAGCAACGAAATAATGTTCGTAAGTTTTTTTTTTTTTTTTTCACTTTTTCGTTGTACCGATATTTTATGAGAATTAGAGAGTAGATTTGTATGAATATGTTTCAAGCATAGGTATATGAAACGTTGCAGTACCTATCTTCGTTATTTTTGATACCTGTTTAACGTTATTGTATGTTGAATACATTTAGTACCTACCTACATCATAATAACTTCGTCTTATAACTATTATCTGTTTTAAATATTACAGGTCGGACATTGAGTATTATTGCGGTACGGAAATAAACGCGAAGACATAGATTCTGAAGAGGAAAAATCTTGTAAAAGGTGAGATTTCATATACAAAGTAACATTTTAGTAATAAAACCGATTTAGTTTTGTTTGAAACAAGTGAAATTAAATGATTACCAAACTGATTTGATTATTTGTTGACAGGTCGAACCAGAGACCTCGAAAAGCAGCTAAAAATTTAGTCTACGAGTCTGAAGACGAATCATCAGTAAATAAACCGTAAGTTTTTATTAACTTTCATGTCGATTGAGGTATTATTTACCTACTTTGGGTTTGAATGTACCTATCTACTTTAAATGCGCGGGAGTCACTTCTGTTTTTAAACAATGTTTATTAATTTATGCGAGCACGGACATACTTAGAAATTCTGGTTTTGTATTCCGGCAGGAGTTTTATAATTTTAACAGTTTATATTTGCAGTATTTTTTTTATCACTCGTTCCAACTAAAATAATTGAAACTGTTTATGTAATAATATTTAATGTAAAAAGTGAGATTTCATACACAAAGTAATATTCCAGTTAGTATTGAAACAAGTGAAAATATCTACCGTTTTAAACTAATTTGTTGTTTGTGTAATAATGTTGGCAGACCTAATAAATAAATAATTTCATTGTTTGTTGGCAGGTTGAAACCGAGACATCGAAAAGCAGCCAAAAATTTAGTCTACGAGTCTGAAGACGAATCAATTAATAAACCGTAAGTTTTTAATGACTTTTATATGACTGAGGTATTTACTTTGCGTTGTAATGTACTCGTACCTATCTATTTTAAATGCGCGGGAATCATTTATATTTTAAAACAAATATTTATACATTTATACGAGCAAAGATATACTTACATAGAATTTCTGCTATTGTATTCCGGTCGGAGTTTTATAATTTTACGAGTTTATATATTCGCAGAATGATGTTTTTTCATTTAATCTCTTGTTCCAACTAATATAACTAAAACTGTTTCAAAATATTTAAATCCAAATGTGGTTTTTTTTCAGAACTAAATCATCCGTGAAAAAGTCTACATCTACCAAACGCAAGTCAGCTCGAGTGGAGAAAAACGAACTCGAACCTCAGGGTGGAAGCTGGACTTGGACGACGACGTGGACATCGAGAGCAGTCGCGCGCGCACCCAGCCCAACCGCCTGCAGTCCGTGCTGACGCGTCGAGTGGCCGACGGGCTCCTGCGCCGCACCGCCACTCTACCTGGTGATCTCTTCGTGGAGTTGCGCCTCTACAACACGAACGAGATACGACCTGTGGAGCCGAAAGATCGTTGGGAGAAAGCGGTCCTATCGCTTAAGTACCAGACCAATTCCGACGCCGAACATCTCGACCTACTGCGGCAATTCATCAAACGAGCGCGAGAGGCATTCGAAGAGGACGGTACATTTTTCCCGAATAAAAAAAATAGTCCTCGATAATTTGTAATTAGTTATTTAAGGTAATAAAATAAAATAGTGAAATACTTTTATATATCTTAGTTTTCACCCAGTCTATTTAATTTCACTCAAAGTAGGTAGGTAGATAAATTTTAACTTTTTTAGAATGTCGAAAAGAACGATATATTGCACAGTGTGCGATTTATCAGTTAGAAGTAATAGTTTCTCAGCTCATCTTAAAAGTAATACACATAAAAATAATTCAGCAATAGAGTTAGGAGACGACATTGATAAAATAAGTAGCGCTTTCCGTAGTCGAATAGCTACATATCGATTGCGCATTAGGGATGAAGGAGTACAGACGCCAGCCGAGTTCATGCGCAGCATGCGTGCGCGCGTGCGCCAACTTATACAAGCGCGACAACTAGCATTTAACAGCCTTAAAGTCAACTTCGAATTATTTGCAGAATTTTCTCTTAGAACTAATGACTCTAACAAATCCGAGCTAAAATCATTTGCTACAGAGAACTTTATCATACATAAGAACTACGTATTTGACGAAATATTCTCTCAAGCAATAGCTATTATTTCAACTAAAATTGACGAAATGCAAGAAAGAGACAGCGGTTGGTCTTTTCTTCGTAACTCGTACTTAGAAATTAACATTAATAAATATAATCCTTTAAAAGCATCCAAATTTATAGATTTACCAAAAGCTTTAAAACTAAAACGAGCTTGCATTAACGTTCAAAATAGTGATAAATTTTGTTTTTTGTGGAGCATAATGGCAGCATTGTTTCCTGCTAAGAGCAATGCTCACCGTACTTCTTCATATCCTCGCTTTGAGAACGTTCTCAATACAAAAAACATGTCGTTTCCTGTAAATTTTTCAGATATAAAAACCTTTGAAAAGAATAATCCCGGTATAAGTGTTAATGTTTATGGAGTTAAAAACAACACTAATATTGTTGGCCCATTATACCACACTCAAAATAAGAAAAAGAACCATATAAATTTATTATTTTTAGAAAAGGGAAATCGAACTCATTATTGCTGGATAAAATTTTTAAGTCGTTTGTTCAGGTCACAAATAACAAAAAACCACAAAAAAATATTTTTTTGTGATGATTGTATGGTATTCTTTAAAAACGAAATTAAATTTAATACTCATATATGCGGTGGCGTTGCTACTGTTTTACCAAAACCCGGCACACTTATACAGTTTAAAAACTATGAAAAAATGCAAGACATGCCGTTCGTTATTTACGCGGATTTCGAATCGTTATTACAGCCAAGTACAGACGGACCGACTTCAATTTTTACGAACGTCTTCCAAAAACATGTTCCGGCTGCATTTGCATATTACGTAGTTTGTTCATATGACAGTTCCTTGAATCGGTACGTATCTTATCTTGGGCAAAATTGTGTTGCAATATTTATTGAGAATCTTAAGAAAGACATATCTGAAATATTAAAACTATATAAAAACAAAATACCAATGAAAAAGTTAACGGTAGAAGAATCAGAATCATTTTCTAAATCAAAGCAATGTTATCTTTGCAATCAGTTGTTATTTGACGATAGAGTAAGGGACCACTGTCACTTAACCGGCAGGTACCGCGGTCCCGCACATTCTTACTGTAATCTCAAATATCGCTTACCACAATTCGTACCTGTATTTTTTCATAATTTATCCGGCTACGATAGTCATCTATTTATAAGGCAATTGGGAGAAATATCGGGACCAATAAAGGTTATAGCCAAAAATAAAGAAAATTATATATCGTTCACTAAGTTTTTTACAACAGACGATAATAATTACATGGCAGTTCGCTTCGTTGACTCGTTTAAATTTTTAGGGATAAGCCTTGAAAAACTGGTTTCTAATTTAAATACACAGGATTTTACACATTTATCAAAAAGTTTTTCTGAAAAAAATCAGTTTGAGTTATTAAGACGCAAAGGGGTATACCCTTATGAATACATGACTAACTGGGAATCGTATAAAGAAAAACAGTTACCTCCGCGCCAGTGTTTTTACAGTAGTTTGAATGAGTGTACTATTTCAGAATCTGACTATCAACATGCCGAGCGTGTTTGGAAAACATTTAATTTAAATAATCTAGGAGATTATACAAAGTTATATTTAAAATCAGACGTCCTTTTACTGGCCGATGTATTTGAAAAATTTCGGTATACTTGTAAAACGAATTATAATTTAGATCCTTCGTTTTATCTTACGGCTCCGAGTTTAAGCTTCGATGCTATGCTACTTTTGACCAAAGTTAAACTTGAACTAATTGAAGACTTGGAAATAATTCGGTTAATCCAAAAGGGTATCCGCGGTGGTGTTTGTCAAGTTTCCACTAGATATGCAAAGGCAAATAATAAATACTTGTCTGATTACGACCCATCTTCTCCAGATAATTACTTATTTTATATATACTGCAACAATTTATACGGATATGCAATGTGCTCGTATTTACCTTATTCTGATTTTCGCTTGTTAAATGCGTCAGAATTTAATGTCGACGAAATTATAAACACGCCTGACAATGCTGAAGAGGGCTATATTTTAGAAATAGATTTAGAATATCCCGAACAGTTGCATGATTTACACAATGAACTCCCTTTTTGTCCGCAAAAATTTACTCCACCTGGCTCTAAAACATCAAAGTTAATACCAAATTTGTACGATAAATTTAACTATGTTATTCACTATGTGCATTTAAAAGCATGCCTTTCTTATGGTTTGAAACTAAAAAAAATCCACAGAGTAATAAAATTCAAACAAAGCCCATATCTAAAGCAATACATTGATCTTAATACCGACTTGCGACAAAAGGCAACGTCTGCATTTGAACAAGATTTTTTCAAACTTTTGAATAATAGCATTTTCGGCAAAACACTAGAAGATCCGGAAAAACGACTTGATGTAAAATTAGTAAATCAATGGGTTGATACTAGAAATAAAACAAAAAAACAGTACACTGCTCAGCAATTAATAGCAAGACCCAATTATCACAGCTCAACTGTGTTTTCTGAGAATTTTGTTGCAGTGCAAATGAAACCGGAGTCGATATTACTGGATAAACCAATTTATATAGGATTTACGGTTTTAGAAATTTCTAAAAGCCATATGTATAAATTTCATTATTCCATTATGAAACCATTCTACGGTGACAATTTAAAACTTTGTTACACAGATACGGATAGCTTTTTGTACTCCATACACACCAAGGATGTGTATAGAGATTTGAAACGTCAATTTGAATCTTACTTTGACACAAGCAATTACGATGAAAATAATTTGTATAACATTAAACGACAAAATAAAAAGGTTCCTGGTTTGTTTAAAGACGAACTAGGTGGAAAACTCATAACGAAATTTGTTGGTTTAAGATCAAAATTATACTGTATAAAAACTGAAAATAAAGAAATAAAAAAAGCCAAAGGTGTAAAAAAACCAGCTGTTAAGCAGTTACTTTTTAAAGATTACAATAATGTCCTATTGCACAACAAAGTTATTAAAAAAACTAATGTAGTATTTAAATCGTTGAAGCATGAAATATTTACTCAATCGGTAAATAAAGTAGCTTTATCATCTAACGATGACAAACGTATCATATTAAAAAATAATATAAGTACATTGGCTTGGGGACATAAATCCAGCTTCTTTTAATTTGTCGATAATTTAAGTTCTGACCTGTATTATAATAACTTGTTATATTCTTTTTGATAAGTGAGTCTTAGTCTTGTACCGTATCATAATTTGATGATATTAAATAGTCTGGGTTGAAATAATTAGTTCTTATGTTTAGATTATAAAATGTTATAGAAGTTGTAATTCTCTCGTTTGAAAGAGTTAGTTAACTAATTCATTGGAATCTCTTTACTTTTTTATTTAGGTAAATACCTACTTTTGACTAACCTTCTACTCTTAAGCCGCGACTAGCACTTACCTACTGTATTTTAAACTATGTTTTGTACAATTAAAAAAAACATGATTATAAAATGTATTTGTTAAATAAGTATTAAATAAATTTTAAATTACCAATGATTTGTTGTTTCATTGTACACAACTGTGAAAACATACATTAATAGTTTCGCAACATTTGCGCACGTGTAGGTAGGTGATACCTATTTAGATTTTAGGTCGTATAATTTGATGATACTACAAATTTAGGCGAGGATGTTTATTTAATAAATTGCATGAAACACGCACATGCTTATTTGCTGACACTACAATTAATGCACTCTCAAAACTTTCTTTACCTAGTAAACTTGCATTTGAGTCATTATTCAAACAGCTTTGTTAAGAGATACACACAGCGAGACTAATTACTTGGTAAGTTTCAATATTTATTATTAGATTTACATAAATCATAACAAAATCTTTACTTCTACAAAATTAATGCGTACTTTAACATAATGTATTTTTTTTTCATAGATAATGGCGGACCGTTCTGATATACTTTTATCTCAGTGTGCTCAAGACCCGTTGGAGAACTCCGATGACACGCCTATTATGTTATCACAGTTCAACTATGATCCATGGGAAGGATTAACACAGGCTTGTCAGGATATACTGGACAAGAACCAAATTGAAAAGCCTCAAACAACTCAAAGATTACGGGAAAAAAGGCTGAAGAAAAAGACTGAACCAGTAAAAAAGAAGACAAGATGTGTTAAATCCTACGTCATCAACAAAGAACGAGCTAAAGGCTTAAAATTGATACAAATACGAATAATCGACCTCACGAGCGAACCTTCTTGTTCGATGATACGGGAAGCTAACCAAAACGAAGAAGACACGGACGTGCTGCTCAGCGCGAAATACATCGTTACCGAACCAGTGGATGAAATTTCCGACATGACAGAGACATTAATAAGAAAAATCTCGAAAACTCTATGTAATGAATATTTATAGTTAAGTATAATTGTATTTTTTGATATGTAGTTAATAGAAATGTATTGTAAGATAGTCTACTCAGTGTCAAATAAAGACATTATGTGGTGAAACATTCGGTTTTTTGATTTTTCGTCCTACCTGTTTATGAACTTATGAAATACTTATGAAAATCTTAGGTTAGGGTATAAGTAAAACAAAATAATTCAGTAGGTACATTGTTTAATTTAAAAACTATAAATTTGCTTTATTATCTACACACCATTTTCGTATACACAAAACATTTTTTAAAGCACAAATTTTCTTATGTGTAAAACAATTATAAACTAACATATTTTTACAATAATTATTACAAAGAGTGACTAAATTAGGGACACCTAAATAACTTATATCAGTAATATTATTGTGACCACATAAATCATGAATCCATTTTATCTTTTCCTCGCCCTTTACTATAATTTTTCTGTCATTTAAATAAGGTTTAATAGTTCTCCGAAATTCTCTGTAATCAATATATCCTTCACTCCACCGATAACCCCTATTCTTTTCAACCCAAAAGACATGTTTCCTTTCTTTTTCAGTTAGTGTAGTAAACGGGTAGGGAGGTTTTATTAAAAATACATGAGTATGTTCTTCGGTAGCTATAGCTAGTTCTTTTACAATAAAATTATTTTTGCAATCTTTAAATCCTTGAAGATCTACAAAAATTGTTTGGCTGTTCATGATAGTTTCTTTACAATATTACTCAAAGGTTTGTATTCGAATATACAATCGTTTAAAATCAAGCAATAAGCAGCTGTTTGATCCGGTATTTCATGGTCTGTTTCGATTTCAACTCTCACATCGATCGAACCTTTTAAAGTTTCATGTTGTCGCGAACAGTCGATAACAAATAAAGGAGCTATGTCTCTGAATTCCTTCAAACTCATCAACGGCTCTGATCGACGTCCGTGATAAGACTGTTGAAATCTCACATACTGTTCGTATAATAAGGTAAATTTATCATCCGCAAAACTGACATTTAATCCTTCGTACGGATAATATGATGAATTTAAAAATACCCTTACATCTCGTACGTGACAATGATCAAATTCAGCCATGGACAATTGACTGTTATGTTTTCGATTTGTTTGTAAGGCAACTACAACAAATCGTGGTTTCTCTATTTGGGATGAAGTTTTAATAGACCAAGTATGCTTTCGTGTTTTAGGTAGTAATGGATATTCATAGAGATCCCAACTACGAAACGCTAATGGAATAGGTCTATCTTTTTCTAAGAACTTTAATAAATTTATTCTTTCACGATCGGACACTTTAACGTGAGGCACTCTCCAAATAATTTTAGTAATTTTAATATCATCCAGTACTTCTCCCGAGTTTAATTTAATTGCATTCAGATTCGTATTGCTTCTTAAAAGCACTAATTCATGTTTACAATTAATTATAATTTTTTCGTAGTCTTCAGCAAACCCTAATATCTTGTTCAGCGGAATGGAGACAGAAAATGCTCCACCACCTGCATTTTTTATGCCTTCAGTGGACCATCCCCAAACTCGAGCATATTTTGATTCGTTTTCATTTAAGGATAGATAAGACTTGATTGTTGTAGTTACACCTGCATTTTTAATTTTATCTATTTCAATGCCATTCAATTCGTATCGAATATCTTGAAATAGGAATAATGCTGGATTATTAATAAAATGTACATTCGATACTCTTTCTTTAGTAGTGCTATCATACACATTCACGTCCCCTTCGATATACAAACTGCTGAGCGACGGAAGCACGTACAGGTCTTATTGATTGATAGGAATTCTTATTTCATCATTCTTGTTGAAACTTGTTACGTATGGTTTGTACGAGTGATACTCAAAACTTTCGATGCTGTTATCGTATGACATTTGTTGAGATATATTTAAGATATTCATTTTATCAAACCAATTAGTTTCAGGAAATCCTTGTTAGTTTTGGTAAGCTTTCTTTTTAAATGAAGTGGTGCGCTCTTGGGAGATGTCCTTTTAGAAATGATTTGTGAACACGATGTGGTCGGGTTTTTATTAAAATTTATCATTTTTGCTTAAAATGTAAATATAGTTGCACTTCTTCACCTCGTAAATGTATCTCTTTATTATCAGCATCCAGCAGTCTTATATTAATGGCGTTAATAGAATTTTGATTAACCGGAAAATAAATCAGATTTTTGGGAATTTCAATTATTCTATAACCAGGTGGTACGTTTGGCACAAATTCATAAATTATATGACTTGATTTTCCATTAACAAATGAACCACTAACTACATCGCATTCGATCCGCACAATGGTAGTTGATAGAATGTTTACAGGATACTCTGAATTAGTACTTATATTAGCATTTATTGTTTTCGTTCCAAAACCTAAAATTTTACCCAGTGACTTCCCTTTGTTGAAATGAACATCTTTGGAACAAAAAATACGTGTTTTCAATGTATTGTTATTGCAAGTAAGTTTAAGTACAGTGTTCTTGATGTTGCTTTTTAAATAATCACAAATATCTTGAAGCTCGTAAGAACCTTCAGGTATTTCGATTATTTCATTATCACCATAATAAAACTTATTGTTTCGTTCATCTATATTGGGAATTGAGTTAAACGTTGAAAAATATAAAAGACCGCACTCATAGTCTCCTTGAAGTTCCAAAGTTGGGGAATAGTTTGTTGTCAAGGAAGTTCCGCTTCCAGTTATGGACACAGTGAAAGACATTTTTATACTAACACATTTATTTCTTCTTTTCATTATATAAATGCATTTTCCAATAATTTCTTAAGAATTTCAGACATAAATGACCACAGTTAGTGGTACCAAAGGCTTGATGTCTCATATAATTATAGTTTATAAGTAAAGCATGCATATATTTTACAAATTCTAATGGTGGTTTCAAATTACCAAAACTATCATAATATTCTACGTAATTGTTATGCTTAACAAAGGCTACCCAATGCGTGCCAGGATTTTTGTTGCTATCCAAATTTAGTATTCCGCATTCTATCTTTTTAGGTCTTGATGGTAACGTATCTCTCATGTAAACACCTCGGAAGTGAGGAATATCACTAGCATATTTTAAAATGTCAAGATTAGTAAGCGCACGTTTAGGTAACCTTTTTATTAGTTTTTTGATGGGTTTAAATATAAACCTTTTCCCTTTTTATGAGATTTGATATATAATCCTTTTCCAAGAGCTACTGCTTCCATCATTCTGTTATGTCTTTCAGATTCCTGAAGACTCTTTTGTGCCGCCTTAGAATCATTTACGGCTTTGGCTATACCCGCTGCACCTCCGGCAAGCGAACCTAATGCTGACAATCCCGCAAAAATAGGTATGAGTGGTAAAAATCCACCACACTTAGGGAGAGGAATAAAACGTGGTAAACGTATTCCTTTCTTGTTATTGAATAGCTTCTTTGCCGCTGCATAAGCATACTTTATTGCAGAGGTATGGTCTTTGGATTTTAGTGTTTTTAGTTGAGTGTGTATTTTCTTAATTCCTTTCTTAAATGATTGAATACTACTGCCTGCTCGAATTTTTGCTTTCATGGCATTTTTTACTATCCACGATGCAAGTTTTTCTCCTTTGCTCGCATCTTTTGAAGTCGATCTCCTTTTGGCCATGTTTAAAAGTTCTAAGTCTGCTTTACGTCGAGTTTCTGAATCTTTATTAATATAAGCAATATCGTGGTGCATGCAAGCTTTGTCTAATTGATTTATACCGCGTTCACCTTTTAGTATACGTTTTCGAAGTTTTGTACCGGGACTACAAAATTGGTACCCAGGTAAATGTAACTCGAACGGTAAACGATCTATTAAGTTATTTATTATAACACTGCCTTCTTTCATTGATATTAATAAAGTGTGATAAACCAGTGATCATACGATATTTATATAAAAATCTAAACCAATTCGCTTTTGTTTACCCAACTATTTTCCTTATCACTTAATCCTAACCATTTGACAAACAATTTGTTTCCTTTTTTTCTGATAACTTTTTCAATTAGGTATAGGTCTGGAAACTTAGTTTTTAATAGTTCACACCCGTAAAAAGACCCGAGAATGTTTTGATTTTGTTTATCTGCTATTTGGTATGTTATGGGATTGGTTTTATTAATTTTTACGATGCGAAATATTTCTGTAGACCAATTAGGGGTATAGCCTTTATAGAAATCTCCTTTGTATTTACTTATACGCACAAAGTCGTCTACTCTGAATTTAGATTTTTGACAAATTTTTATTTTTGTTTGTTGGGTTTTGATAATGTTAGATCGTACTAAAATTTCATTCGAATGATTTACACTGATCGGCTTGAATTTAGTAATGCGATGCACAGTGTTGTTATAATGATTTACAACGGAATCCAAATTATTTTGACACCATTGATACCGTCCGCATAAACTAAATTTTTTGTAAAGGTTTGATTTAATGGTTCTTATAACTCTTTCTACTATAGATGCTTTTTTGACAGAGTAGGTGGAATAATGGTTTATTTTGTAACTTTTCATTAACTGATTGAAAGAATCGTTATAAAACTCTTTACCTAGATCTGTTTGTACATTTTTAGGCTTTCGTTTTGATTCAGATAATATACTATGCATTGCATGGGCAACACATGTTTTAGATTTTGACTTCAAAGGCTTGATCCAAACGTATTTAGAAAAAGTATCAATCACTACCAGAACATAATTATATCCTTTATTCAGCGATGAATATTTTTGAAAGTCCATAAGATCAGCTTGCCATAAATCATCTATTCCTTTAGTCAATGTATGCCGCCGAAAGAAATTTCTTCTCGCTGCTTTGTGCAACTCATCAACTATATCTTGCTTACTCATTTTTGGATGTTTTTGCTGCTAACATAAAATCAATTTCGTTTTTTGAATAATACACTGTACTTAAATTACTCGAAGTTATTTTTTCTAAATTATTAAGATAATTTTTTATATTGCTATGAACTGTTTTTATTTCTTCTTTTAATTTTTGAACACAGTTATCAACATATTCTTTGTTCACAGCTTCACTGTCTTGTTCAGGAATTTGTAATCCTTTTAACCTTGATGATTTTAAATCAAATTCACCTGCGTCTGTTCGTAATAATGCATCGGTAAAGATATCAGTGAATTCAGGTTGACGTAAACGCTTATGAACATGATGACCAAATTTATCTATATTCATCGCCGTCTTATCGGCTTCTGAAGCTCAATGATACTGCTCAATTTTCCTGATGGTAGCTTTATATATTTCATTTCTTTTATAATACCAGCTTCATACAATTCTTCAATTATTGCATAAATTTCATTTCGTACCCCATTATTACCAGCTGCCCATGATGCACACAGTAGTTTTAATCTTTCCACTAACTCGTTTGGATCATTCCAGTAAACCAAATCGGTATCCTTTTTAACAGCTTTTAAAATATCAACACCTTTACCTTGTGACAGACTTTCCATACTACTTGTGTGACTTCTAGAGAACTTAAACAGTGGTTTAATTATATGCATATATTTAAACCCTTTGTTACTGTTTATGTGTTTAGATGGATCATAGTTCCGTTTATGCGCATTAGTATCCATAAGTAATAGTTTATAATTTTGTAGGTCTTCTTCTGTTATAGAATCTAAGTCTGGTGTTTTTTTATATAATAATTCTTTTAAGCCCGGAGTCTTTTTCAAGCTACGGTTTCCAATTTTTAGAATTCGATTATCATCATTAACACGGGTATTGCCAAGCAAAAGTTTTCCCTTCACATGTCTAACACCATAAGGTATATCTTTCATAGCTTCAGATGATAAAGACCAGGATAAAGAATCATTGGCAATACTTGGCGATGACTGAAGAGATTTGAAGGAGTTGTCATTAACTTCATTATTCTCTGGGGAAGACGTAGTAAGAGTTTTATTAGGTGTTTTACAAACATTATTATCAGAGGTTTCACCATCATCCATATTTTTAAAATAGGAATAATCTTCATTTGAAGTACTTGATGCTTCGCTTTCCCTGCGCTTAATTATTTTCACTAATTGTGGCTGCTCCATTTCATCGTCTATTTGACGTTGATCTCCAGTTTTACTACTCAACTCTTTAAGTGGGTTTACAATAGGTTTAAACAAAGTTTCTAGAGCCTGGTCACTGGTATTTTTTAAATCTTTTATCAGTTCTACCTTTCTTTTTACAGCAGTTGCAGATTTTACAATTTGTTCTTTCAGATTTCGCTCCATTATTCAAGATTCCACTCTGTTGGACTTCTCAAATTCAACTGATTCAAGGAAACGTATGCTGCAGCTTTATAAAAAATATATTTAATCTACTACTATGAATGTATTGAACTTCATTCTGTAACAGCCTTTGTTTCGATCACAATCCTTATCAATGACAACATAACTGTACGGCTTACTCCACACAGTTGAACACATTTCACGAAACTGAGACCAAGTCATGTCTGAGCTGGCATGTTCATCGTAAACATGTTTTAAATTAATATCGTCTTGTTTGAACAATATAATAAGGTTAGCATTGTCTCTTACTAATTGTTTCGGAATTTTAGTATATGTTTGATTAATATAAAAACAGTCAATGTTTTTATGACGACCCATTGCGAAATAATCTCGTATATTGTTCTGATTTTCACATGCAACATCGTCAAATATTATAATTGATTCAGGTAAAGCTTCATGTAGACTTAGGACTTCACTGTTCTGATTATATTTGTTATAAGATATGTCAGCAACCTTCTCTAATACTTTTTCTAAAAACAAGTATTTAGGCTGATACAGAGACTTAGAATACACATATAAGTTACGGAAACGTGGTCCATCTTGGTGTAACAACAAACTGATTACTAGATTGGTTTTTCCACAGTTTGAAGGACCGCAAACAATGCTGCGAATTGTGTTTGGTTGTAAGTTCCCATGTCGCTTAACGTTACTCGATGATACAGGACAAATACAGTCCAATTTTAATGATTCTTTCTGTTTTAGAAATTTCATAGCAGCGTCACAAACTCGTCCACTGTAGTGCGTAAATGTCAACAAACTGACTTCTATATTTTGGAGTCATTTCATTTATGTATGATCCACGAATGGTTAAACAATACGTATATGATGCGTTTAACTGAATCGTTAAACAGGTTCTAGATTCCAATTCACTTTTTTTTTGTTATAATTGTTCGTTCTAATTAACTTTCTTCGAATGAGCGGACGCAGGAAGCGAATGAGAAGAAAGTGAATTAGAACGAACAATTATAACCTACTTATCGGTCTTCGGATGTTTGACGTTCTTGTTCGTGCAACGTGGTTGAGGATTCATCCCCATCTTGGCATTCGATCCGTAGTTGGATTTCTTCATATTTGCTCATGGCAGAGTTAAGCTCCTGCAATCTTACTCTCAATTCCGATGTTGTGTTTAGCTCAGTATTAAAGACGTTTACGAAATTGATGATACGAGTTACTTTTCCTTTTAGAACGGCACGTTGTTGCTTCAACGCATCTATATCATCCGAAGCCATGATGGTAATCTTCGTTACTTTTTGTGAATAAAATATTGTTGTGTTGATATTTGACAATATATTTTTGATGTAAACTTAGAACTTTTGTAATTACAAGAAAATAAGAATTTATAGATAGTGAATCGCTTATGGCGGCTTGTTGCTTTTCGTAGCGTAGATTGTAGAACGAATGAATGAATGTTGTAGTATGTATGACGGATGCGCTTGAGGCGGTGAGCGTTGATTGGTTGTCTCCGAATGTGTCGGTAAAGTAGTATAGATTCTTTGCTTTCGTAGCTGTTATTGGTTGTTAGTTTCCGAATGTGTCGGTAAAGTAGTAGCCTAGTAGCTGCAGTAGGTTGTGCTGTTTTGCTGACTTTTGCCAGATGCAAACACGAGATGGCGCTGGTTTGTATGAGCCAATTTGTGAAGTCCGATTTCGGTCGGTTTCTGTCGGCGCCCACCGACGAACTGTAGCGCTGATGATGGACGAACGAACGACTGGTTGGCGTGGCTGGCTATCTCACAAATATGGCGTCGAAAGACTTCCGAAGGACCACTTTTATGTTTGATTTTTGGGATCGAGTCTGCTATATGTATTCAATCAAACACTATCACTTTCACTCACAATGTTTATTAATTAAATTGAAACACAATATAACACCACAATCGCACTTTTTACTGTTGTTTTAGAATTAAATATATGGAGCTTGTAAAACGCGTTTGATCTTCGTACAAAACAGGAAGAGCCCCAGTGGCGACATCTATAGTAATAAATTTAGTTTGAATACTCTATATACTCTAATACACTTGTACCAAAGAAATCCACAAATAATGAGAAAAAATGGCGATTGGTAATTGATTATAGAAAATTAAACGAATGCATGGTAAACGATAAGTTTCCATTGCCAAACATCACCGATATTTTAGATTCTTTGTCAGGTTCACTTTATTTTTCGCATTTAGATTTGAACCAAGGTTATTATTAAGTTTCTTTGGATAAGCAAAGCCGAGAGTATACAGCATTTACAACCAACACAGGCCAATACCAAATGAAAAGACTTCCAATGGGACTTAAGACGAGTCCAAGTGCCTTTAGCCAAGTAATGTCAGTGGCCATGTCCGGATTAAATTTCGAACAGTGTTTTGTTTATTTAGACAATTTAGTCGTATTCGGAAGAACATTAAATTTCCATAATAAGCATTTAATGAACGTTTTAGAAAGACTTAGAAAAGTTAATTTAAAACTCAACCCAGAAAAGTGCAATTTCTTACAAAAAGAGATATTATACTTAGGTCATATTGTTACCGCAGAAGGTGTTTTACCTGAGCCTGCAAAAATTCAAGTTTTACAAAATTATCCTATTCCAAAAAGTGCAGATGAAGTTAAAAGGTTCATAGCTTTTTGTAATTATTATAGAAAATTCATTAAAAATTTTGCTGAAATTACATCGCCTTTAAATAAATTAACTAGGAAATTAGAACCATTTGTATGGACAGATCAATGTCAAACGTCATTTGAAAAGCTTAAAAAACTATTGACATCTCCTCCAGTACTTCAGTTTCCAGATTTTTCAGACGATAATGAATTTATCATACAAACAGACGCATCTGGTGTAGCTATTGGAGCAGTGTTATGTAACAAAAATATGAGACCTATAGCATACGCTAGTAGACCCTTAAACAAAGCAGAAATAAATTATCCAACGATTCATAAAGAGTTAGTTGCAATAGTTTGGGCAGTAAAGTATTTTAGGCCTTACGTATATGGCAGATCATTTTCAATCATGACTGACCATAAACCTCTGATTTATTTATTTTCAATGAAAGATCCATCAAGCAGACTTTTAAAATTTAGATTATTGTTAGAGGAATATAATTTCAAAATTTTATATATAAAAGGTAAAGAAAATAATGTAGCAGACGCGTTATCTAGAATTATTATAACATCAGATACGTTAAAGGAAAAGAATGAAGAAATAATTAATGTTATGACGAGAGCGCAGAGAAAAGGTTTAGATATACAAATACAATCACCAATTCTTAGTAAACCTAATAACGAATGGTCTGATCAACCAACAGTAGTAGAGTTACTAAAAATACCGAGTGATTTTGTGGAATTACTTTTTAAAGGGAATGACGAACTAACACGATTTAGACATTTAAATAAGGTATACCTTGAAAGTGAATGTTTTATTTTTGATAAAGATAGGAGTATAATTTATATAAACCTCAACTTTAAAGCGCATTTTACGCGAGCCGAATTTGTGATAAAGTTGAAGGAATTTTGTGAAAAAGTTAATGTAAAAGAACTATGCATAGTCAAATATGAAGGAAATGAAATATTTATTAAAGATTTATTACACGAAATAAATGTTATAAAGAAATGGACCGGTCCTCGAATTTGTATTATAAAGGGTGTTAAAAGAATAAATAATGAAGAAAAAAAGAAGTATATACTAAGCGATTTTCACCTATTGCCAACCAGTGGTCATGCTGGTATCCGTAGGATGACCAATAATATAAAAAGAAAGTTTTATTGGCAAGGTTTAGATAGAGACGTAAGAGACTATGTAACTAAATGTGCGAAGTGTCAAAAGATGAAGCAAGGTAAGTATGTTAGGGAACCCATGGTAATAACCACAACAGCTACCTCTGCTTTCGATAAGATATATCTTGATATTGTTGGTCCTCTAGATAGAGACATGGAAGATAACCGTTACATACTAACAATACAGTGCGAGCTTACAAAATTTGTTGAAGCGTACCCACTAAAAAAGAAACCAAATATAATAACCCAAAATAAAGAAACGGTAAGTGTCGCCAAGGAATTCGTGAATAATTTTATATTAAGGTTTGGTATACCAACTACTATAGCAACAGATCGCGGTACTGAGTTCGTGTCATCATTAATGGAACAGGTTTGTAAAATATTAGGTATCGAAAAAATTAAATCAACTGCATATCATCATGAGTCGATAGGAGCGCTTGAAAATACCCATAAAAATTTAGGCACATTTTTAAGAATTCAATGTGAAGGTCAAAAGGACACTTGGTGTCAATGGCTTCCATTCTGGTGTTATAGTTTTAACAATACTGTCCACACAGTAACAAAGTATACGCCTTACGAACTAGTATTTGGTAAACCCAGTAAAATACCATGTAGAATAAGTGAAGGTATTGAACCATTGTATAATCCAGATAGTTATCCTCTAGATTTAAAATATAGATTACAAGTTGCACAACAGGATGCACGTAATAATTTAATTTTAAGTAAACAAAAACGCAAATGTACTTACGATAAGAAAGTAAATCATGTAACTTACGATAAAGGTCAATTAATATTAATTAAAAATGAATCAGGTACAAAATTGAATACCCAATACGAGGGTCCATACACTGTTTTAGATGATTTGGGTGTAAATGTAAAAGTTTGTAAAAATAATTCACAAGATATTGTCCATAAAAATAGAACCAAACCATTTATTGAATGAAAAAAAAAAAGACATCATAAATGTTAGTAATAAACCAGCATCTATCGAAGTCACTTGTTTCACTTAAATCCTCTCCCTTCAATGCAGTTATCTACAAAATTTCGTACTATTGTTGACATTTTATTGAACCAATAATTTTCTTTTATTTTTAATAACGTTCTTTCCCATCCCACGTGTTTAAGAGCATTATGATAGGAATTGATCAAACTCCATTGAAAAGCTTGTGGAACGACAACTAAGTTTCGCTGACCAACTACATCGCTTTCTTGAATACGCTTGAGAATGTCAGTATCCAAAATGAAATGCTGAATTTCTTCGCCAGCTCGTAGCTGATTTATCATAGGTCGAAGTGTTGGATCCCGATATTGTTCTGCAATTAACCAGTTTTGATCATTACTGTTGATTGCATTTACCGAGTGGTGTACTGGGTTTCGGCTGAAGAAATCAGCATGTTGCAAGCGGTCTCCTTTTCTATATTCAATTTCAAAATCAAAATGTTGAAGAAAAGCCCACCATCTGTGGATTCGTGGTAAAAGATCTTGCTTTGTCTTTGATGCGTTTAAGGCGTTGCAGTCTGTAATTAATTTGAATTTACGTCCATAAAAAAAACGTCGGAAGTGTTTTATTGCTCGTACTACGGCTAAAGTTTCCAATTCATAAGAATGGTATCTACTTTCAGCGTCTGTTGTTCTCTGGCTCATGTAAGCAACTACGTGCTGTCGCCCATTGATAACCTGAACGAGAACAGTACCGTATCCAAGTGAGCTGGCATCAGTATAAAGCTCTACAGGAGCACCTTCCTGAAAAATTGTAAGCACTGGGGCAGAAGTTAAATAAGCAATTATGCGATTTCGCGCTTCTTCTTGTTCAAAAGACCATTACCATTTAGCGCCTTGCTTAGTTAGGGCATACAAAGGGATCATAATCCTTGAAAAATTTGGAATGAACCGGCGAAAATATCCTGCCAGAACATTAAATTGTCTCACTTGTTTGACAGTGGTGGGAACAGGAGATTTAACAAGTGCATCGATTTTACCCGGACTAGGTCGAACTTGACCATCTGATATAACATTCCCCAGATATTCAACAGATCGTTTAAAAAATGCACACTTGTCAATGTTAATGGAGAAACCAGCCGCTTCAAGTGCAAGAAGAGTTTGTTCAAGACCAGAAAGGCCTTCTGAAAAATTACTGCTTTTACATAATACGTCATCAATATACACCTGTACTACTTTGCCAAGAAGATGACTTAATGCTTTGTTAATGCACCTTTGATATACAGCAGGTGCATTAGTTAGACCAAACGGCATAGCTACGTATTCATATAAACCATCTGGTGTTATGAATGCAGTTTTTTCTATAGAATTTTCCGCTATAGGGATTTGGTGGAAACCTGCAGCCATATCGAGGGACGAAAAATAATGGCCATCAGAAAGTTGGTCAATCTGGTCAGTTATTAAGGGTAGAGGATAGTGATCACGAATTGTATTTGAATTTAAATCTCTAAAGTCTACGCACATCCGGTCCTCCCCATTTTTCTTTTTAACAAGGATTATAGGTCTTGAAAATGGAGATTTACTTTCACGAATTATTTTATGTTCCATTAACTCATTAATTAATTTTGCAACTGTTTCACGTTCAAAAGAATTTAGTCTGTACGGTCTTCTTTCTACATATTTGTCTGGATTTTTAAGTTTTATTTCTAGCTGGCCAGTAATCACTCGTGTTTTAGGATATCCTTTTATGAAGAGGTGACTAAATTTGTTAAGCAGAATTTTTAACTGTTCTAATTCAATTTCACATGATAAATCTGTATTAAGATTATTTAGGTCTAAATAATTCACCTGTATATGCAAAACTGTAGGTTTATATATAAGTGTCATACCTTGTTGGCTTATATGAACACTTATGCCAGTATTAGTAAGCAAGTCAGTACCTATAAGAATATCAACAGACAGGTCTTTATCTGGTAGTACATAAAAGTCCAGGTCTATATTGACTCCGTCAATATTGCAAGTTGTTTTTAAAGTTTGAAGTGAAAGAACTGGATACCCAATTCCTTTTAAAAAAGTTGCAGTAAATTCTCTTTTGCCTGGCACCTTTGCAGTTCTCGCATCACAGAACAGTCTGCCCCACTATCAAACCAAGCTTTGAATGTAAACTGAGAAATTGAAACGTCTAGTCAGGACGATTTTGATTTAGGAGAGTCAGTAACCGTATTAACTTGAGGTGCAATCGTTTTAGATCGTTTGAAACAGTTTTCGTAACTATGACCTACACCATGACAAAAAGAACATGACTTGATTGTCTTGTCTTTAGGTTTTGAGTTGTCTCTGAAATGATTAGGATGATTCATTGAAGTACTGGGTTCAGAATTTTTGTGCCAACAATTACTATCAGTATGCCCAGGAATCTTGCAATAATTGCAATATTTGGGTTGCTTTTGGTCAAAACGTTTGTCAGAAATTTTAGCTCTTTTCGAAGGGATTGATGAAGTGTCAGATGGACTGGGTCGTTTACGATTTATAGTGGAAGCTACTGAAATTAATTCTGGAACCGATCCAGCTTTTGCATTATAAAGTTGAATACGGAGACTGTTATCATCAATGGTACCAATGACTGCTTCAACAGAGTCGCTATCACTAAGTCGGTCTTTCGTTATCTTTTTCCACAAGAACCAGGAAGTGCTCAAAAATTCTGCAATGTCTTTATCAGGTGTAAAAACATGCTCTCTAAATTTGATTACATCTCGGGAATACCTACTTTCAGGTTCAAAAGTGAGGATAAGATTTTGCTTAAATTCCTGCCATGTTGATGTAGAAATAAGCCAGCGATCTGCCCACTTCTTAGCTCGTCCTCTTAACAGACTACTAGCTTTCATGCGTAATTCAAAATCATCCAAATTATACTTCTGACGAGCTAAGTCAATGTGATTGCACCAATCTCTTACATTTATGTCGCCCTCCGGGTCGTACGACGGCAAAAATATGTCTGACATTTTAGGCTTGGGTTGACTCGACATAATTTTTTCAGTCATTTTGCTCATTATGGACATCATTTGGTTAATAAACGACAAGGGTACTTTCGCGTTTGGTTCCTCTCGTAATCCAGTAGCAGCTGTAGTTGGCAGGTCAAGAACTGGTGAAGCCAAGGGTGCGGCGGGTGGCGACACGTCGGGTCGGCGGGTTCTACTCGCTTCTGATGTTAGATTATATCTGGATCGCCCCATCTGTCCGGCAGCATCGTCAGGGCTACGACTACAAAAAAACAATAATTATATCCAAGTTTACAAATCAGAGTTTAAAGTAAACGAATCTGGAGTTCCACAGGGCAGCATACTAGGCCCACTACTATTTCTGCTTTATTTTAATGACCTCCCACTCTGTATTGAACATAAATGTGTACTCTTTGCTGACGACATATCAGTAATTGTGACAACAAATAATAAAAAAACTATACATGAACACGAACAGGACGTAAACCAAACTCTAATGACAATTGTAAACTGGCTTGACTTGAATAACTAAAAATAAATATTGATAAGACATGTTACATTAACTTTAATAATTTAAAAAATAAAATTAACATAAATTATAAAGGACAAATACTGAAAGAGGCTAATAGTGTAAAATTCTTAGGTATAGGAATAGATAATAAATTGGATTGGAAACAACATATAGACAATGTTTGTAACAAAATAAACAGTTTTTCATATGTCCTGTATAAATTGGTAAAAACAACCACAAGAACCACAGCTCTCACAGCATACTTTGCATATGTTGAATCAGTGCTACGTTATGGTCTTATCATTTGGGGAAACAGCACTGACATGCAAAGGGCATTTATAGCCCAAAAAAAATGTGTTAGGGCAATCTGTGGGATGGCACCAGATAAATCATGTAAGCCAATATTCAAATCTTTAAATATCTTACCATTACCGTGTCTCTATATATTTGAAATGGCAAAGTTCGTTAAACAGAACCCAAATTATTTTAAACAAGCGAAAGACATATATCCACGGAATACTAGAAATTGTAATAGGCTAGTCCTGGATTTTATCCCAAAAAGTTCTCGTATGCAAAAAAATTGTTTATGCATGTGTATAGCAATATATAACAATATCCCACAAAATATAAAAGGCTTGCATTTTAATCAATTTAAAAAGACACTACACAAGTGGCTGGTCGAACAAACTTTTTATTCTCTTAAAGATTTTTTTAATTGCAAGGAGAGTCAGCAATAAGTGATATCATGTGGATGGAAATGTATAATTAAAGTTTAGATAATTTATTCTGCTCCTTAAATTATATTTTTTTAAGTCAATTGTATTGATTGTAAATTGTAATGTTGAAGTGGAGAAACTGTATTTGCATGCTATTTGTTAATGGTTGGATAGGCGATCATATTAATTACCTGTAAATCTTCTGTACACCCTGTTCATAAGCAAATAAACATATTCTATTCTATTCTCCATCGAAGATAGGTTATCCATTGTTCCACAGAATAAAGCAAACTCAGTTAGTTGATTTAACTGATTTATTCACAATCACAATAGTTTAACTGATTTGTTCACATACACAGAATAATAACTAATAGAATCACAATTAACAAGGAAACAGGCATAGATTTCACAGAGCAAGTTGCTTCTATCACGAACAGTCGTAGAATGAGCTTCGTTGTACTGCGCATCGCCTTATAAAGGCTTGTAGAGGGGATATACGTCACACGGAGATACATCAAATGCGGGCCGGTGTATTTCCGAGCCGTCATATCTAACATGTGCATAATATTAAGTAGTGTTTACACCTTCATAGAGAAGCGTAAGCCTGGCAAAGCATAAGTATGTAATGTCCAATTTATGTACAGTATCTACATTTTACACCTCCAGAGAGTAGCCCTGGCAAAGTGTAAGAATGTAGTGTCTACAGATATTTATACTTTCATAAAAAAAAACAATAACTTCTAGCAATAGGAAAAAAAAATTACGTACCTTAATATCCGTAATGTGAGCGCGTGTTATCCCGACTTCTGAAGGTTGAAACCCCTTCGAAGCGGATAGTTCTTCAATAAAACAGTGAAATACTTTCAGGTATTAATTTTATATTTCCACTTAACAATTCTAACACTTATCCGAGTTAAAAGTAATTAGTATAGAATCAAAACCGGGCAAAGTTTCTGCTTACTATGCTACTCCTACTAAACTCTGACACAGAATGCCCGTCCGAGCCGAGTGGCCGCTATTTTATAACCGATGAACAACGAACGATTGATGATCGCGATCGACACGGTATAATGTCATTCGTCACTCGATACTGCAAGTCACAGTTATAATATCGAGTTACGAATAAATTACAGCTATTTTAGGGGGCGATATTAATTATTTAATATAATGACTGTTACACAATATTCAATTTTAAAATCAACGTCCTAAAAAAACCATAAAAACGACACCCATATTGGAAGACATTTAAACCCCATCGCATCCCAACAGGGGAGATGGTATTTCACGTCCGCAACGTGAAATTTTAAAATAGTTGTTGTTTTCGTAATCAGCGACCCGATTAAACTAGAAACAATACCCATGTTTGTCACCCCCTTCCTCTTTTTAGGGGTTGACTTTTTTTTAAATCTGAAACACATGTTTACTCATTTATCGTAAGGAGTATGTCGAAACTTCACAGGAGTAGGTAACTTCTGTTAAGTTTCGAATAAAATAGTCTGACTAATCTTGTTTCCCCATACAAACTTTGGACCCCCATTTCGCCCCTTTAGGGGGTGAATTTTGAAAAATCCTTTCTTAGTGACCCCTAGATCTTACTATAAACCTGCGTATC
Organism: Anania hortulata; assembly: GCA_963576865.1. Classification (NCBI taxonomy): domain Eukaryota; kingdom Metazoa; phylum Arthropoda; class Insecta; order Lepidoptera; family Crambidae; genus Anania; species Anania hortulata. Next base: position 19,792,034 of record OY756402.1, on the reverse strand, counting down.
AAATTTGGAATCTCTAGAACCGGCGGTTTGGGCTGTGCGTTGATACATCAGTCAATCACTTTTGCCTTTTATATATGTATATAGATTAATTAATATAGTCTGGAGTAAGATGCTGCGCATACAACGCAGTGGTGTGGTCTTTTTGACCGTGAAGCAATAAAACCCGCGTCTGCCCGTCGATGGCCGCGGCTGCCCAAGGCGCGTCCTCAACGCACACGACCGTCAGTTCAGGATAACCATTCTAGAAGAGCGCACGACGCAGGCTAAGCAAGCCACCCGCGCCACCGTCTGCATTAGTGTAAACAAACTGGTTTGTGCGATTCACGGCGGGCAGCCGTTGCTGTATACGATTCCCTTTGGTCTATCGTTCGCGGCGAAATTGTCCGGCCCGCCCTGCCCCGTCGTGTGCGCAGCGCCTTAATATCTCGAAAACGGTGCGTCCTAGCTCAAAATAAACAATATTTTGGCCCCCGTAGAACCCAGGCGAGGTCTCTGAAACACTTCAGCAGCATTTAAACTAAACTAAAACAGACCTTCATCGAGGGTTGAAATCGGGTAAGTAGCATTAGAGATCAGCGTTCCCCGCGTAATCCCTGTGTCCCATTTGAATTTCGGAAAACGATATAATTTATGTCATTTCCACAACTGAGAAGAATCTCATATGATAAAATACATCTCTAATGGCTTAGGCTGTAGAGCGTGCCAAAGAATTATAAACACACATACATACGCTCGAAAAACATAACCCTCCTTCAACAGCCGAGTGAAAATAACAATATATGTTGGGTTACTTTGCAACCATAAGCCGAGATAATATATTTGGTGATTTTTAATTCGACAATAACAAAATTTTATCACCTTTGAAATTCTAACACCACCACTATATGTTGAGTAAGTTTACTATAGACACAAGTTTAGTAATTATAACTTTAAAAATGAAGGACTTTTAAGACACAACTTAATCTCCTTTTTCAGCCCTCCGGGGGTTGAATAATCAAGAACTTGTAAGTTGGATTTTAAAATAGTTGTTGTTTTCGGAATTAGCAACCAGATAAACCATAGAAACAATACCCATGTTGATTTTCGCAAAAAACATGAAACACGTGTTTAATTATTTATTGTTAGGAATACCCCTGTGAAGTTTCGAATAAAATAGTCTAATTAATCTTGTTTTCCCATAGAAACTATGGGCCCCCATTTCACCCCTTTAGGGGGTGAATTTTGAAAAATTCTTTCTCAGTGCACCTTATAAGGAACCAACGTGCTAAATTTGGAATCTCTAGCACCAGCGGTTTGGGCTGTGCGTTGATATGTCAGTCAATCAGTCAGTTTCTTCTTTTATATAAATAAGGTGTTAAAAAATCAGTGTCAAATATTTTAAGGGTAATGAGTTTACGTTGTGACTTACAATTTTTGTATGAATTTTTTTTTAATTTAAGCCTTAGTTTTCGAGAAAAACACGATCGAAAGTTTGATAATAAACTCAAATATCAACATCCTATAACACCTGATCACTACTACGGACAAACTACTCCGTACAGCAAGAAACGCTCGCTTGTGTGCGTGCTACTATGATTTATTGCCAAAATCTGCCGAAGGACGAACGACTTTTATTCAATTATAAACTCTAAATATATAAAATTATAAAATTTTAGTATAAAGGCGGCATTTATCCAAATGCGAGTCAAAGATACCGCTTTAAAAACAGTCGATATTCAATTTTAGATTCTAATTCGTTATTATAAGGTTGATTTTATTTTTTAAGTTTCTGAGGGCGGCGGAACACACGATTTAGGAAATGCCGAAAGACAGAGAAAGTACTGTTAACAAAAACAGTTTCTTATTTTACATTTCTTATAAATTAAAAAAGGATTGATGGCAAAGTGCTTTTAGGGTAAGGTTAAGGTCTTGGATCCGATCCCCGGCAAACTAGTTATGTTTCGGAGTACTCTTACTGACCTTGATCTAAGGTTAAGGACGAGTACGCTTATCTAAAATAAATAACAATTAATTTGAACCTGCTTTTTAAATGATTTTTTATGCTTTGTGTTGTGCGTTGGTTTATTTACTAAGAAGAACTAAAAGTAAAGTCAATGAGCCAGACGTTGCGTAGGTACGCAATAATTTATAGGTATCAATAAGGTTAAACTGGGGTATACCCTGTACAACGAAATTGTTATTCGTCTCCCAAACACTCAAACGGGGCATAATTTAACACATTTTTCTGAATCCCGTCTGGAAGTTGACTGCGACTACTTCACCACAATGTAGATACATAGTAAATTTACATGATAAATGCATTTTAGTGACTAATCAAAAATGTATCTGTCTAAACAGATACATTTTTGATTGCTGTTTATTCAACGTAAAGGATAAAATGTTGAATACTTGTACTTACAGTATCCGGCGGTAGGGAATGCACGCACATGGAGCTAAAGAGGGAGGGAGGGAGGGTACAACTGGCTAGTACCTTCAAAACTTAAGATTGCTAAGCTACTAGTTAATACCAATTATAACAAGTTAAATAATTAGTAGGTACAATATGCGGCGCTAGAATGAACATCAAGCTAACGAGTAAGATAATCGGTTAGTTTCGGCTTTCATAGAACGTCGTTTCTGTCGCACGGATTATCTCTCTTTTTAGCTCGATGTGCATACTGCATACTACCGCCGCGTACTGTACCTATTATTTGATTTGGTATCACTGGTAAGAACTAGTAGCAATCTTAATTTGTAGTTTAGCACAGTAATACAAGATTCGAATTGATAAGTAAAAAATAATTACACCAAAAAAACAATAACACCAAATAATTGAGTGATTTTTTTTTTGCTAACGCTACGCTTACACGTGCCATAGGTATGCGCTTTTTATTTATTATTACTCCTGCAAATTGCAAAACAGTCACAACAATCAATCAATCGGCGCTAGACCTTCTCTTGTGTTTGACGTTAATTGCGAAGTCTTACCATGCCATACAGGTATTCGGACTCTGATTACCTCAACATGGTTATGTACTACCATGAGGCAAACTACAGTTTAGTGGAAGCAGTAAGGCTGTTCCACGAACGGCACGGTGTGCGCGTGTGTCCACGCACAATCTTATGGGCTGAACAACGGTTTCGTGAAAGTGGTAGGTTCATGCCTTCTGGTGACGCTGGCAGACCTCGCACTTCAGTACAGCTTGAAGAGGACGTGTTGAATTTCTTCGAGCTCCACCCGACCGCCAGTACGAGGGATGCTGCTGCCGTTTTCAACACTAACCATGTGTACGTGTGGAAAGTGCTGAAGAGGGAGCGAAAACACCCCTACCACTTCACGAGAGTGCAGGAGCTGATGCCGCAGGACTACGCGCCACGCGTGGAGTTCTGTCAGTGGATCCGGCGTAACAGCCTAGCCAACATATTGTGGACGGATGAGTGCACCTTCACCAGAGTGGGCATGTTTAATATCCACAATGCTCACTACTGGTCTGAGGAGAACCCACATCTGGCGCGTCCAGATCATTTTCAGACGCGGTTCAGCGTGAATGTTTGGGCTGGGCTACTAGGACATCAGCTGATAGGACCAGTATTTTTTAATCGGCTGAATGGCGCCGTTTACTTGGAATTCCTTGAAAGAGAGTTGGAGGAGTTGTTAGAAGATGTGCCGCTAAATCTTATGCAGCAGATGCACTACCAACACGACGGCGCGCCCGCGCATTACGACCGCCATGTCCGCGAGTACCTGACGGCACGTTTTCAGGATCGGTGGATCGGACGCGGTGGGCCTATTGCTTGGCCAGCACGCTCGCCAGACCTGACGCCGCTGGACTTCCACGTCTGGGGCCGTGCTAAGGATCTCGTGTATGGTCAAGATGGCCACACCATCACCAGTGCCGAGCAATTAAAAGCACGAATCATTAGTGCTTTTGAAACAATGCGCGGCGACAGTGAAAGTTTAGTGCGTGTGCATAGGCATATTTTAAAAAGGGCTGCGCTTTGCATTCAGGAGAATGGGGGGCACTTCCAACAACTATTGTAAATAATTTTGTAAATAAGTGACTGTGATTTTGTACATAATAATGAACTACCTTTAAACACGCCAAGTAAGAGTAAGTAAACCTTGTTATCTGCATTGACTGATAGAAATAGCCTAGTAGTACCTATCTCCATAGAATTATGTTGCATTAAATCAGGTGATGAGTAATAAATTATTTTACGCTTACTTGCCAGTCCAAAGCCTGGAAAAGTGTGATGGGAGGTGGAAATTCTTGATTTGTTTTGTGTTCTTAAAATAAAAGTGATATTTTTAGTAATAAGTGTATTTATTAATTGTCAACATGTGTAATTTAATTAAAAATGTTTTTTTAAATTTAACTGTATTTTTATTTTACCGTAAGAACTGATAGAAGTAATTAACATTAAAATTACAACATAAAGTGACAAACTGTCAGTTGCTGAAGAATGTATTATCTTTGAAGACAGCATTAACACTTATTTTTCTATTTTGTGTACGAACGTTATGTTACAGACCTGCATTATAGCTATAAGTCGTCTTTAAAGATAATAAGGCCCACCCAGTTTCAATACTTGCTACAATAACCCATACAATTAGCTTTCTTAAGCCTTTCTGCAACTCGCGGCAATTATCTAAAAGGAGTAGGTACGTCACACATGCACACACACACACACACACACACACACACACACACACACAATCACATGAAACGAGTGAGACAGAAATGATAACAGTGTTTCTATCTCAAAGAAAATTCATTCATACACACACACCCAATGTCTAGCATGAGCTTGTGTGTCGTATGATTTTATGTGCGCATGAATGAGATCCTAGGGATTATGAATGGGTTTTGACTAGTATTAGCATCGTGCGAGTGTTTGTTTGCGTTTGTGGGAGTTTGCGATCATGTACAGAATGATATAAATTATTTATATCAATAAACATTTTCTTTTTTCGATTTATTCAAATACGTTCTATAGTTTTAAATTTCTCTTAAATATGATCCATGTGGTAGTCTCAGTTACCCCTTAAAATATTTGACATTGATTTTTTAACACCTTATACAAGGTCTAACAAAATCAACTGCGTTCCTTTAAAGGGGGGTATCTATACATCATACTGAATGCGATGACAAAAAATAAGGTATTGTTTTATAGTAATTTTTAAAAGTTATGTTTTCTAACAAAATAAATAAATTAAAACGCAGTCAAAAATGAAACACTCTGTATCTTTTCTTACTCATGCAAACTGTAGTTCACAGATGGTGTGTACGTACACAGCGCACACCAGCATTTTATTACTAAAGATCGTTGTGTGCATCACCCTTGTCAAACCAGCTGATCTGCGATTGGTCGAGTGGCACAGTTAGGCTTTTTCGACCAATCACAGATCAATTGCAACGAAGAATAGCTTAATACACACATGTTAGTACACTAGTGTGTGTAGAATGCACTTTCATGATAATAATGTTTTCGTTATCAAACAAAACAAACAATGTCAACTAAATTAATAACCAACATTGTTTTTTTGTTACTTCAAGGCTCTAAGGAAAGATAATTTCTATGTTTTATGAGTTAGATTAAATCTTAGTTGTAGGAACTAGGTAGGTATTTACTTACTTTCTTGTAATTGTTGTTGTACGTAATTCGTTATTTACCTCTCGAAGCTCTTTAGAATCACTCCTAGCAGAATGGCAAGGTGGATAGAAATAAAGGAAAATAAAGCGGTTTTAAAACATTTATTAATTTAATTCTGACTGACTGACTCTATCACACTTTCACAGGCTTTGGACTAACAAGTAGGTTAGCGTAGTAAATAATTTATCTGCCGGGTAAATAATTTATCTGACTAACAAAAAAATTAAACAAACAAATCAATCAAGTAGGTACCACTTACTCTCAATCTACGCTTACTTGGCGTGTTTAAGTTCATTAAGAGGTTTACAATCTTTACAACAAATTACATTGATCATAATCACATTACAAAAAAACATTGCACAGCAATGCGACGTGCACTTTTACGCGAAATAACAGTCTCTGTCACTTTTTATGTTTTAAAGCGTTCACACGGTTTGCAATAAAATTCGCTGTCGTAGTTGTGTCGCACTTTCAATGTTATAATCACCTTCACAATACACTAAGTCCTACACTCAGCCCCACACATGGAAGCCCAAATGTTCAGGCTACTGCTACATTGTCCTGTTTCAGGATATTTATTAAGAAAGAAACACGTTTTCATAACCAACTATTTAATGTTCGCAAACAGACTGCCGAGTTTTACAAACACCCGCAAGTAAATCTTAAAACTAAAATATGATTACCCACAAAAACACCACAAATCCCTCCCCCACAAATATAAAAATATACAGAAATATTTAAACTCTATAATTAATGTTTTTCTGCCTAGCTAATCTAAGAGGGCGAGGACTCCGAGTTTGGGCTTCAGGTACATTTGCCTTGACAACAGGTGCATTCATGGTTTCGGCTTGAGACCCCAGACTCTGTAGGTAACGTTTGTGCCACCGGTTGCACTGATGACTGACCGGCATTAATCTCTTCCCCTACCCTTGGTTCTGATCCAGGTATTAATTCGAGGTCTGGCTGCTGCACTGTGAAATCGACATGTGACGGTGCTAATTCTGCCTCAGGCATAGACATAAATGACTCATTGCTTTCAGCCTCATCTAGGGACTCGTTGTGTTCTTCTGAAGACATATCCGATTCTGGTTGAGAAGTATCTACTGAATGATTCTGTGTTACATCCTGGTCGGTGAAATCTCCATGTGCACTTATGTCGTCCGATTCCGTTGATGTTTTGACCCCTTTGTAAATTAATAACTGATCGACATGTTTTCTTAATTTACAATTCATATCTGGTACCCAAACTTCAAACATTCTATGTCCTATTTTATCGCTTATTTCGCCTAACTTCCATATATATTTTGTGCCATTTTTGTAAAAATGTTTTATCAAGACCATATCTCCTTTCTTAAAGTTTATATTTCGTGTACCTCCATAACTTTTACACTGTAAGGTCTGTTTCATATTAACATTTTCTTTAGCCGTGCATGTGTGTGATGTTTGACATGTTATCATTTTTGTGCCGTCTTGACTCAAATCCCTGACCCGCAGCAAATCTAACCTGCAGCGCAAAGGCCTACCGAGTAACAACTGAGCTGGCGAAAAACCGGTTGTACTGTGTATCGAATTCCTATATTCAAATAAATATTTATTTAATTTTTTTATTAATATAGGTTGACTTCTACTTTCTGATAAAATTATTTTAACACCCTTTTTGATAGTTTTTACGCTATTTTCTGCCTGGCTATTTGAGGCTGGGTGATATGGAGCAATAGTTAAATGTTGTATACCATTTACAGAGCAAAACTCCTCAAACTGTTGTGAGCAAAAATTTGAAGCATTATCGGTCACTAAAGTTCGCACTAAACCAAATCGACTAAACATTTCGCTCAGCTTAATTATAATAGCCCCACTGTCCGTTGTGCTCATCATAAAACATTCTACCCATTTTGAGTGCGCATCAACCGCAACTAAAAATTGTCTACCTTCTACTGAAAACATATCTAGGTGAACACGCTCCCAAGGCTTGGCGGGGTAGGGCCACGGCGCGAGTGGCGCGCGGGCGGGGGCGCTCCGTAAACCGTTACATATACTACATGAGCCTATTTTCTGTTCAATGTGTTTATCTATACTTGGCCACCACATACGGGCCCTTGCTTCATTTTTCGTCCTAACTACCCCAAAATGTGAACTATGTAATTCATCTAGTAGTTGCTCGCGAAATACCGACGGAATTACTATTTTATGGCCCCGCATAATACAGTCGTCCTCTAAAGATAATTCCAATCGACATTTAAAATAAGGTATTAGCTCCTGATCCCATATTTTATTTGGCCAACCATTCCCAATGTATGATTTTACTTTTTTTAAAACAACATCAACTTTAGTTTTTTCTTTTACGTCCTTTACGGTTATCGGTTTTAAAATTGAATCATTAATAAAATGTACGTACAACAATGATTTCTCACAATCTAAACTACAACTATCTGAATAAGACAATGATACTGAACGCGATAAAAAATCTGCCACATTATCTTCACTTCTCACGTATTCAATATCAAAATTATAAGCTGATAAAAATAAAGCATAACGTTGCAGACGATTGGCTGCCATTTCCGGTATACCTCTCTTGTTCCCAAAAATGGATAACAAGGGTTTATGATCTGTCCTTAAGGTAAAAGGTACTGTTCGGCCGTACAGATAATGATGAAACTTCTTTATGGCAAACACTATGGATGCCGCTTCCTTTTGTATTTGCGCATAATTAGCTTCAGACTTAGTGAGCGCGCGCGAGGCGTAGGCTATGACGCGCTCGGCGCCGCCCGGCTGGCGCTGCGCGAGCACGGCGCCGAGCCCGGCGGGGCCCGCGTCCGCCGTCACCACCGTCGGCCACTCGGGATTGTAATGTGCCAACACCCTTTCGATTAAAACGAAAAAGACCTTTATGCGTGTTAATACAAGTAAAATTTTTGGATTCATCCAATTCCAGCTGATTGTAGGCCCTAGAAAGGTCCAATTTTGAAAATTCTACCCCTCCATGCAATTTTGAAAAAAGATCTTCAATACGGGGAATCGGGTAATTGTCCATTAATAAAACTTTATTTAAAGTAACTGAGAAATCCCCACATATTCTAATTTCTCCGTCCGCGCGCAGTACAGGGACAATAGGAGTTGCAACTTCAGAATGTTCTACCTTCTCTAAAATGCCTAAGCTCTGAAGTCGCTGTAATTCCTTTTCGACCTTCGGTTTCAAAGCTAACGGCACCGGGCGTGGTTTAAAAAAACGTAACTCTGCATCAGGTTTTATTCTCAAATTAATTTTATACTTGTTAAATTTACCGAGTTCATTGTTAAACAAACATGAATATTTCTGTATTAAATTATCTGCTAGATTTTCTTTTAAATTATTGCAGCTAGTACTACTCAACTGCAAACAAAAATACTAATAAAATCCCGGCCTAACAGTGCTGGTTGTTTATCATGTGTTGTTATAACAAAAAACTTTAATTGTTTAGTGCGACCTTCAAACGTCACTGGTAATAACACACATCCTAACGGCAATATTTTACTGCCATTATAACAATTCAGCATGACGTTACACGACTGCAGGTCAGATGTACTTGTAAAATAAGCTTTATATACATCCGCCGGTAAAACGGAAACGGCACTGCCACTATCTATTTCACATACTATACCTACACCGCTTACAGAGACCATCTGTCGCATAGGTTCGCCGTCAATGCACTCGATATTAAATAATTGAAAATTACCTCGTATCATGTCGTCGTCGTCACACCCATCCACAACCAAGGAAAAAATATTTTTTACACTCATCTTGCACATACGCTGTAAATGTCCTTTTTTATTACATTTTCGACATGTATATTCTGAGAACCGGCACTGATCTTTTGAATGATTTTTATATCCGCACACATCACAGCATTTTTTACTTTGCCACGAATTTGTTGCCGCGCCACTGCCAGGCGGCCCGGCGCGGCCGCTCGGTCCGCTGCCCCTCGCGACGGCGGCGGCGGGCTGGCCCTGCAGCGCAAACACGTCGTGCGCGGGCGCCGCGACGCCTGCGCCGGCCTCGGCGCGAGCTGTCTGCAATGCCAGCCTGGCGCAATGCACATTTTGTGCTAACTCCAACGCTTTGCTAAACGTCAGGGTTTCAATACTTTCAGCAAATAGTTTTTCTTTCTCCTTGACGTTCTCTAATCCTAATACGAACCGATCTCTTAGCGCCGTATCGAGTTCCGCATTAAACCCGCAGTGCTGCGCCATACTGCGCACTCGCGCTGCCCAATCGGCTAGCTCTTCCCCTGGTCGCTGTTCTGCCTTATAAAACTTGTAACGCTCGGCAAAAGAACTCCTTTTTGAACGAAAATGCTCGTCCAAAATATCAAGCAGTTTCGAGAATTCTAAACTTTCTAGATCCGATGGGAAAGCTAAATTCCTTGCGATGCGGTAGGTATCCTCCATTAATGCCGTGAGCAACATCGCCCGTCGTCTCACTCCGGCCTTATCGTTTTCACTCGATATATCATTTGCCGCACAATATTGAGTGAAACGACTCTTAAATATGCTCCACTCCTGTACATGGTGATCGAACGCGAGACTGCCGCCAAACATCGTGTTTCCATGACATGCCATTTCTATCAGCGAAACAATACCGAATATTGTACACTATCACTAATTCGATTAAACATGCGTGAAATAAGTCCTCGTCGCCAAAATGTCCTGTTTCAGGATATTTATTAAGAAAGAAACACGTTTTCATAACCAACTATTTAATGTTCGTTCGCAAACAGACTGCCGAGTTTTACAAACACCCGCAAGTAAATCTTAAAACTAAAATATGATTACCCACAAAAACACCACATACATCTAGTCTGAAAATGATCGGGCCGAACTAGGTGGGGGTTCTGTTCAGCCCAATAGTTGGCGCCGCGGCGTAGAGGTTAAACATCCAACCACTGGTGAAGCTTCTCTCGTCCGTCCAGAGAATGTTGCAGCTTCTGCGACTTTTGCAAAACTGGACTCGTATTGTGAAGTCATGCGGCTTCAGCTCTTGAACTAGTGTAAAATGATACAGGCGCCTGCCCCTCGTCTTGCGTCTCGCCGCAGAATTCGCAATAATGACGCCTGCGCCCATGAGCGCTTGGCGAAGACGGACGCTGCATCAGTTGCGCTTGCGATTGGGTTGCCGATCAAAAATCTGCATCACACTGTTTTCTTATTGAACAGGTTGGCGTGGCCTTCCCTGGTCCCCGACGGGCATAAACAATCTCACTCCAGTCCCTGAACCAACCGCTCACGAAAACGTCCTTAATATCAGCGTAAAGGCGCGCTGCTTTAGCACAAATTAAATTTGCGATCCTGGTAGCACATAACCCTGGACTGACACCGTTGCGGCGTCGCACACGCACGCCGCACGGAAGCGAATTAGAGACTGCGCGGCGCGGGCGCCCGGCGGGCGGTCGTCCTGCAAAAGCCGAAAAGGCTCAAGCTGGGGATGCGCCTAAGATGGGATCATAATTTAAAGGATACTAAAAACTAAAACATACCGGATAACTGATCGTGAATTGGGAACTGACACCTCGCATTTAATTAAGTATTATGGCGAGGTAACCTACTACTTAAACGAAATCGTTAGTGCGACACAAGTTTTTTTTGTACCTTAGCTTTCAACTCGCCAATCTAGTTAAGTGTAACTCTTGTTTTTAGAGTAAAATTATTTTGTCCAAACCGGTAATAAATGTTCTAAAGTGTCAGTTTAAGACAGACAAAGACTGATAAAACATACAACGACTGAATTTAAAAAGTCACTAAGGATTATTTTTAACGAACTAACTAGGCCATAGCATTTAAACTCGGACATATCGTACTTTATCTAGCAGTTATTTCTTAACTGACAGTCGCAAAATTACCAATATGTATTTTTAAAATGCTTATTCACATAACTACTTACTTGAGTTACTGTAAGTGGCAAAAAGGAAACAACTTCGAGAGAAATCAAAACACTAATAACATGTTTTACTTACCACTTAATATGAAATATGAACTGATAAGACTATTTTTCGAAACTCATAAAACATTGTTATCGTCTCAATGACTTAGTTAAAATCAAATTTTTGTTTAAACAAAAATAAAATCTTAATTAGTAATGTAATGAATGAATGATCTGATCTCGTAAAAAACTATGAGCCTAGAAATCAGAACAAATGTAGCACATCCCTATCTATCCGCATGCACACTTTGATTGACCCCGACACGTGCCCGACACCGGCCTTTCGGCTCGAGCGGCATAGTCAGCAGTTTGCGAGTACGGTAGGGCTTCCACGTTAAATAAATATCTAGGACTAGGATTACGATTTTACACGAATGTTTGAGTAGGTTTATTAAAACAATCCATATCATTTTTTATTTAATTATTTTTAGCAAAACAATCCAAATATCACACTTCAATACTTTTCTCATTGTAATATTGCGACCGGTTAAGAGTTAAATTCTAGGTAACTTTTAAAGCATTTTTTGAAATGAGTTTGTCCCGTGGTTTGTCAAGTTAATATCAACTTTTACGGTGTCGATTTCATTATCTAGACGACTAGTCAAGAATTAATTACAAAATAGCAAAACCTTTTTATTCCAACAATTTTCCTTATAAACAATAATAATATCTCAAATGTTGAAACTTAAATAATAAGTAAAATGTATTTCAGTTCCTAAAATAGCAAAATGTTTTATTTCCTTACGAATACCTACGATCTTATCTTAGCTAAACAAAATGCTTGTCACCCTATCCAAGATACCGACAAACACGGCGGGGTACTTTTGTCGGGGCCACATTTGAAACTTGGTCTTGCTAACTCCAAAATAATTTTACTCCCAAAATTTATTAAAAAATAAAGTAGAATTAAAGAAGGCGAGAAATTAGACTTTAATGACCTTGTTATTTTCAGTTTAAACAACTCGATTGTAGTTTTGTTTGTTAAATTTAATTTAATAGCACATTACACGACGAGTTTACAGCCGTGGTGGGAAGTTGGGAACGGTTAGACGTAACGTCGTACAGCCATTTTTATTGAAGCTGAATAGACGAGAGCATTGATCGAAATTGTCGTTGTCTCCGCGGTATCTTCGTTTTTTCAAAATGATATGTGAATACGGCTTGGGTTACTATTGGATATAGGGTTATGAGCGAAAAAGAAAAACTCAGATTTAAATTAGTATACGTTGGAACGTATATTTTTCTGAAGTAGGTACGAGGAAGGTATAATGTCTGCGTCCTAACACAGAGTGGGTCGAGAAAGAAAAGAAGAAGGTATATTGACCGGTCATGGCTTTTATACTAAGCATTTGGTGTTGCCATGTTAATAATATTACCAGTGATATAAAAACAAAATCAATTAATTTTTGCAATAAGAAATCAGACAAATGCCAACAGGCCCCCTCAAAAATTAATTACAAACTATTTACAATCATAGTCTTTCACTAACCAGAACATTAAAACCTTCCAAGTATTTTCTGGGAAAAATACATCAAATAATGGTCCAACATTTGTTGCAAGGATTAGGGAAACCCAGTAAAACCTAATCAGACCATTTAATCAACAATAATTAACTTAAACACACATTAACTTAAAATATTACAAACATAAACCCATCTCTTCTCTGAACAGTCTAAAAGCAACAACTGGTAGCGGCTTAGTTAGTACATCAGCTATTTGTTTACCTGTGGAGAGATACAACAATTTAATTACATTGTTTTGAACTTGTTCTCTAGAAAAATGATACTTGATATCAATATGCTTCGACCTCTTATGGCTCGTAGGATTGTTTGCTATATTAATACAACCATTATTGTCTTCATAAATAGGTATCGGACTGACAATATTCATATTAAAACTAATTATCAGAGACTTTAACCATAGTGCCTCTTTTACAGCTTCAAACAATGCCATATACTCGGCCTCAGTCGAAAAAGCCGCCACAGACATTTGTCTTTTTGTATTCCAGGTTATCGTACGGCTTTCAAATAATTTAAATAAATAACCTGAGGTACTTTTTCTGTCATGTAAATCATTACCACCCCAGTCTGAATCTACATATCCACACAAAATATGCTCAAAATTATTACACCTTTTGTACGTTAGTTTTAAGTCTACACTGCCTTTCAAATACCTAAGCACTCTTTTGAGACTTTGCCACAATTCCTTGTTATTTTTGTTTGTATATCTGCTCAAAATATTTACACTAACGCTTAAGTCTGGGCGTGTACACAACATAACATACATTAAACAACCAATCAGACTGCGACAAGGTGCACTATATTCACTGTCTATGTTCAGAGCTTTATAGTTAGGTTTACACTCCATAGGTGTACTGATTTGATTACAGTCAGACATACCAAATTTCTCCAAAATTATTTTTATATAAGAACTTTGATCCAAAGTTACAGTGTCATTACTTCGAGTAATTTTAATGCCAAGAAATAATTTAATGTCATTTAAATCAACCATTTTAAATTTACTCATTAAATAACTCTTTAAACTATCGAGTGTTGGCTTATCTCCGCAAGCTATAACTAAATCATCAACATACAATAACACATATACATTTCTATGTACATTACTGTTATTTAAAATATAAATACATCTGTCCACCAATGAGTTTACAAAACCCTTTTCTTTCAGACACTGGTCGAATAATTCAAACCAGCATCTGGCAAGTCCATACAAAGCTTTATTTAACTTGCACACATAACCATCTTTACTCACTATACCATCTGGCACTTTCATATAAATTTCTTCCTTTAATATGCCATTTAAAAATGCGGTTTTCATATCCATATGATGTACCAATAAGTTAAATTGATTTGCAAAACTAATCAAGAATCGAAAACTTGCTATACGAGCAACTGGGGCAAAAGTTTCACTATAATCTGTTAAATATTCCTGACTAAAGCCCCTGGCCACAAGACGTGCCTTATATCTTAATGGATTACTAAACTCGTCCTTTTTAATACTAAAAATCCATTTACAGTCAACTATGTTTTTATTATCAGGTTTTGGCACTAATTCCCAAGTATTATTAGCTAAAAGTGAATCTAATTCGTCTTTCATCGCACATTCCCATTTAGTTCTATCCTCCCTATTTTTAATCTCATTAAATGAAGTGGGTATTTCACCATTAATTGACTGAGCACACAATAAAATTTCATCAATATTATCGTTGTAAGATATTTGTGTACGACCTTTTAGCCTAGCACTCCTTCTCAATTTACAAGAATCATTGGTATCCATATCGGAACTACAAGTTTTACTTGAACTTGCTTTATTGCTTACATTTGGCTCCGGCAGGTTATTTGAATCATCTAGCTTACGAATCTTACAACTAGAAACAGACTCATCAGATTTTGAACTATCTGACTTTAAACTACCTGATTTTAAAATATCAGATTTCGAACTGTCACAACCTTGAGGTGTCATTGACCCTGACTTCGATGTCAGTTTAGTATTTTGGAAATGTTCGATTTCATTCCCTTCAAGTCTTAACTTAGGCCTGGATTGAAGAAAATTAACTTCATCTACTATGACATCCCTCACTGTTTCATACTTGTCATGTTCTGTGTTCCATACCTTATAGCCATTCGGTACATAACCTACCAGTATACCCTTCCACGATTTTTCATCAAACTTAGTTTTCCGGGTTTTATTATGCACAAATACGGTAGCACCAAAAACCTTTAAATGTTTTATTGCAGGCTTTTTATCATGCCACATATCAAAGGGAGTTTTATTTTGTTGCAAAGCGCGGGTAGGTGTAATATTTATCAAATGTACTGCAGATAATACGGCATCTCCCCAAAAACATTTAGGTAATTTTGCACCACTAACCATTGCGCGGGCTTTTTCTACTATTGTTCTAACCATACGCTCTGAAACCCCATTTTGTTGTGGCGTTCTAGGAACAGTAAAATGGTATGAAATTCCGCGAGAAACACAATACTCTTTCATTTCACTAGACAAATACTCCCGGCCGTTATCACAGTACAAGTTTACCAATTTTAAATTGAATTTTGCCTCACTTTTTGCTACAAAATCTTTAAACGCGAAAAACACATCTGATTTATAGGCTGTCGGGTACGCAACGCAGTAGTGAGTAAATTGATCGACAAACAACACAAAATAATTCTTATTATCTATTGTAGAAGGAGTGATCGGCCCACAAACATCAGTATGAACAATAAATAAAGGTCGTTTAATATGACTTTTATCCTTGGATGTGTTAAACGGCAATCGTATCTGTTTCCCATTTATGCATGCTTCGCACAGTTTTTCGTCAGGCGTTACTAACTCAATTAAACTACCGTCACTAGTCATAGAATTATTTTTCAACTCCAAAAACTTTTGTTTACTTATGTGACCTAATCTTTGATGCCACAAATCGTAATTATTTTTATCACTATTGCACAATTGAGAAACAGATCGATCTTTAACTTTAACTCCAAAATCTACTGAAATTAAATTATTAATTGCCTTACCTCGCATCAGTATTGTACCGTCCTTACTGATATACGTTCCGTGCTGACCGAAGGTGATGGTCATCCCGGCACGCTGCATCCTCGATACCGACAGCAGGTTGTACGGCGCCTCAGGACAGAACAGAACGTCCTCCAGAGTACCTGGGATGCCAGTGTCACTGATCACTTGCAGTGTTCCACGTTTAGTAGCTGAAATAAATTCACCGTGTTTAGCAATTGAAATTTTAAACGGTGTATTTAAAATTGTATAGTCACTGAAAAGATCTTCCCTGTTAACGATGTGGTCGGATGCTCCGGAATCTAACAGGAATTTTATTTGTTCTCCGGTTTCGTCAGTTTCGTGATTACCGGACATGAATGCAAATCCGGTGGCTTCACTGGATATGGTGGCCCCCTCAGTCAGCTCCACTGTTTGAACAGTTCGGGGCCGGTCCGCCGGCTTCCGTTGGTGGTTAGGTTGACTTGGCCGGTCGAATTTCTGTTGATAGTTTCGGCGCTTGAAGTAATAGCAGTCCCTCTTGACGTGGCCCTTCCGCCCACAATGGTAGCATTTAGTAAGCTTCTTGGTTTCCTTAAAACTCTGGTGGTTAGATCTTGTATCAAATCGTTTTCCACTGGACTCAGCGCGTACGTGAAGAACTTTTGTTGAAGTGTCACTACCCTCATTTTTTAATTTTACTTCTTGATCTAACAATCTTGTTTTTACAAAACCCAGCATCAAATTATCTTCTGATAAAGTTTCAATAGCCGTGATGACGCCATCGTATGAATTTGGGAGGGTAAGAAGTAAATGAGATACTTTATCGGTTTCTTCGAGCTTCGCTCCTGCAGCCAACAACTCCGTCATTAAATCGTCGAAGACATTGAAATGTTTCACTAGTGGAGTATCACCTTGTAGCTTTAGGCCCAACAACTTCTTACGTATTGCCAGCTGCGTCGCTAAGCTTTTTCTCTCGTACAAAGCGTCTAGGTTCTTGAAGATTTCTCTTGCTGTCAGTTCTTCTTTGGCAAAAATAAGAAAGGAATCTGCCAAGTACTCGACGATCACACTCTTCGCAGTTCGGTTTTGCTTTTCCCACGCCTCGAGTCGTAACACGGGTTCTTCGTCGATGACCTTGATGAGATCTAATTCAGTTAATAGAGAGCGAATTCGAAACTTCCAGACACTATATTTTTCTCCGTTAAAAGGTTGAATGTTTCTCTTGGATTTTAAATTATCCATGACAAAATTTTTATACAGGGGACTCGTTACTTTAAAAAAAAAAAATATTAAGAGCAACAGCACTATACTTTAGATAGTATGGCTGGGCCCATAACCTATTGGATATAGGGTTATGAGCGAAAAAGAAAAACTCAGATTTAAATTAGTATACGTTGGAACGTATATTTTTCTGTAGTAGGTACGAGGAAGGTATAATGTCTACGTCCTAACACAGAGTAGGTCGAGAAAGAAAAGAAGAAGGTATATTGACCGGTCATGGCTTTTATACTAAGCATTTGGTGTTGCCATGTTAATAATATACCAGTGATATAAAAACAAAATCAATTAATTTTTGCAATAAGAAATCAGACAAATGCCAACAGTTACTACGAAAACTAGTGAGTCGTTGAAGTTTTGTTACGTAAATTAGGTCACAACAACACAGTCACACTCTCCGGTCAGTTCGCGAACAACGCACTCTGCGGTCAGCTGTTCGTAGTATCTTGATCGATTATGAAGTACCGCCAACTTTTGATTCTCTCGACGTCGGTTCGGTTACGTGACCGCAAAAATCAACAACCAATTAAAACCCCTAATTCCTAATTCTCTAATTGCGAAACACATAATTCTACTCCAATCCGTAGTGAAAAAAATCGTTATAAAAGAAAACCCACTAACTTTATTTTACCCTAAAATCAGGGAATTCTTTCATGTTGGTATTTCTGAGTTACCGTCGCCGCACCGCCGGTAGTACTATTAGGTATTCTGTGGTTATCTTGAGTGTGTGCATGTGTGGGTCACGTTTGCTATAATCACTATAATCTGTTAAATATTCCTGACTAAAGCCCCTGGCCACAAGACGTGCCTTATATCTTAATGGATTACTAAACTCGTCCTTTTTAATACTAAAAATCCATTTACAGTCAACTATGTTTTTATTATCAGGTTTTGGCACTAATTCCCAAGTATTATTAGCTAAAAGTGAATCTAATTCGTCTTTCATCGCACATTCCCATTTAGTTCTATCCTCCCTATTTTTAATCTCATTAAATGAAGTGGGTATTTCACCATTAATTGACTGAGCACACAATAAAATTTCATCAATATTATCGTTGTAAGATATTTGTGTACGACCTTTTAGCCTAGCACTCCTTCTCAATTTACAAGAATCATTGGTATCCATATCGGAACTACAAGTTTTACTTGAACTTGCTTTATTGCTTACATTTGGCTCCGGCAGGTTATTTGAATCATCTAGCTTACGAATCTTACAACTAGAAACAGACTCATCAGATTTTGAACTATCTGACTTTAAACTACCTGATTTTAAAATATCAGATTTCGAACTGTCACAACCTTGAGGTGTCATTGACCCTGACTTCGATGTCAGTTTAGTATTTTGGAAATGTTCGATTTCATTCCCTTCAAGTCTTAACTTAGGCCTGGATTGAAGAAAATTAACTTCATCTACTATGACATCCCTCACTGTTTCATACTTGTCATGTTCTGTGTTCCATACCTTATAGCCATTCGGTACATAACCTACCAGTATACCCTTCCACGATTTTTCATCAAACTTAGTTTTCCGGGTTTTATTATGCACAAATACGGTAGCACCAAAAACCTTTAAATGTTTTATTGCAGGCTTTTTATCATGCCACATATCAAAGGGAGTTTTATTTTGTTGCAAAGCGCGGGTAGGTGTAATATTTATCAAATGTACTGCAGATAATACGGCATCTCCCCAAAAACATTTAGGTAATTTTGCACCACTAACCATTGCGCGGGCTTTTTCTACTATTGTTCTAACCATACGCTCTGAAACCCCATTTTGTTGTGGCGTTCTAGGAACAGTAAAATGGTATGAAATTCCGCGAGAAACACAATACTCTTTCATTTCACTAGACAAATACTCCCGGCCGTTATCACAGTACAAGTTTACCAATTTTAAATTGAATTTTGCCTCACTTTTTGCTACAAAATCTTTAAACGCGAAAAACACATCTGATTTATAGGCTGTCGGGTACGCAACGCAGTAGTGAGTAAATTGATCGACAAACAACACAAAATAATTCTTATTATCTATTGTAGAAGGAGTGATCGGCCCACAAACATCAGTATGAACAATAAATAAAGGTCGTTTAATATGACTTTTATCCTTGGATGTGTTAAACGGCAATCGTGTCTGTTTCCCATTTATGCATGCTTCGCACAGTTTTTCGTCAGGCGTTACTAACTCAATTAAACTACCGTCACTAGTCATAGAATTATTTTTCAACTCCAAAAACTTTTGTTTACTTATGTGACCTAATCTTTGATGCCACAAATCGTAATTATTTTTATCACTATTGCACAATTGAGAAACAGATCGATCTTTAACTTTAACTCCAAAATCTACTGAAATTAAATTATTAATTGCCTTACCTCGCATCAGTATTGTACCGTCCTTACTGATATACGTTCCGTGCTGATCGAAGGTGATGGTCATCCCGGCACGCTGCATCCTCGATACCGACAGCAGGTTGTACGGCGCCTCAGGACAGAACAGAACGTCCTCCAGAGTACCTGGGATGCCAGTGTCACTGATCACTTGCAGTGTTCCACGTTTAGTAGCTGAAATAAATTCACCGTGTTTAGCAATTGAAATTTTAAACGGTGTATTTAAAATTGTATAGTCACTGAAAAGATCTTCCCTGTTAACGATGTGGTCGGATGCTCCGGAATCTAACAGGAATTTTATTTGTTCTCCGGTTTCGTCAGTTTCGTGATTACCGGACATGAATGCAAATCCGGTGGCTTCACTGGATATGGTGGCCCCCTCAGTCAGCTCCACTGTTTGAACAGTTCGGGGCCGGTCCGCCGGCTTCCGTTGGTGGTTAGGTTGACTTGGCCGGTCGAATTTCTGTTGATAGTTTCGGCGCTTGAAGTAATAGCAGTCCCTCTTGACGTGGCCCTTCCGCCCACAATGGTAGCATTTAGTAAGCTTCTTGGTTTCCTTAAAACTCTGGTGGTTAGATCTTGTATCAAATCGTTTTCCACTGGACTCAGCGCGTACGTGAAGAACTTTTGTTGAAGTGTCACTACCCTCATTTTTTAATTTTACTTCTTGATCTAACAATCTTGTTTTTACAAAACCCAGCATCAAATTATCTTCTGATAAAGTTTCAATAGCCGTGATGACGCCATCGTATGAATTTGGGAGGGTAAGAAGTAAATGAGATACTTTATCGGTTTCTTCGAGCTTCGCTCCTGCAGCCAACAACTCCGTCATTAAATCGTCGAAGACATTGAAATGTTTCACTAGTGGAGTATCACCTTGTAGCTTTAGGCCCAACAACTTCTTACGTATTGCCAGCTGCGTCGCTAAGCTTTTTCTCTCGTACAAAGCGTCTAGGTTCTTGAAGATTTCTCTTGCTGTCAGTTCTTCTTTGGCAAAAATAAGAAAGGAATCTGCCAAGTACTCGACGATCACACTCTTCGCAGTTCGGTTTTGCTTTTCCCACGCCTCGAGTCGTAACACGGGTTCTTCGTCGATGACCTTGATGAGATCTAATTCAGTTAATAGAGAGCGAATTCGAAACTTCCAGACACTATATTTTTCTCCGTTAAAAGGTTGAATGTTTCTCTTGGATTTTAAATTATCCATGACAAAATTTTTATACAGGGGACTCGTTACTTTAAAAAAAAAAATATTAAGAGCAACAGCACTATACTTTAGATAGTATGGCTGGGCCCATAACCTATTGGATATAGGGTTATGAGCGAAAAAGAAAAACTCAGATTTAAATTAGTATACGTTGGAACGTATATTTTTCTGTAGTAGGTACGAGGAAGGTTGTGCCCGTAGGCCTGAACTAAAAGAAAAGGGATCCTACAGGGAATATATAAATGAAAGATAAGACTGTAAATTGCTGGTAATTATTATGAGAACTATAAATTAGTAGGTACACATAAGTGCGTGCGCGACGGTGGTTAAAGAGAAGTGTCTTGCGCGGGGGGCGGCTCGCAGACGTATATCGTCCGCTTCTTCGTCCCGCGCGCCCGCCGCGGTGCCCGCGGTTGCGTTAACATACTGCCCGCCTTGAAGTGGTACATCTTCAATTATTTATTGTTGTTGGCAGCGGACAGAGAGTGTTATACGCGCGACGGATGACGCCCTTCTTCGTGTTGATGTCGGCGACCCTGGCTATGCCATCTCTGCCAGGCAACGTTCGGAGGACGCGGCCAAGCGGCCACATCAGAGGAGGTGTCTTCTTGTCTTTGATGAGGACGAGTGATCCCACGCGCAGCTCTCCGCGTGACGTGTGCCACCTTGTCCTTTTCTGTAGCCACAAAACATACTCGTTATGAAATCGAACCCAGAAGTGTTGCCTTAGCGCTTCAATACGTTGGAATCGCTGCAGTGAAGTGATGCGCTTGTCAATAAGTTGCGGGCAAGGCAACGAGCCGATCGAACGTCCAATAAGAAAGTGAGCAGGAGTGAGACAACCAAGATCTGAAGGGTCGTCGGAAATAGGAGTAATAGGTCGAGAATTTAGAATTGCTTCTATCTGTATCAGAAGAGTCGCCATTTCTTCAAAGTTTAAATGAGTCAAATTTAGTACGCGACGTAGATGATGCTTAACTGACTTAACCGCACCCTCCCAGAGGCCTCCGAAGTGCGGTGTGTTTACTGGAATATATATAAAATTTATACCTTTATCGATAACGTCTGACGATAGTGAAGGGTCTTTGAGGAGTTTGGATAACTCATTAAATGTTCCTACAAATGTAGTCCCGTTGTCCGAGAACACCCTCTGCGGTTTGCCTCGTCGTGCTATGAACCTGTTAAGGGCTGCAATAAAGGCTTCCTTTGTAAGGTCTGAGACAAGCTCCAGATGCAACGCCTTGGTGGCTAAACAAACAAAGACACAAATGTAGCATTTTATTAATCTACAACCTCTTCCTTTGCGGTCAGCTATCAGCATTGGTCCGGCATAATCCACACCTGTTTCAAGGAAAGGGTATTCAAGATGAACTCGCATACTAGGTAAGTTGCCCATAATAGGCTGAATTGTTTTGCCTTGAAAACGACAGCATTTCACACATGCTCGTACAATCCGCTTTGCGAGTCTTGTCCCTCCTAAGGTCCAATAATTATGTCGTGTTGTAGCTAATAACAACTGGGGTCCTGAGTGTAGGTATGTCTTATGTAACGCATCAAAAATTAACTCAGACAAACGATGTTTACTACATAAGAGGATTGGGTGCTTCACATTATAATCGTAGTGAGAATCACTAAGCCTGCCACCCACTCTGATAAGATTATCAGAATCTATAAATGGGTTCAGTGACGAACCTCCACAATATGCATTGTAGCGGACGCTGATGAATTTCAATATTTATTTGTCGATACATTTTTTCGACATCCGCTGAAACCACAAATTGATGTTCCCTAAAACGTAATAAAATGGGGTAGATGTCGTCCTGCATTGTGGGCCCTACACGCTGGATGTCATTGAGTGACTTTCCCGAAGACGTTTTGGCCGATGCATCAAAAACCACCCTTAATTTAGTGGTGGAACTACTGTCCCTATATACACTATGGTGTGGTAGAAAACAATACTTAGTATTTGGGTTAGGTATTATTTCAGTCATGTGACCCAGATCGACATACTCATGCATGAACTGTGAGTATAGTTGTTTCATGTGAGCGTCTCTTTCTAAACGAAGCTCAAGTGAAAGAAATCGTCGTTTTGCGATATAAAAAGAATCACCTAAGGTGTCTGGTGAGTCATTAAGAGGCATGGAAAATATATACCGACCATCATGATCGCGTCTTGTAGTCTCTAAAAAATGTTTCTCACATTCATGCTCATCCTGTGTAAATTGGTGTTGGGATGGAATTGTGTCTAACTCCCAAAAACGCGTCAAATCAGATTGACCTTGGAAGTTATTTGTGAACATACACACAGTAGTTTTTGGACCCGGCTGGCTTATGGCGCCTGATACTAACCAACCGAACTTAGTCTCGCATAGAACGGGCTTATTTTTACCTAACTGGATGCGATTTGTGCCAATCACGTTCCAAAAGACGTCCGCACCTACTAATAAATTGATGGTTGACGGTACGTTGAAGTTTGGATCGGCTAAGCAAACCCCGGATGGTATATGTAAGTCGCGTATGTCTATATATGTATTTGGTAACAATGTTGTTATTTGCGGAAGAACAAAGCAGTCAATGTCCGTCCTGTATTCGCCATTGTAAGACTCCAATGTAAGAGAGCAAGACTGAGTACTATTGGACGTTAGGTTGTTTATGCCTGTTACCTTTGAGTTGGTTATAGAAGTAGGGAGATTTAGTCTGCCACAGAGATCCTGTGTGACGAAGTTACCCGTGCTGCCATTGTCGAGCAGAACTCTGGCTGAGTGCGGTTTCCCACGCTTGTCGATGACCTTGACTAGAGCTGTGGAAAGTAATATATTGTTTGCATTAGAAAGATGCGAATAATCAGCTGATAGGACTATACTGTCATGGGAAATGGTCTCTTGAGGCGAGCCATTATGCAACAGAGTATTATGTTTTACAGTGCAATACTTGCAGTGAGATAATTTACAACGTGATTCATGATGACCTGGTCTAAGACAATTTTGGCAAACTTTGAAGTCTTTGACCTTGAGTATGCGGGTTTCAACTGGTAATCTGCGGAATGCGTCACACGAAAACAGCTGATGTTCTTTATGGCATAGTGGACAAGAACGACCTTTTGGTTTGCTAGTGGAGGTAACAATAAAACTTCTTGGTTTAGTTGTAGGTGGAGAATCGACTTTACCTTTATTGCCCTTAGCTTCTTCTAAAGTCTCCAGAAGGTCAGCCCTGTTTGTCAAAAATGTTATAAAAATATCTAATGTAGGAGGGTCACTACGATTATTGCGAAATTCCTCCCATTCTCTATTTGTAGTACTATCTAGTTTTGTAGCCATCATATAAATAATTAATGTATCCCAATATTTAGTGGGCTGATCGAGGGTAGCTAAAGCACGTAAATTTTTATTTGTCACATCGACTATGTATCGCAAGGACTTACTAGATTCTTTTTGAATAATGTTAACACTAAAAAGCGATTGCACGTGATTGTTAACTAACAGGCGTTTGTTGTCGTATCTTTTACACAACAATTCCCAAGCAGAAGCATAATTATTGGCCTTGAAATCCAGGCTTTTAATGACTAAGGCAGCACTATCCTTTAAACAGGCGCGAAGATAATGAAACTTATTTATTTCATCCATGCTGTCATTGGAATGAATCATTGAAACAAAAGTATCGCGAAATTCAAGCCATTGCTGATAGGCGCCGTTAAAAGTGGGTAATTCAATTTGAGGTAATCTTACGAAATTGTTGTGTCTTTGTGTGCTAACATCAAGAGAGCTTACCTCACTACCGTTAAGTGCTCGAGCAGAAGCCGCAGAGGGTGTGTCGAGTAGTGCCTTCGCGGTGCCAATCGCGCCGTAGTACTGGCTCTCGATGATCTCCCTTTCCTGATACCTTACATCAGGATCCTCCGCGAGCTCTTCGATCTCCGTCTGAAGATTATCAAAATCCTCATATAATGTATCAATCTTTTCAAGGCGAACTTTAATCTCGTTAAAAAGCGGGGAATTTGGAGTAACTGACGTATCTTTTATTGTATTTATATAATTTGAAAAGTAAGTAATTTTGCTTTTAACCGATCCGCGCTTTTTAACCAGTTGTGAAATTTTAGCTTCAGCCATTGTAAATAATTTTAATAGAGTTTAAGTTATACTTTAAGATTTATTAGATGTTAAGTATTCTAATTTTTATTTTATTTATTGTAAATATGTGTACGGGCAAAATCAACTTGATAATTAATTGATAAATTTAATTTCTAATGTAAGAGCAATAATTTAAATAGTTAAGTAGAGGAAAGGTACAACTTTGCTATGCCTCCGCAACAGGGGCGTTGGCTCGCGTAGTGGTACACGATTCTCGTCAGCCGTCGGCGTCTACCGACCTAGAAAAAAAAATAATAAAAAAAATAAAAACAATGTAAAATAAGAAGGGAAATGTTAGTCGATTAATCTACTGTTACATTAGTGCGAAGCGTACTACAAGAAAACTAATTGCTGTAATACTAGATTTTCAAAATTATGTTATTTTTGTAACAATACAGTAAATAAACTTTGATTTGAGAACTTAATTGTTTTAATTCTATGCAAAGCTTGAAAGAATAAACAAGTTATGGTTATGTAATAAAAGTAAATGATGAAAGTTTAATGCAGGTAATGGACGGTAGATTTGGTGAAAAAATTAATTTGATGATTTTACTAACTACTTACTGATACAGAAGAGGTGAAAATGAGATAAGAATGATGATAAGAAATGGAATGAAATGGGAATGAATAAGGATGAATTTATGAAAAAATGGGTGGAAGAAAAGAAGTTAGATAAGTAAAATTGGATCGATCTCACGGTTTCGTGCTATGGCGCAACTTATCCTGATGTCTTCTTTCTTCGTGGATGACTTCTGCTCTTCACTGGGTTCTGCGCTGACGCCGTTGAACTTGAACTTGGGCTTGACTTCGATTGTGGCTCTGAGCTGCACGTCGACGATGCTGGTCTTGGCTTGCAGGCTTTTCTTCAGGTTGTGGGAGACGCCAAAAGCTGATGGTAGTGCTAAGAACTCGAGTAGCCGACAAACTTTGTACGAGATGACGGTGTACCGAAATAAATTTTTTGAAAAAAAAGTTCACTATATTTTTAATTCTCGCGAACTGAGGGGCGAAGGACCATTATGTGCCCGTAGGCCTGAACTAAAAGAAAAGGGATCCTACAGGGAATATATAAATGAAAGATAAGACTGTAAATTGCTGGTAATTATTATGAGAACTATAAATTAGTAGGTACACATAAGTGCGTGCGCGACGGTGGTTAAAGAGAAGTGTCTTGCGCGGGGGGCGGCTCGCAGACGTATATCGTCCGCTTCTTCGTCCCGCGCGCCCGCCGCGGTGCCCGCGGTTGCGTTAACAAAGGTATAATGTCTACGTCCTAACACAGAGTAGGTCGAGAAAGAAAAGAAGAAGGTATATTGACCGGTCATGGCTTTTATACTAAGCATTTGGTGTTGCCATGTTAATAATATACCAGTGATATAAAAACAAAATCAATTAATTTTTGCAATAAGAAATCAGACAAATGCCAACAGTTACTACGAAAACTAGTGAGTCGTTGAAGTTTTGTTACGTAAATTAGGTCACAACAACACAGTCACACTCTCCGGTCAGTTCGCGAACAACGCACTCTGCGGTCAGCTGTTCGTAGTATCTTGATCGATTATGAAGTACCGCCAACTTTTGATTCTCTCGACGTCGGTTCGGTTACGTGACCGCAAAAATCAACAACCAATTAAAACCCCTAATTCCTAATTCTCTAATTGCGAAACACATAATTCTACTCCAATCCGTAGTGAAAAAAATCGTTATAAAAGAAAACCCACTAACTTTATTTTACCCTAAAATCAGGGAATTCTTTCATGTTGGTATTTCTGAGTTACCGTCGCCGCACCGCCGGTAGTACTATTAGGTATTCTGTGGTTATCTTGAGTGTGTGCATGTGTGGGTCACGTTTGCTTGTGTGCGTGCGTAGTGTGTCAATGTAGTAGTAAACAGCTGTAAAGGGTGTAGATTTTCGTAGTTACGGAATGAGACTGCTATGATCAATATCTCCGTAACTAGCCTGAATTTTTGGCTCAAATTTGGTGAGCCTGCTCAGCTCGATGTACAGATACCCCCATTAAAAGGAATGTAGTTGATTTTGTTAGACCTTATATAGATAGATATACGCTAGTTTTCGAGAAAAACGCCAAAAACTCTTTGTAATGTAGGTAGTTTAATAAGATTAACAATTAGAGAAAATAGGGTAGACTAACATGCCATTGTATGCAGGGCCTCTCAGTCTGGAATAAACCGTTAACCTATTAACCCGCGTCTCATTGTCACTGCTGCCCAAGTATCCCCTTTTCCAAGACCTCCAACCTGCCCGTCATTCCCGTATTCTCAGACACCTCAGTGGCGACGAATCATTTTAATCGGACCTTTAGTGCGATAATGTCAATCGGAAAGTTAAGCGAATTCAACGTGAAGTGTGGGGCGTGGTCGTCGTATATGGACCGTTTGGAAATGTATTTCAAAGTTAACAAGACGGAAGACGAGATGAAGCTTCCAATTTTAATTGCTTCCATCGGAGACGAGGCATATGAGCTATTGGAGAATTTAGCAAGCCCCAAGAAACCTTCGGAATTAGATATAAGGAAGGTAAATGAATTGATGATGCAACATTTGCAACCTACTCCATCAGTTTTGGCGGTGAGATATCGCTTTAGACAACGGCGACAAAACGCTAATGAAAGCATGTCTGTGTATGTTGCGGAGCTGAGAATGTTGTCAAAGCATTGCAAGTTTGGAGACACATTAAATGATAATTTACGCGATCAATTTATTTGTGGGCTACACAGTGATATCATACGGCAGCGGCTGTTTGCAGAAAACGATGCAGTGACCTTGGCAGAGGCGGTCAAACTTGCAACGTCATTGGAGGCGGCGGAACGAGACGCGGCGATAGTCGACGTGACAGCAGGATCATCCTCGAAGGCAGTGCACGCGATTACGTCATCATATGCGCGTCAGCGGCCGAGCGGGCACGGCGGAGGCGCAGGAGTAAACACATCGTATCGCTATAACAAGGCGGAGCAAAAACCTACACAGAATAGTTATAGCTGTGGAGCTTGCGGGGCACGTAATCACAACTATTCGAACTGTCGATTTCAGGAGTATGTGTGCAGTAAGTGCCAACGTCCAGGACATTTGCGGCGGGTATGTCCAGGTTGGAATGCACCAGAGAAGTCGCAGGGCGCTGGCCACCGTAAAGGTCCGGTGTCGGCGGTGGGTACGGCGCAGGCTCGGAGCGGCTTGTACTTCGGTGAGGCTGATCGCGGATCTAGCGAGGAGTGCAGCGGAGACATCGAGGAAGAATTACACCATTTATGCTTAAATAACTACAAATCTGTAAGTTTATCAATCCAAATAGATAAAGTTGTTTTGGAAATGGAAATAGATACCGGCACGGCCATATCTTGTATAAGTAAAGCTACATACGATAAATATTTTTCTCATCTAGACATTGAAAGTGATAACACGGTACTTAATTTCTATGATGGATCAAAAATTAAACCCATGGGTATAATTAAACCTTTAGTACATTATAATGGCTACTGTAAGAAACTGGAGTTGTTTGTAATTAAGGGAGGAACAACGTCATTAATAGGAAGGCAATGGTTGGCCGAATTAAAAATTAAAGTGCCACTATTTAACTGTAATCATTTAGATAACAAGAGTGAGCCCTTATACGAGTATGACGATGTTGCCCAATTGGTTGACAGGTATAAGGAGTTATTCGACGGCGGGCTGGGGCGATATACGGGCGGGCGGGCTCGGCTGCAGGTGCGCGAGGGCGCGGCGCCGGTGTTCCACCGCGCGCGGCCGCTGCCCTACGCGCTGCGCGAGCGCGTCGACGCCGAGCTGGACGCCATGCTGCGCGCCGGCGTCATCGAACCCGTCGACTGCTCCGACTGGGCCTCACCTCTGGTACCCATTAATAAACCGGATGGTACGCTAAGAATTTGCGCTGATTATAAAGCTACTTTAAATCCGTCTTTATTGGTCGATCGTTACCCGCTCCCCAAAATAGAAGATGTTTTGGTGAATTTAAATGGAAATGTATATTTTAGTAAAATTGACCTTTCACAAGCTTACAATCAGATCGAGTTAGATGAGTCTAAACAATATACGGTTATTAAAACGCACCGGGGTTTATTTCGCTATAATAGGTTAGTTTATGGCTTATCTTCGAGTGTAGGCATATTTCAGCGGATTATGACTAACTTACTATGTGATATACCTAACGTACAAGTATTCCTTGATGACGTAATAATCGGGGGAAAATCCAGGGTCGAACATTTACGTGCTTTAGAAACCATTTTTCAGCGGTTAAAATCGAATGGGTTAAAGTTAAAGAAAAATAAATGTGTTTTCTTTGCCAAGGAAGTTTCATACCTGGTGTAACGTGGCATGTTAGATGCCGCTAAATATACTAAGTTTAATTGAATAAATACACCAATTACCTTTAAAATAAATATGAGTAAAATAAATAACCAACTGTTTACTAAAAATAATAATAGCAAATTCTAAATCTTCAATTAGCTTATAAATAAATCGTACAGAACCTCACATTAACCATGCAACGCAGATGGTTCGGTTATTCAATGGCCAACTCCTACGCATCCCTAAGTAACGTGCAAGGTACCGATCACTTGCCGAGCGAATTGATTCGGTTTTCACTCCGCGACAGTCCTCTGATTGCCTTGAGACGCGAAGCTCGTGCCACACTGCTGCAGAAATCCGTTGGACGCGTCGTTTAAACCGGTCTACCCTTAAGATCTTATTATTGATCCCGCTGGGGTGAGTTCTCATGTTTTTCCTAGATCTTAAATATTAGTACTAAGTCAATTGTAATGTTCTTAATCCCCTTTTGCCGCCTAAACTGCTTATAGCATAAATTAAATTGGAGTGGTAACTAGACTTGGCCTTAGGAGTCATACCAGATGACTTTGAGTTTGGCTAATGCTCACCTTCCGGATTCCAGGATCTCGGCTCGCCTAGACCAGCTATGGTCGTACTCGCTAGCACCCCTAGCCAGGAACTGTTCCTCCTGCGGCGGCTGCCGTACCTACCACTATCAAGTCGGCTGGCTGCCTGGAACTGGACCAACACCACCTCAACACCGTGCCTCCTCGTCGCCTACGTCAGGCTAGTGTGCCCTCCTTTTTTTATACCTGTACCGAGCGCGAAGGAAACAAACAATATACGGCAACTACACAATACTGTTGGTATTTTTATTACCCACCCCTGACTTCTTCTGAGGTAAGTACCTGGCCTAACCAGCATTGCCACAGTGGCGCCTGTAAGCGTGGTTGTTCTGTTTCCGGAAGCGCTAGTTTTTTTTTAAGCACTAGGTTGGCAAATATTTCATCTTGTGAACGAGGAGGTGTCTACAGCAGCGAACTGGTACGTCTCATCAGCTTTTTATCGCTTTGCAATTGTGTTATTACTTAACTGTCTTAGATTAATGTATTATATGCCAACTGTTGCGTGTGATTTTCTTAAACTACCTACTGCTATCATTTTGTAAATTAGAGCGAAGTTACGTAACAGTTCGCAACCCTAATCAATCTTTAGTATTTTACTGCGTTGATTTTGCACGTTGTACCTACTTACTTATTATTTTATAAATACCACCGAATCGTAATTTCCCTTTGTAAAAGAACAAACCCAGTAGCACTAGCTTAGCAGTACTTATATAACGTACTGTTGTAGATTATTTTATTTTCAACCGACTTCAAAAAAGGAGGAGGTTCTCAATTCGTCGGTATCTTTTTTTTTTTTATGTATGTTCAGCGATCATTCGTTACTGCGTTGACCGATTTCGATAATTATTTTTTTGTTTGAAAGGTAATACTTTCAGAATGGTCCCATATAAATTTGGTTAAATTCTAATCATGGGATCTATAAGAAAATCATCAAACATTGCATAAACTCCGTACCACGCCAACTGATTTTAGTATCTATCTTACCTATATCTCTACCAAATGTAGACCGATTTTGATGATTCTTTTTTTAATGAATAGCTTATACTTCAAAGATACTATAATAAAAATTTTTGGAAAAAATTTCACCCCTAAGGGTGGAAAAATAGGAAATGAAATCGGTGTTCAGCAGTTAAATTATGTTTGCACTCGTAAGATTTGTTTTGATTAGGATTTATCACTAAAATTGATGAAATAAGTTAATTTTATAAAAAAATAAAAACCGACTTCAAAAAACTAAAACGCTAAAAATAATCTTAACACTTAAGTACCTAATCAGTTACTTTTGGAGTCGGTGCCAGTCAATGAGAGACCAATGTTTTCGTTTGCACCGACTCCAAAAGTAACTGATTAGGTACTTAAGTGTTAAGATTATTTTTAGCGTTTTAGTTTTTTGAAGTCGGTTTTTATTTTTTTATAAAATTAATAAATGTAGTTAAAATTTGTTACTAGTAGAAATATTATTTGTACTAGTAGGTACTTATCTAGTTGCTTGGATGCGGTAATATTACCTACTTTTATATATAACTGTATTTCCCTTAGTTTTAAAACTTAAAAATGGGAACTCACCCTATTAAATATTTTTTATTAAACAAAAACGAGCTAACGTATGAAGTTCAAATTAGAGGAGAAGAACCGGCAAATAACGTTTTAGGACTGCGTAAACAAATTACCAAACTTACGTCACTAATTCCTAACGACGATATTTTTGAATCCGGTATTGATGTTGCCGTAGATCTTGACGGAACCCTTTTTTCGATAACCGAACTTACTGCTCGCTTGAATGCTTTGAGTGAGAAATATGATTTCAATCAAATGAAACGGGCTGAAGCATTACATAACCACATTTATCATCGCATAAGAAGGATGGATAATTCTGATCCTGCTTACCTACATAAAATTGATACCATCACCAAAGAATTTCATAAACTCTCTGGTAAATTCAATGGTATCGACTCTGCCTCAAATGCCGTAAATGAACGCACACATTTTGCACAGTCGTCCTTAACACCCGATGGCACTTCTGTTATATCCGTCCATTGTGAGCACTCGCAAACACCCGAATTAACTAAGTTAAAATTCGACGGTAAGGGCTGCGTTCGCGCGTTTGTACAAAAAGTTAAGGAATACCAAACCGTTAGGAATCTACCCTCCAATAAATTATTAAACTATGCTTCTGAAATATTTGTTGGAAACGCATTGCACTGGTATCGTAGCGTGCGTGACTCGATAGATAGTTGGGAAACACTAACAAAACAACTTATAGAAGATTTTAGTCCCTTCGACTATGATTACAGGTTGATGTCTGAAATTAGGAATAGAACACAGGGCGATTGAAAATGTTGTAGTTTACTTTTCTATTATGTCCGAACTATTTTCCCGTCTATCCAAACCTATCAGGGAGCAGGAGAAACTAGACATATTATTGCATAATATACGTCCTTGTTATGCAACCGTACTGGCATCGTGCGTAACCGGAATAAATTCAATTTCGACACTTCGCGAGTTATGCATCAATTATGAGAAAATCCAGTGCCTTTCATCTTAGTTTCATGAACCTCCTAGGATCTCCACTACAACTTTAGCCCCAGATTTAGCTTATAACAAGCCAGAACCTAGACATATTTTTTATAAAAATCAAAATAATTTTAATAAACAGTTTAATAGTACTGAATATAAAAATAATACAAGTGCATATGTACCTGTCTGTGCCGTCGAGTCTAAGGCTGGTAGTTCGAATCATAATACTGAAAACAATTTTTACAATAAACCAGTATTTTGCCCGCGTTGTCGTAGTCATGATCATTCTCTAAGACAATGTAAGCAGGATCGCTTTCGGATCTGTTTTAAATGCGGTCTAAAAGCTTTATATATTCTGATTGCCCTAAATGCCACCTAGATTTAAATCAAAAAAACTAATCGGCGAAGATTGTTGTGATAAAATTAAAACTTATAGTTGCAGTTATTTTGATAAAAAAGATTGGGACGATTGGTTATCGACTATTAAGGTTTACTTTTCGAGTTGCTCTATTGCAACAATCTTCGATAAAAAAACGGAAGGTGATGTCCGTCCTTACATCACAGTTAACGTAGATAGCCTACCCATATGTGGTTTATTGGACTCTGGCTCCGCTGTCACTATCCTCGGCAATAATTCACATTTGGAGTTACTCGCGAACTCTAATCTAACGCTGAACTCGTGTGAGCGGAACAAAACATTTATTACTGCTGGTGGTCACAAGTTAAACTGTTTAGGTTACATAAATATAACAGTCACTTTTAAGAATCAATGTAACATTTTGAAAGCTTATGTTATGCCTTCAGTTAACTCATCACTTATTTTGGGCGTGGACTTTTGGAAAAAAATTCAACTGTTACAAAAGTTTTCAAACGCAATTACTCTATTAAATAATACCGATCGAGAGCGCATTTGTGCCGTAAATGGAAGCGATGCACCTGATGTTAAGTTACATTCGTATGATGCATTAACAGATACTCAGAGAATTGAGGCTGATAAAATAATACAACAATTCCAATCTATTTGCTCGGAAAATGTTGGTCTCGGTCGTACACATCTAGTTAAGCACCATATAGATACTGGCGATTCTCCACCTATTCGTCAACGATATTATAGGATGCCTCCAGAAAAATTGCGCATAATATGTGATGAACTAGATGAGATGCTCAAACTTGGTGTTGTGGAACCTTGCGAGAGTCCTTGGTCATCTCCCATTCTACTTACCCCTAAAAAAGATGGAAAACTTAGATTCTGTTTGGACAGCCGAAAATTAAATTCTGTAACCCGTAAAGATGCATATAAACTACCTTATATCTCTGAGATACTTGATAATCTTAAAAATGCTAAGTATTTGAGCAGTGTTGACTTATCTAAAGCATTCTGGCAGACGCCAATCGCGGAAGACGACCGTGACAAGACTGCATTTTATGTCCCTTCGCGCGGAACATTCAGATTTGTTACTATGCCCTTTGGCCTCACAAATGCGCCTGCTACACAACAAAGGCTTGTGGATCAATTGTTTTATGGCCCTGAAAATTCTGTTTACGTGTTCCTCGACGATATAGTCTTGATTTCCCCTGATTTTCAAAAACACATTTCATTACTTTTAAAAGTCTACAATAAGTTAAAATCTGCAAATTTAACCATTAACAAAAATCTACTTTTTTTTGCAATGAACTTAAATATTTGGGCTACGTGGTCAATTCTGAAGGATTACATGTCGACCCAGGCAAAGTAGAGGCAATTTTAAACTTTCCTACGCCTACTAATAAGAAAGAAGTTAAGAGGTTTTTAGGTACTGCTTCGTGGTACCGACGATTTGTGCCAAATTTTAGTTCCATAGCTGGGCCATTAAATAAATTAACTTCGACCAGTACAAAGGCTCTTTCATTCGCTTGGTCACCCGAAGCAGAGGAGTCATTCAATAAATTAAAGAAATGCTTAGTTTCAGCACCCATTCTGGCTTGTCCAGACTATGAGAAGCCTTTCGAAGTTCACACAGATGCGAGTGACTATGGCGTAGGAGCCTTGCTAACTCAAACCATTGACGGTGTCGAACTTCCCATAGCTTATATGAGCAAGTCATTATCTGCGCCAGAAAGGAACTACAGCATAACGGAGCGCGAAGCACTGGCTGTCCTCGCAGCTGTTGAACATTGGCGCTGCTATTTAGACAACGGGAATAAATTTACCGTCTTTACCGACCATTCGGCTCTGAAATGGTTTATCAATCTAAGCAATCCTACCGGTCGCTTAGCACGTTGGGGGGTACGTCTGTCGGCATTCAATTTTGAAATCAAACATCGGAAGGGTGCTGATAACGTAATCCCAGATGCCTTATCTTGCGCGATCCCCATTTCTGCCATTGAAGAAAATTCGCCCTTTTCCCAAAATACTACTGATGAGTGGTTTTTAAAAATCTATAATGGCTGCCAAATTTCTCCAGAATCTTTTCCTAATTACAAGATTAAAGATCTAAATCTCTATAGATTTATGAAAGGCAAGTGTTCTCTGCACAAAGAATTTGAATGGAAACAGGTAGTTCCACTCGAAAATAGAAACTCTATAATTAGCGATAACCATTCAGATCCCACTGCTGGTCATTTTGGTGTCTTCAAGACGTACAAACGGTTAGCTCTTAGTTTCTACTGGCCTGGAATGCACGCGGATGTATCTAAATTTATTGCAGCCTGTGATGCTTGTATTGCACACAAACATCAAAACCACCCCCCTCTAGGTGAGATGGGACGACCAAAAAAATGTTCTCAACCGTTCCAAGTGGTTAGCATAGATTTGGTAGGACCACTTCCTCCCAGTAGAAGGCAGAATTGTTACATTTTGGTGGTTGTGTGTTGTTTCAGCAAATATTGCTTACTGTTTCCTATTAAACGAGCTACTGCTGACATTGTTACTAGGATAATTGAAGAAGAAGTGTTTTTAATACATGGGATTCCCTCCACCGTTGTCCTAGATAACGGGAAACAATTTGTTAGTGTTACCCTGAAAAATATGTTTAC
The DNA here is from genome assembly GCA_963576865.1 of Anania hortulata. Classification (NCBI taxonomy): domain Eukaryota; kingdom Metazoa; phylum Arthropoda; class Insecta; order Lepidoptera; family Crambidae; genus Anania; species Anania hortulata. Next base: position 19,756,478 of record OY756402.1, on the reverse strand, counting down.
AAAGTATAAGGTACCCAATCTACATTATACACCTAAATATTCACTTCATGTCAATACGGTCGAACGTTACAATAAAACGATAGTGACTGCCGTGTCGACGTATATTGAGAATGATCATAGAGTATGGGACCAAGTTTTGCCTCAGATACAATTCGCTATTAATAGTTCGGTTAACGAAGTAACTGGGTACACCCCTGCCTTCCTCGTATACGGCCGTGAGTTAATCACTTGCGGCTCACACTACATTGATAACCAGTCTGATTCCGAAGACTTAATATTTGAACCTCGGGATTCATACGCTGGTAATTTAGGTATTCTTTCTAATGTTTTCAATAAAGTGCAGGCCTTGCTTATGCAAGCCCATTCTAGAAATTGTCAAACTTATAATTTGCGACGCAAGCCTGCTGAGTTCAATATCGGTGATATAGTGTGGAAGAGAACATTTTACCAAAGTGACAAGGACAAGTATTTTAATAAAAAACTAGCTCCAAAATTTTTAAAATGCAAAATAATTGGTAAAATGTCTCCTCTCGTATACGAGTTAAGTGATATGGACGATAACTCATTAGGCTCTTGGCACTTAAAAGATTTAAAACTTATTAACTACGCAGAATGAAATAATTAGGTTAGATTCTAATCAAGGAATAGCATAGACGGATGTTGCTTTAAGCATACGCGAAATCCTGTCTTTTGCGGCGCGGTACTGTAACGTGGCATGTTAGATGCCGCTAAATATACTAAGTTTAATTGAAATACACCAATTACCTTTAAAATAAATATGAGTAAAATAAATAACCAACTGTTTACTAAAAATAATAATAGCAAATTCTAAATCTTCAATTAGCTTATAAATAAATCGTACAGAACCTCACATTAACCATGCAACGCAGATGGTTCGGTTATTCAATGGCCAACTCCTACGCATCCCTAAGTAACGTGCAAGGTACCGATCACTTGCCGAGCGAATTGATTCGGTTTTCACTCCGCGACAGTCCTCTGATTGCCTTGAGACGCGAAGCCCGTGCCACACTGCTGCAGAAATCCGTTGGACGCGTCGTTTAAACCGGTCTACCCTTAAGATCTTATTATTGATCCCGCTGGGGTGAGTTCTCATGTTTTTCCTAGATCTTAAATATTAGTACTAAGTCAATTGTAATGTTCTTAATCCCCTTTTGCCGCCTAAACTGCTTATAGCATAAATTAAATTGGAGTGGTAACTAGACTTGGCCTTAGGAGTCATACCAGATGACTTTGAGTTTGGCTAATGCTCACCTTCCGGATTCCAGGATCTCGGCTCGCCTAGACCAGCTAAGGTCGTACTCGCTAGCACCCCTAGCCAGGAACTGTTCCTCCTGCGGCGGCTGCCGTACCTACCACTATCAAGTCGGCTGGCTGCCTGGAACTGGACCAACACCACCTCAACACCGTGCCTCCTCGTCGCCTACGTCAGGCTAGTGTGCCCTCCTTTTTTATACCTGTACCGAGCGCGAAGGAAACAAACAATATACAGCAACTACACAATACTGTAATAAATTGTGCTATTCACTAACTACTTTCCTGTGATTTGTTTGTTTTGTGTGGTGTACAATAAAGAGTATCTATCTATCTATCTATCTACTGTTGGTATTTTTATTACCCACCCCTGACTTCTTCTGAGGTAAGTACCTGGCCTAACCAGCATTGCCACACTGGGCTACGTTGTGTCTAAGGAAGGTACTCGTCCAGATGCATCTAAAATAGAAGCAATTGTAAAAATGGAGCAACCTCGGAATGTTTCGGAGTTAAGATCGTTTTTAGGAACCGTAAACTTTTTCGGCAGGTTTGTCAAAAACTTAAGTAGCAGACTATCTCCTTTATACAATTTATTACGTAAAGGTGTAGAATGGAAATGGGACACTGAATGTGAACAATCATTTATAGAGGTGAAGCAAGTTCTTTTAGGTGCGAATGTTTTGGTTCATTACGACCCCAACAAACCGTTGATTGCGACGTGCGACGCGAGCGCGCACGGCCTGGGCGCCGTGCTGTCGCAGCCCGGCCCGCGCGGGGAGCGGCCCGTCGCGTTTGCCTCGCGGTCATTGAATAACGCCGAAAGGAATTATTCACAAATACACAGGGAGGCACTCGCTATAATATTTTGTATTAAAAAGTTCCATCAGTACTTATATGGGAGATGATTTATATTACGCACGGATCATAAACCATTAGTATCTATTTTTGGGCCAAATAAGGGAATACCTAACATGACAGCGAGTAGGATGCAACGTTGGGCGGTTATTTTATCCGCATATGATTACGAAATCGAATATGTTACTAGTAGTAATAACTGTGCAGACAGTTTGTCTAGGTTACCTCCGAAAAATAGTACAATAGAAAATAATTGTACTGAGCTAATTCCCGAACAAACCTATTTACATTTCGCTAACGAGGCTATATTATTAGATTATAATCAAATAAGGAAAGATACAAGCAAGGATCCCATTTTATGTCGAGTACTCACCTATATTAGGGACGGGTGGCCGGACCAGTGTGACATTGACGGGTTAAAACCATATTTTAATAGAAAAGCTGAGTTATACGAGGAGCTAGGCTGCTTAATGTGGGGTTATCGAGTGGTCATACCGAAAACGTGCCAGGATAAGGTACTACGAATCATACACGAGCCACACATGGGCATCGTCAAATCAAAGGCCTTAGCTCGCTCGTATGTTTGGTGGGCGGGAATAGATGAGGCGGTGGAGGCCGCGTGCCGCGCGTGCGCAGTGTGCGCGGCCACGGCGGCCGCGCCGCCGCATCGGGCGCCGCGCCCCTGGCCGTGGCCGGCGCGCCCCTGGTCGCGCATTCATGTTGATTTTATGGGGCCTATATTGGGCAAAACCTATTTGGTGGTAATAGACGCAATGTCCAAGTGGATAGAAATATTCCAAGTCCCCAGCACTTCAGCTAATTCCACTATCGATAGGCTAGGTGAGCTATGGGCCAGGTGGGGAATTCCCAAGCAGGTAGTCAGTGATAACGGGCCACCGTTCACTAGCAGAGAATTTGAGAGTTTTCTCAATAGTGATGGAATTGATCATATTTTTACGGCTCCCTATCATCCAGCATCCAATGGTGCCGCAGAGAATGCTGTTAAAACGTTAAAAAGTGTGATCAAGAAATCGATTGTTGAGAAAACTGACGTGCTTAAATCGCTAAATTAATTTTTACTTTACTATAGGAATACTGAACATTGTTCAACAGGCGAAAGCCCGGCTGTTTTGCTAATGGGTAGGAGACTGCGTACACATTTAGATTTATTAAAACCAGATATAGAACACAAAGTCGTAAAAAGTCAACAACGTCAAGTTGAAGCATCAGGGGGGTCGGATAGGAAAATGCAAGTAGGAGAGGACGTTTGGTATCGTCAGTACTTAAAAGGAGAAAAGTGGCAACCAGGAAATATTTGCAGCTCATTTATTTATATATTTTAGATTATACGATAACTGATAACCACGGTAACGCCATTCATCGACATATCGACCAATTAAGACGTAGGTCTAGAAATTCTTTAGCGTATTCTATCGACAATAAAACAGATAACTCGGGTAATAAAACATCGACAACGACGATAAGTTCTCCATCTATGTCGAGTGCTCAGTCGCAGCGGTCCTTGGAGTCGAGTATATCGCCACCGCAGGCGCAGACGCCAGCGCAGGCGCGCAGCGTGGCTGAAGGGGAGGCAGGGGCAAAGTCGGGGGATGAGGATTGCTATGCTACTCCTGAAAAAGTGTTGAGTTTACCCGAAACTGTAGCTCGCAATATACAAACGCCCTTAGTAACTCCCGTGTCGCCCCAGTCACGCCCGATCAGAAAGTGTAGGTTAGATAAGGTGCCTAGATATAAGTATTAGATTTTATTGTTTTTTTTTGTAACAGATATTGTGTTAATTAAGTGTAGAGGAATGTAATGTAGGTAGTTTAATAAGATTAACAATTAGAGAAAATAGGGTAGACTAACATGCCATTGTATGCAGGGCCTCTCAGTCTGGAATAAACCGTTAACCTATTAACCCGCGTCTCATTGTCACTGCTGCCCAAGTATCCCCTTTCCCAAGACCTCCAACCTGCCCGTCATTCCCGTATTCTCAGACACCTCAGATTTCAATGTAAAATAAAACACCTCGTGCCCCGTGCGTGCACCCTGATGAAAGAGTGGGGCACGATTGAAATAAGAAAGACAGAGGCGATGACGTAGGGAGGGACGTTTCAGACTAGACAGGATGCTCTAAAAATGTTTTTGTTTTTTTGTTAGTAATAATAAAAATAAAAAATTAGCCCGTTTTTAAGAACGAAAATAATAGGGCCCGGTTTCTCTAATATAATTAGAAGTTCTGTTAAAGTTTCACCCGTTTATAAAAGGCGAACTTGTATACGTGCAGCCTCGCTTGCTACGGGGAAATGGACCAAGATGGTCGGCATGTAGAGTATGGAACGGTATATCGACCTTTGGAATTGGGTGTAGTAGTCCCTCTTTAGAGCCAGACGGTAGTTTATGATGGGCACATTCAAGGCATGATCTCACATACTTTTTGATGAACTTTCTGATCTTCGGGAATCAAAAGTGAGATCGAATCCGCTCAAACGTCTTTTCGAAACCGAAATGCCCTACCTGGTCATGATTTGCCTTTAATAGCTGCCAACGTACGCCCCTTGGAACAACCCATCGAGTAACATCGTCGCTCAACACTCTAAAAACACGGCCATTTTTTATTGTGTACTCCTTATAAGTGTCTGCAATTTTGGAAGTCTCGGGATCTTGCAGAATATCCTTAATGCCCTTAATTCTATCACCGGAAGACTGCACTGTGGTCTTCCGTACCAACCGATAAGATGTGGAGTGTGTGGATCTGATCTTCTGAATCTAACGATACAGTGAGTGCATCTGCATGAGTCATTTTCTCTCCAAGACGGTACTCAAGATCACAGTTAAATTCTAAGAATTGTATCCACCACCGAGAGATCCTTGGCACAAGATTCCTTTGAGTGAAAGTAGAACGTAGAGCATTGCAGTCCGTCACAATGGTAAATATGATACCGATGAGATATGTACGGAATTTATTTAATGAACTAACGATTGCCAGTGTCTCTAGTTCGAATGAATGTAGTTTCATCTCATCAGCCGATATCTGGCGGCTAAAATATGCTACTGGCTTCCAGAGCTCAGAATCCTTTCTTTGGAGCAATATGCCCGCAACCCCGAATTTGCTCGCATCCGTGTGTCTCAGCAGTATGGTCATAAAGAGCTAAGAGGGGTCTGTCAGTCAGCAATCTTTTGATCTTTTTAAATGACTCAGTCTCAACATCTCCCTACCGCCAAGGAATGTTCTTCTTTAAAAGGCTCGTCAAGGGTCTCGCAATAAGAGCAAATCCCTTTACGAACCTTTGGAAGAAGCTAGCAAGCCCGAGAAATCTTCTTACCTCATGTTGGTTTCCTGGTAAGGGGAATTTTGACACCGCTTCTATTTTCTGGACTCCGGGCTTGATACCATCCTTATCTATCTCGAACCCAAGAAAGTCAATTCGTTCTTGGAAAAAACTGCATTTTTCCATTTTAAGGGTTAATTACTTACATTAACGAAATATTTAGCGTGACCGCACTTGCTGCAAAATGTCGACAAATTATGTAATTTTGATGGCAATTTTTAGAAAAACTAAGTTTGATCCTTATGAATCACAATAGGTATAATTAATTACTTTTCTTATCTTATTCTTTCAAGAATAACAATATTATGAACCTTTCTTAGTAATGCAGTCGTTTTTTAACCCTTAAATGCATCTTGTATCGATATCGATACATCGCATTCTAATAGTTTTTATCGGATTTTTATTTGAAGTACTACGTAGGCTGAATATTTATACATTTCTTTGCCTCCTTACCGTCCAAAATAAGTAAGTGTCAGGTGTCAATGTCATTTCTGTAGAATAATTTCCTTGTCTATGCTGTGGTCGTCAACAAAGTGCGCGTTTTTCCGAAATTGAAGTTTATAAATAACTGCGAAAACGAAAATAATTCGAATTGATGCCAACAAAAATCACAAAATGGATGGTAAGTTCTTCATTTACTTGAAAACAATCGAATATGCACGACTTTTACGTGCTTATCTGAGTAAATATCGCATTTTATGTTTGTCTCGAAAATGATACAGCATGCGTTTGGTTCCCGCCTACACCCCATTCAAAAGTTTGTTCATGACGGTTTTGGTTTTGATTTTACTCGCTTTTGGGTATGGCTAAATGCTTGTTTTTGCTTTTTAGAGCGGCAAATAGAGGATATGCTTATGAGGTTGGAGAATGGTGAGATTTCAGAAGATGATTTAGAGTCAGATGGCGAAGATATTCCTTATTACCCATCTCGAGAAGCCTTGGCAGCTGAATTAGAAGAAGACGAAGAGGTTCTTAGGGGAGAGGAAGAATTTTCAGACCCTCCATTGGTTCAAGATGAGCAGCCTATACAAGACGCACAGTCTTCGGAGCGAGTGGAAGCACAAGCGACTGAATCTCTCATAAATTTGAGGCATTTACTGTGGAAAAAGCAGTCTTTTCCATTTGATGAGAATAATGTCAAATTTATTGGGTCTGAAGAGTTACCTTCATCTATAATGGAATTGCAAAGTCCTTACCAGTTTTTTACCTATTTTTTCACGAATCAGTTTATGGAAAACATTGTTACTGAATCAACTCGCTACGCAGTCCAGAAACAACCTGACAGACCCGAATTATTCACAGTGGGCGAACTTCGCAAATATTTTGGTATCCTAATATTCATGTCTGTGTACCATTATCCGAGTACAAGATCGTATTGGTCCAATAAATTTGGCTTTAGACACATCAAAGAGGCAATGCCTGTGAATAAATTTGAGAAAATGCGAAAGTTACTGCACTTCAATAAATGATGATCATCTACCAGTAGACCACGCGCAGCATGATAGGCTTCATAAATTACGTCCCGTAATAAACCATTTAAATGAAAAGTTCTCTAGCGTTACCATCGAACAGAGATTATCCATAGACGAACAGATGTGCGCCACCAAAGTTGGACATTTTCTAAAACAATACCTCCCCAACAAACCCCACAAATGGGGGTTCAAATTGTTTGTTCTATGCAATTTAGCCGGTTTTGCTTATAGATTTATAATTTACTCTGGGAAAGAAGCTAATCAAGGATTGTCAAACGAACATAACTTGGGAGTTGTAGGACAAACAGTCATGAACTTGCTGAGTGTGGTACCCAGGCAAAGAAATCATATTGTCTATTTCGACAATTACTATACATCTTTGCCATTGATGTATACACTAGCCAAACAAGGTATACATTCCCTAGGCACCATTCAAAGAAACCGAGTAGGAAAATCTTGCAAGTTGCCAACCAAGCAGGATGTTATGAATAGTTCAGTTCCAAGAGGGTCGTATGAAGAATACGTAACAAATTTTGAAGGAATTGACATGACAACAGTTAGTTGGAAAGACAATAAACAAGTCATCTTAGCTTCGACATATGTTGGAGCATGCCCCGTGGAGAATATAGAACGTTTCGATAAAAAAGAGAAGAGGAGGATCCCTATCACGTGCCTGAAGTTAATCAAGGAATATAACATGCACATGGGTGGGGTAGACCTAATGGATTCCTTTCTAGGAAGATACAGGATTCGAATGAAGAGTAGAAAGTGGTACATTAGGATCTTCTATCATCTGCTAGATTTAACTGTAATAAATGCATGGGTATTATACAAAAAAGTAGAAGAAAGAAAAGGCAACCACAAAAACATCATGACCCTTGCAGACTTTCGATCAGAGTTGGCTGAAACTCTTTGCCAATATACTCCTGCTAACACCAGAGGGCGCCCTAGCACCAGTGCAATAAGAGAAGATCAACCACCACCCAAAATGCGAAAAGGCAAACCTATCCAAGTTTTGCCACCCCTTGAAGTTAGACTTGACCAAGTGGATCATAATATCATGAGAACAGAGTCACGTGGTCGATGTATGATGCCATCGTGTAATTTACTTAGTATAATTAAATGTTCTAAGTGCAATATTTACTTATGTTGTAAGAAATCTAAAGATTGTTTCACCCATTTTCATAATTCTGCAGTTATATAAAGATTAATTATTTTGTAAAGATAATGCATAGTGTATCGAAATCGATACAAACATATTTTTATAAAAAAATAAATGTTCTAATTGATTTCGATTTTTTTTATTATTTTTTGAGTTAACTTACACCTCTAAAGAAACATAATATATTTTTTTTTGCTAAAAATCTTTTATTATGCATTTAAGGGTTAAGGGTTATTGACTATGTTATTGACCAACCTTTTTTTCGAAAAGATTAAATGTCTCTCCGCGTCAAGTGGCCATTAACTCTACGTTGCAACAAAATTCGCAAAAAAAGCCATTAAGAATTTTTTGTAAGGAGTCCTTTAAACTTTTTATCATAAAATGCGTATTGATGAATAATGAAATAAATAAAAGCCAATCTCTCTATAGAATATTATTTATTTGGTAAATATCAACCTTTTTTTGGAAAATTCGGGAAAATTTTAAGTCTGCTGGATTTATGTCGCTATTATTTCGTGTAGTTAACTCTAATTACATTATGTAATACATAATAAAATAGGTTGTTTCATAGGGATTTCAATGGTATACAATACAATCCCCTCAGTGCTGGCTAACCCTATAAAGGTAAGTGATATGCAACACGCGTGAAAACTGCTAACGCAATAAAATAACACCTGTTTGACAGGTGCCAAGACCACCATTTTAATTCGCGAATTCGTGCCAATGCAAGGGTTATACCTGCCTCACGTATAAGGTTCACCACCTCCTCTAGGCGAGCTAAACCCTCCTCGTAGGATTTGGATGGTATCAAGATATCATCCATGTAAATAACGATGTATCCGACCTTTGACTTACATAATATTTTGTGTATAGCTCTCTGAAACATCGCTGAAGCATTACCCAACCCGAAAGAAACACGATTATACTCGTATTGCCCATCGGGCTTAATGAATGCGGTCTTCTCTCGAGAGTCTTCGGCTATCGGAATTTGGTGATACCCGGAGGCTAAGTCGAGTGATGTGAACAAGGAGTGACCCGATAGCTGGTCCAACAGGTCCTTTATCATTGGTAGTGGATACTGATCTCTATTGGTGCGATTATTCAGTGCCCGGTAGTCGACGAAACGTCGCTTTTCTCCTGACTTTTTCTTAACTAGAAAGATTAGGCTAGCATATGGCGAACGAGATATTCGCACGATATTATATTTAACCATATCCTCTACCAACTTACGCTCAGAGTGAGGCAAGCGGTATGGCCTATAAACGACCGGAGTAGCATCTTTGAGATGAATTTCCCTCTCGGTTACACTTGTGTATTCTAGGTCGTGCATTCCGGTAGAGAAGCAGCCTTTATATTTCTCTAATAATTGAAAACAACGTTGTTTTTGACTATCAGAAAGTTAGGTCCCACACTTGGGTGTGATCGGAAATTGAGGAGTATTAGATATGTTTAAAACCTTTAGGCTATCATTTCCTAATTGTATAAGGTGCGCACGAGTGACTAAAGTACTTTCCTTAAAATGTACTGCGTTAGAACCAACGTTTTGCACTAATAAATTACATACGGTGCCTCGAATCTGGTACTCCCCAGATAGAAGGTAGTACTCTTAACCAACACGGCCCCTAACAGACCCGCCAACATATATTTTACCATGGCATGAAATATTTGACTTAACGGGAATAGATACCATTTCCCCACCACTTATTGTGATATCGCAGGTCGTAGTAAGGTGTAACTTCATTCCGTCCCCACAACCTATCCGTTCAAATCCTAAATATGTGGGTTTCTTAATTATTTTTAAAGTAGGTCTTTCGGTAAAACTGTGACCCAACAATACATCAAAATTAATTAAATGATCGCTTACAATAAAAACCACAACATCTGATTCTAAAATTTCCTGTACTTCAATGTTAACTTGAGTGCGACCCAAATATGACACATTCCCTAGTCCCCTTAAAAACGGTCCATTTACACTGTTTCAACGCAATCCTAATCTCACCGCTTCACTTTCACGCAACAATGTAGCTTCGCTACCCAGGTCTAGTTGACACACAGCAGGTATTCCATTAATGCTTATTACGATCCTGTACTTATCATTGCTCGTTTTGGCTACAGAAACCTCAAGAACATTTTTATCTTTAGGGGGATTTCTTTGTTCCTTAGTTTTAGGACAGTGGGCAGATTCTTGACCCAGATAGTTGCAATGACTGCACTTAACAATGGGTTTGGGGCATTTAAAGCTAGGGTGTCCAACACCATTACAGTTAAAGCAAGTAACGAGCCCTTTCGTATTATTATTCTTTGATAAAGCCAAATCCGGATTCCTTGTAGGGTACTAATTCCTAAAGTATTATTAGAGCGTTTATCCCGGTTAAAATCTTTGAATGCATCATTCTGAGTTCGGTTATGCTTAATAGTTTTAAAGAATTCGAACACATCCTCAGGTTTATCAAATTTGGCTGCTTGAGCCCCTACGCGGACGCCCCTGTCATTGATCCCATATAGTAAACAGTCCACTGCTTGCCTCCCGAAAATCTTACATCTATTTAAAAGGTTTATTTTCTAAAAATAATAATGTTTAAATGATTCTCCAGACGGCGCATCCGTCTATTAAGCATCTCTGTTAATAGCTCTGCATAGTTTTCAGTAGCTGGGAATGATTCTTTTAACAGAACTTTCCATTCTGTCCAATTATGCTTAATAGAGGGTAGGCCCTGGTACCACGTTTTGGCAATTCCCGTAAGTTTGGGCAGAGCATAGTGTACCGTTTGCCTATCGGTCCAACCGTAAATTTCTGAACACTTGTCAATTTTATCGAGCCAGACATTAACCGTCTGCTCTTTTGACAGTGGGTCAAACTCTGGAATCATGTGTTTATTGTGGCAAACGATTCACGATCCCCTGCTTTTGATTTTAGTACATTTAAGTTCTCGAAAAAGTATATTATCATCAATTTAGGTTTTTTAGGGTTTCTAATGTTATCACTATTGTCTATACTCATTGAACGTTGTTTCGTCGGTGTTGCTAGAGAATTATTGCGTTGTACATCATTATGACCACGCCTTAGCATGAGCCTTATCAGGGTTTTGCGTGAAAAAAACAAGTATCGCAAACTTTTTAATAAATATAAGAATCCATTGGATGGCATAACATATCGCTTACTTAAGGAGAGGTGTATCAAACTGATTTATAATAACTATAAAAACTACATTGCTACAATAGAAACGTCTATAACCTCGAATCCTAAACTATTTTGGTCATTTTTAAAACAAAAACGCAATGGTATTAGCTCATATCCGTCTAGCATACATTTTAATGACAAAATTTCATCTCAGAGATTGTAACTAATGTGTAACTTTTTCGGCACATATTTTTCCTCTGTTTATGACAACGATAGCAACCCCTCAGTAACAAGGGCAGTGCAAACTAATACGGTCAAACCAACTATTCCCGACCAACCTGATTCGCACAATTTAAGTCGCTTGTCCTTTACGAAGGAAGTAGTCGAAAGGGCCTTAAAAAGACTTGACCCTTGTAAGGGAGCGGGGTCTGATGGTATACCTGAAGTATATAGCTGAAGCTCTTAGCTTAATTTTTAACTATTCTTTGTTGACAGGACTTTTTCCATCAGCATGGAAAAAGGCTTTAATAGTACCGATACATAAGTCAGGTGATAGGTCGTCTATAAATAATTATAGACCTGTATCAATTCTCCCTGTATTCGGCAAGGTTTTTAAGTCTCTTATTCACCCCGTTGTGTTTTGCCATGTAAAACATTTACTCCTACCTCACCACTCCTACCAACAGCATGGCTTAAAGCCAGATCAACCACAACAAACCTGGTGTGTTTCATGTCTGAGGTAGTTGGCATCGTGGATCGTGGTACTCCTGTTGACGTCATTTACACAGATTTTAGCAAGGCTTTTGACAGGGTGGACCACCAGATCCTAGTTAATAAGCTTTTCCGTTGAGGTATCACAGGCAACCTGCTGAACTGGTGTGCGTCTTACCTTGTTGAAAGATCCTCAAAGGTTGTTATTGATGGACACACTTCTGATACATTTATGGCGTCATCAGGGGTTCCACAAGGCTCTCATTTAGGCCCATTGTTTTTTTTCTTTTTTAACATTTTTATAAATGACGTTAATACATGTTTCCTGAACTCGCAAATATACATAAACGCCGATGATCTTAAAATTACAATGCGGGTGGAAGAAGAGCGCGACTCGCGGCTACTACAAGACGATCTGGATCGTTTTTCGAGTTGGTGCGAGATAAACAAAATTAAACTGAATGTTGATAAGTGCAACTTTGTACACTTTTCTCGAAAAAAGACTCATTATTTCAATTCTTACAAAATAAACAACCATTTAATACGGGAAGTTGATGTGATTCGCGACCTTGGCGTTTACATTGATAACAAGCTTCGCTTTCATATTCAGACAAAATAGCTACAAAAGGCTTTAAACTACTGGGTTTTATTGTTCGTAATTGTCGGGACTTTAAACTTTCTTCTAGTAAAGTAGCTAGCTAGTTTTCAATTCATTATTACGCTCAGGCTTGGAATATTGTTGAGTTGTCTGGACTCCTTTATATGAGGTACATAAGCACCGGCTGGAATCTATTCAAAAGCGGTTCCTATGGCATCTGTCATATCAAAGCAGGTTAGCTAAACGCTTTTTCCGCTATAAACAGGATTCAGTCTCAATTGTCACGCTCAACTAGCACCGATATTGACATGTGATATTCATTGCGCAAATTTAAATTAACTGTTAACTGTCTAGTCTAACTGTCTAAATTGCATAAGTAATTCTGGAAAGTAAAATTATTATCAGCACATAATTTGTTTTTAGAAACGTAGTAAATTGTTATTAAAATTAAAAAAAAAATGTTACGTTAGTCATTTTTCTGTGCATATCGTGGCAGCCTTTAATTAAGGCATCACTATAACCTGTTGTTTAATATTGTATATTGTTGAATGTAAGGTGTATGCTTTGTTGGTTGTCCTGAAATAAATAAATAAATAAATAAATCTCTTGTCATATCTTGTACTATCTTCAGGTGTATCGAAACGCCTGTGGGTTTGGCTCTGTTCACGTTCCATCAATCGATCACGTTCTCTACGTACCTCCCTTTCTAGAGTCCTTAGTCGTTCTCTCTCCTGGAATAGCTTGCGCTCCCGTTCTCGTAGGATGCGCATGCTGGTATTGCTTTGGCTCCGACGATGGCTGGAACGATGATCACGTGCCGCGGTCCGGCTCCGAGACCGGCCTGCTCGTACTTGGTCTTCATCCCGTCGGCTGCGGCTGCAACTACGCCTCACACTCTCTCGTGGATCACAACTACGGCTTCGGAACGTGTCACTGTTCCGATGTTGCCTTTTACTCGCCTTCGATGTCGAATCACTTATTTTCTAAAACTCAGAACAATTATTTTATGTATCATATTAAAATAATTTATCTGTGTACAATGCCAAAACTACAGAACTTAATGTTAATTATTAGTAGCTATAAACACTTGTACACTTCGAATTACATTCACAAGAAAGTATTTCGTTTAAAAAAATTTTTTTTTAAAGTTTTTGACCAAATCTTAACAACTTAAATCTAATTACATCTAGCAAATTAATGCATATTTTTTTAATGTGAAGATCTTTTTCGAGTTAGAATTTACCATAATACCTGCTTCGATTAATATTTTCGTTAAAAAAAAAGTATGATTGGAAGTTATTATTCGAAGAAAAAAAAATTAACAATCCATTTGCATCAAACATCTGGCTGCATTAATTGTCGATATATTATGTTAATTACACTAACCTATTCTAATCAATATTGCAGTTGAAAGTGAGATATCCTACTCAAAAGCAGCGGGGCATGTCTAGAGGTGGTGGTGCCCTGATCGCGGTCAGAGGCGAGTTGATGGTAGACTCGCACTGCTCCGGTGCGCTTCCTCAATTTCCTGATGCTGACGTTACAAGTCTAGATATTTTATTATCCCGCGGTCCTAATGCCAAACGGATGCATTTGTATTGTTGTTACTTTCCTGACACCAAAGATCAGGTATTGTCTCAGCAATCATTCTTTGAGTCTGTATCGGAATTGAGCGTTGATAAACCAGATGATGAATATTTGGTTGTTGGTGATTATAACATAAGAAATGCCGTTTGGCTGGAAAGCCAGGATGATGCACGTCATGATTTTATCTTGTCAAATCCATCAGTCGATGTTTTATCCTCTCAGGTTTTTACCTTTATGTGTTTTACGGGGTTTCTTCAATACAATGGAATTGCAAATTACAATAACAGACATCTTGATCTGATCATCTCAAGTTTCTTGTGTTGCGTAACTCGTACTGATCAGGGGATCTGAGCCAGAAGACGGGCACCACCCGACTTTTTGTAATCGATTTCTTTTGACCAAAGAAACTTTGAACCTCTGAACCACAATGATTGGTTTTTTAGATTGGCAGGAAATACACCTCTGGATGCACAATCTGCAGGATTGTCATCAGTTTTTACGTGAGACCATTGAAGTGGATTCATAGAGGTAAGTATTTCTGAGACACGATTCGCCACAAAAACTTTCCATCGACTAGGCAAGCTGTTAAGCCAAGCTAACACTATGGTCGAATCGATCAATGCGTGTATGTTCGTACGTTCTACATTAATTACTTTACCAACGTCACTCAGTAGTTTCTTAAGTTCCACAGCTCCACAGAGTTCTAATCTTGGAATAGAGACCTGTTTGATTGGAGCTACTTTAGACTTCGCAGCAATTAAAGTCACGTGGATCCTACCATCAAAGTCTATGACACGAAGATACACAACTGCAGCGTACGCTACTTTTGAGGCGTCACAAAACCTGTGTAGTTCTTGTTTGACATCATTAACCCTGGTATTAACCCATCTAGGAATTTTAAGCAGTTCTTCTCGGTAAGTGCACCATTCCTTTATTATTTCCTTCGGTGCCTCCTCGTCCCAACTTACACCTGCTATCCACAATTTCTGTATTATCACTTTAGCTACTATGATACATGGCGTGATCCATCCTAATGGATCCAATAAGCGTGATATATCGGCGATAATTTTCCTTTTCGTTATAGGTTGTTGCAGCTCTGGAAGATTAACTTTGTATCTAAAATTATCAGCGCATCTCTCCCAGGTAAGTCCAAGAATTTTCATTATTTCATCCATTTTAATGTTTATGCTGTCCTTTAAATCCTGGCTTTCATTCCTTTCCCTGTCCATATTTTCTTCTACTTTTATCAATTCCATCAATCCATCATCGTTACTAGCCCATTTTTGTAATTTAAAACCTGCTTGAGATAAAAAACCCTTCATCTGTCTGTAAATTTCTAAGCCTTCAGCTGCTTCCTCACTCCCACACATAAGATCATCCATGTAAAACTTTTCAGCTACCTTTTCAGCGGCAATGGGATATTTAGCACCATCATCTATAGCTACTTGTTGGATTGCTCTCACTGCCAAGAACGGAGCCGAAGCTGTACCAAAGGTAACTCTGAGATGTTTATAGTCTTTGATCTCACCAGTTCGGTCATCTCTCCACAAGAACTTCTGAAAATTTGCATCATCTTCGTGGACCTTGACCTGTCGATACATTTTAACAATGTCTGCTGTTAAACAAATGCGTGGTAACCTCCACTGCAAGATGAGCTGTCTCAAATCTGGCTGGATGGTTGGTCCGACCAAAAGATTGTCATTAAGTGAGATTCCATTTTTCCCTGGTTGCGAAGCGTTAAACACTACTCTGACTTTTGTTGTGTCTTTGTCTTCTCTTATTACAGCGTGGTGGGGTAAATAAACAGACTTATCGACTTATCCGTAGAAGAAAGTCCGATTTGTACGGTTGCTAGTTTTCAGTAGAGGCTAGAGAAGTTTTTAACTTGTGTAATTCTTAAACAGAGAGACTTAACATTTTGATATTTTAGTATGTTGTTATAACGCCTCAGCCTAGTTAAATGCCACGTAGTGTCTATTTCTAATCCTTTTATTTTACGAGATCGTGAGTTCCATATCAACATAGGATGGTTTAAGGCGGAAGAGCGGGGGTCTGTAGTGAACATAATACGTTGTTTTACGGAAATGTCTGAATTAAATGACGTTCTATGTTAACATTGGTCGTTTTTGGTTGGAATAATTCATCCCTTAAGAGTCCTTTGTGAATAACCACCTTAAAATATTTGAGTATAAAGTTAGCCATATCATTACTACTGTCCTATATAATCAAATGCAAAATGAAATAATGATTTTAAATCGTTTATTTATTTTTAAAAAATCATTTAAGTTAGCAAAACCATTATATGGCATAACATATTTAAACAATCAGGAGACGTGCATGAAGAAATTTACACTAGTTATAAAATCCACAATACCATATTTTTTCAAAATAACATTTAGTCTTTATAATATTGTACCAATCAAAAACATCGTGGCCAAGACGAGGTTCTACATACTTAGCTAAAATATATGTTACCTAAAACTAATAAATTAGTAATTAAATAGAAAATCGTATCACAGCGCCTTGGTATTTTAACTAGGTAACTACACGACTAAAAGGGACAATTTTTCAACACCCAGATAATTTTTATTTGAAGAATAAGTTCGACATGTTGACAGTTTTCATAAAGAAAATGTGTAAAGAAAGATTTTGTTTTCGTCAAATAAAAGTTACTTATCTGGTGTTTGAAAAATTGGCCCTAGGGCACGGACCTAAGTAAGCAGTCTTTATCTTATAGATGTTTGTAAATACTTATTATAACAATTAAACTTCGGACTAGTTATTTAATTCAAAATACGTTATGATATTTAAACAAGACTTTTATAAATAACTATTATCAATCAGTATTATATCGTGACCTAGACGTAGGTGCACATACTTATTATGGGCAATGAAATCGTACGTAGACAAAAATTAAATTACCTACTCAGTAAGTATTTTAAATAAATTAATAAAAACATACATTGCTCTGATCTGATCCTATGGTAAGTAGCTGTGATACAGAAATCAGAAACAACGACGGTACCACAAATGAATCAATAGGAATTATTCAACTTAAAAAAAACAACAAAAAGAAAAAATATATATAAAAGGTTTCTTATTCTGATAGGTCGACAGTAATGTGAAGTAGCAAAGAGTTAAAGTATGGATGACACCCCTTCGGCATCCAGCGGCTTCCTGCAATCTTTGCCAGGTCGTCTGTCACCCTTGTAGGTGGATGTCCTACGCTTTGCTTGCTGGTACGTGGTGTCCATTCCAGAACTTTTCTGCCCCATCGGCCGTCAGTTCTACGTGCTATGCGCCCCGCCCACTGCTACTTCAGCTTGCTAATCCGTTGGGCTATGTCAGCGACTTTTGTTTGTTTATGTATCTCCTCATTCCTGATTCGATCTCGAAAAGAAACACTGAGCATAGCCCTTTCCATAGCACGCTGTGCAACCTTGAGCTTTCTTATGAGGTCCATGGTGAGAAGCTACGTTTCAGTTTCATATATTGGTAACACACACTGGTTGTAGACTTTCGTCTTTAGGCATTGAGGTATTATGGACGAGAAAATGTTGCGTAGTTTCCCGAACGCTGCCCAGCCGAGTTGGATTCGACAATTGACCTTCTTCTCAAAATTGGATCTACCCAACTGAATCACTTGTCCCACGTAGACATATTTGTCAACAGTTTCGAGAGTAGAGCTCCCAACTGATACTGGGTAGGGCGCAACATTGGCATTTGACATGACCTTTGTTTTGTCCATGTTCATCCGATTTGGGGTGTATTAATGGTGAATTTTCGAAACTAGAAGGCAAAGGTACATTTTCCAAAAAAAATGTAGCAGGTTGATTGTTGTAAATATCCTCGGTAGACTAAGCAGACTCGACATTCTGTATTGAGCTGTCGCAGATGATTTCCTTGGTGAATCATCTTCATCCATCTTCATGGAGAACTTCTTATCTTAAGTGTAAAAATGCTTTTAATGGCCTATTTGCAAAAATAAATGATTTTGATTTGGATTTTTCTTAAATCAGCTAATTCTTGACTAATTTCCTCTGTACCAGGAGGCAAAGGTGGCAACATACAGTTTTTTCAAAATTCACTACTGAAATAAAAATTAAACTGTTTGTAGGTATTTATTAAATATTATTTATATGTATATTGCAAGACAGTGTACCTAGCAATTAATTAAACTAATTTTAAGTAAAAAATATTGATTTTTAACGATTTTTTTAAATGAACAACGTCCTAACTGATTTCATTATCCCAGTAACAACGTCCTATTTTAACACCGAACCTAAAAAACGTATCACAGATCCCGTACGAAAACGTCCTTTAATAACATAAAACACATAAAATTTCAATAAAGTTCGTACAAAATCGTCTTAACATTTTATAAGGCTTATGTTTCTTACTGTTTATTATTTCAGATAAAACTGTTACCCTGTGATTATTCATTACGAGAATCGAGTTTTAGGCCAAAAATGCGTTTCTTCACGTCTCCGTCAAAAAACGTCCTATACTCACATCGATTGCCCACAACTGTTAACTGAGACAAAAGAGCTATATAATCATAATATTTGTTAATTTAGGAACTTATTATTGTATATCATGAAGTAAAACAACTGAAAAAGCGACAACTTACCAGCATTTACAATTTTATTCATATATAAAGCAGCAACATTCGAAAATGATAAAAAAGGTTCAGGCTCTTCTGCATCTTCTTTAAGCATCTAACATTTTTCGTGATCGTGACATCTCCAAAAAAAATTTTTTCATATAAAACACTAAATAAATTGTCTTTTTCTTAAAATTTTCAAAAAACTAAGCGCATGACACTAAAAGGTACTCTTTCTAAAGAACAGCGGCCGGACTGACAAACGGACTGGGCGCCCGCGCCGCCTCCACTTCCCGCGCGCAGTTGCTTGTCTACTTCGTGCGTTTTTACGCGGAGCCCATATCAGATTGGACATTATTCGATTCTATATTTCCGAAACTAAATAAGATACAAAAATTCTAAAAACATACGACTGTAGATATTGTATTCCTTATCTCATCTAGCTATTTAACTCGTTTAAGCTCTATGGTCACATCAGACTTTGTTCTACGGATAAGTCGTTATTACGATTTGTATCGGGTTCTTGGACTTCGATTATGTGTCCCATCTCGATATATTCGTCAATTACGGCTTTGTAACTCTCATGAAATTTTTTATTCTTTTTAAATCTCGTTTCCAAACTTTTTAGTCTTTGCACTGCTATATCTCTCGTTTCTCCTCTTTGACAATCAGGATCTTCAGTTCTAAAAGGCAATCTCACCACGTACCTTCCTTCTTCGTCTCTTGTAGTAGTCCTGTTGAAAATCTCTTCACATTTTTTCTCTTCTTCCGTGTAGGAATGTTCCTTGGTTAATTTCGTTCCTGACTCTAGCTCCCAGAATTTTCTTAATAATTCATCTCCTTCTAGTAATTGGCAATGTAATGCTAATATTTCTCCCGCTTGGTTAATTGGTGAGCTTACAGTACCAGATAAAATCCAGCCTAAACTGGTAGCCTGAGCAATAAGTGACCCATTAGGTACCTTACGGATACCTTCTTGTATCACTTGACTGTATACTTCTGCACCTAATAATAAATCAATTTTATTAGGCCGATTGTACTCAGGATCCGCTAATTCAATCCCTTCAAGTGCTGGGAAATCTATTTGAGCTAATTTCCGATTAGGAAGGAAAGAAGTAATAGATTTCAGCACGTATGCCTGTACTGTAACGCAACTATTAGAATTTGATCTAGATTTTATTTTAAAAGTAACAATGTTCTTGGAGATTAGACCCTTATCTCCAACTACACCTGAAATTTTACCTTGTATAGGAGTTCCTTTTAGTTTTAGATCATTAACTGTTGATTCTGTCACAAAATTACCCTGAGAACCTTGGTCTAATAAGGCCCTTAAAAACATGATGACTCCCATTTCTCGACTCGGCATTGACTAGCGCCGTGGCTAGCAACACCTGTTTTACATTCCCTGTCGAGACACTGCATGCTACAAAAGCTGACGAATTTTCCACTTTACCTGCCTCACTATTAGGCCCCAATCCCTTTGAACTATCCTTCCCGTCCGATTCAACCTCAACACCATTAGCGTGTGGACTGTATTTTTCTGTACCCGTAGGATGTAGAAGTGTGTGATGACAACGATGGCATAACTTGCATTTCAGCTTATTCTGACAAGCTTTCGCCCCATGGTTGGCTCCTAAACAATTGTAGCACAACCCACTGGTCTGAATGAAACTACAACGCTGGTTAACATCGCGACTCGCAAACTTTCGACACATACTCAGTTTATGAGTCTCAGAACAAAATTCACATTGTGTTTTAGTTACATGTAAAGCTTTAAACTTAACAATATTTGGATTTTGATAATTATTATTATGGCTAGGTCTATTTGACAATACTTTTGTGTCTAAAAATTCAAGTGCTCTGTAACGATTTGTAAGAAACTCTTTAAATTGTTCAAAAGTGGGGAGTTCCTCAGATGACGTACTATCAGTGATATTAAATTCCCACTGATAGCTTGGACGAATTGTTGCTGTCTACCCAGGTGTCAGCGATGGAATTAGTCGCGTCGCTGATATACGAATTGCAAATGGCATCGTACGACGAAGCTTTAGCAAGATTGTTCCGCTGTTGCCGGAAGATGATGTTTCGTTGAAGGACGAGCCTTCAACGCGCGGGGGCATGTTCAAGAATGCATAGTGCACATCACTACTTTTAGGTTTAAAAAAAAAAAGTGTTTGTCTCTTCCTTCTTGTAATGGCTTCCGTTCCTGCAGTACACTAAATCTACCAATTTATTGAATTTTATTTACATTATTATAAGATTAATTATACCTGGCCCCCTACATGGTCCTTCGAGCCGGATAATATATTCATCACCAGCTTAACACATTTAATAAAGCGCATTAATTGCTTGGGGATTGCGCGCCGTACAGAGTGGTCGAGGTTAATGAAAAGCACATGTGCAAAGTGATTAAGTGAAACAAGGATATGTTAGTTTAGAACCCAGCACTATAATCAGGTATAATATTGATAAGTAGGTTTAGTATCAACATATTTTATTTTATTTTATTTTATTTTATTTTATTTATTTGGTATATACGACAGTTGACAATCGATGGTTAGTATTACAACGAATGGTTAGTAATTTAGGACTAGATTGACAACCTAATTGTATACACACTACATGATAATGTTTGGGTGTTACAGAGTATAAAGCATCGCTAATAACTTGTAGTATACAAACTTGTTCATTAAAAGAAATTAAGATACCAAGTTGTTGACCGAGTCGAACTCATAAATACTAATTAAACTCGGACAACAACCCATTTCGAACACTACAGTCGTACAAATTAAA
The DNA here is from genome assembly GCA_963576865.1 of Anania hortulata. Classification (NCBI taxonomy): domain Eukaryota; kingdom Metazoa; phylum Arthropoda; class Insecta; order Lepidoptera; family Crambidae; genus Anania; species Anania hortulata. The sequence continues at coordinate 19,734,969 of OY756402.1, read as the reverse complement.
ACGATAAAGAGAGAAAGAAAGAAAAACAATATATATTTATATTTGCATGACAATTAATTCGACGGAGAGCTATGTGACTAACTTGGCTTGGTTATTGTTGCATCTTGACGACCCGAGTACATTCATAACTTGTCGACGAAATTTAATGCGATTATGCTCGAAGACATCCAAATCAGCTGCACTGCGAGACGTCAAGTCGTTATACAGCCTGCACATGCGAACCATAGGGTTGTAAAATGAGGTGTTATTTTTATACACTTGAAGTTGAAAAGCACGAGGATGTCTGGGATTAGGCCTGGTGTTAAAGTTAATAAGTGATAGAAGGTGAGGGGAGTCAAGATGAGAATGTATGATCTTGTGTAGATAAAGTAGGTCCTGCTCTTGGCGGCGGATGCTTAGAGTGTTGACGTTGAATTCAACCAGTCTATCTCCGTATGAGGAAAGCTTACGCCCATAGCCAAATTTATAGGATGCTAATTTGAGAGCCTTCTTTTGAACCCTTTCAATGGTATCTGAGTGAACCTGATAGAAGGGCGACCACACAATCGAGCCATACTCTAAAATAGTTCTGATGAGGGTATTAAAAAGGTAAATGAAGCTAGAAGGCTTTCTAAATCCTGCCGTGGATCTAGAGACAAATCCCAGCAACCCATAAGCCCTGCTAACAATATGGTCATAATGGTCTCGGAAAGTCATTTTTTCATCAAACATCACGCCCAGATCCCGCGCTACTGGTTTATGTTGAAGTGCTTGACCATCAATCGCGTATCGATGAGTTATTTTAATTTTTTTATTAGTAAATGTAATAACAAAGCATTTAGTGATATTTAGAAGCATGAGATTCCTTGTGCACCAGTCAGAAAGTGTGTTTATATCATTCTGTAATATTGCACAGTCGGAGTCAGATTTAATTACGTTGAATATTTTTAGGTCATCAGCATACAACAGACACGGACAAGACAAGTTCAGGGCCAGGTCGTTTATAAAGATGATGAAGAACAAGGGACCTAAATGTGAACCTTGGGGCACTCCCGATTTAATGACAATAGGAGATGACTTATGGCCTTTAACAGTAACAAGTTGACTACGATTATAAAGATAGGACTGAATCCAGCGCAACAAACACCCATGAATACCGTGGGACTCCATTTTTTGACACAAGATTGCATGGTTCACCTTGTCAAATGCTTTCCTAAAATCCGTATATATAGAATCAACCTGACCCTGCTTGGCGAAAGCAGAGCAAATATAATTTTTGTACTCCAAGAGATTGCTTACAGTTGATCTCCCCTTGACAAACCCGTGCTGATAATTATAATTGCATATGATAAAGGTTAGTATTTATTGGTTTTCTACTGTTTGTAAAATTGGGAGAACACGTGAAAATTTCCAACCTATTATTTTGTTAAAAACAGTTAATTGTAGATTTAGCTAAGTAAACCATTTTAATTGTTTTCATTCGCCCTCAAGTGCCGAATAATTGTTTACATGTAAAGCACCTTGGTACAAGTACCAAACTATCTACAAATATTAGAAAATGATCACATTGCTTCACATTTACTAGAATCTTCCATTTCGTACTAAATAAAACAGTTATTCATTGAGTTTGTAAAGCACTAATTCCTAGAAGAAGTATTCATTATTGCCATTATAATAATAATTGTAAAAGTAACATTAATATTAATTGTTGTTGGTAAATGCACAGATATTTTATAAAGTGAGTAATAAATAAGTAATCAGTGATAGGTTCAGCATTGTGCAACATTTTAGTGCATAAGTAAACATTGTTACTGTATCGATTCCAGAATGACAGAGGAATTAAAAGTTCCAAGTAGATCCCAGTCTCCCGGAATGACAGACGGAAAGGATTTAAAAAGGAAGCGAGGCAGCATCAAAGGTCGTATGACTTCATTTTCAAATTATTTGTCCGGGTTGGATGGATCCTCGCTGAGCTCCCAGGAGGCCAGGGAGTTGCAATTGCGAATCGGTAAGATTGAATCTCTATATGATGCATATGATGAAGTACAGTTGAGAATTGAGTGTTCTGCTGATGATGATCTGCAAATAATTGAAAGAAGTGAATTTGAAATACTAATACTTATGTAAATTCCCCAAGCTACCAAAAATTAGTAAATAAAAGGGTTTTTCACATTCCATCACAGTAGTAAAGACAGCTTTTGCAAAAAATCATCTCGACTTCAAACTGCCCTTCATCTACAATAAAATTGCACGTTTCTGCGACATAAGACATAGTTCGGTTAGACTAGCCGTTAAAGAGGTGATGAACTGGCTTCTTACTCTGTCATATTACGACACAGAAAGTCTACTGAAAATCCCTCAGTAAACCTGACATAAACAACCACACACTCATCACAACACGCACACACACGCACATACACGCGCGCACACACACAATCAAACACATACATCCGCGCATATAGCATATAACATCTCACTAATTTTCACATTTTAAATTAAAATTGCACTGATTTACTAAATTTAAGCCTATCTCTCTCGACCACCTCGCACACGCAAAACTTTTTGATAATACAGTCGTTAAACATGGTTCTCGCGATACAGGTATAACCTAGTGCGAGACCGCCATTAATCGTGCCTACAACTTAAATGTATTTTATTCAATTTTGTCAACCTATCTTTGTAAACCAATTTTATGCGTAATAATAAACATTATCTTATCTTATCTTATCTTATTATCGCATACTTGCGAATGCACAGGATATTTTAGATATCTATCGGAAATCTCAAGGTAAAGAAGAAAGTGATTCTAATTGTACTCGCTCGAAACTTGTTAAGTTACCCACAATTGAGCTACCTAAATTTAATGGTTCCTATGAAGGTTGGATGGAGTTCCGTGACACGTTTTCAAGTCTTAGAGAGTGCGCGCACGGGAGACTTTTGTCGCTGCGACGTTTTTGTCTCTCATATCAAGTCCTCTGTTAAGTATGCAGGTGCGCGCACGTTGCGACGCGACAACTGGGAGACTTTTTTGTTCACTGACCAGCACGGGTGACAAAATTGTGTCTTTGTTTTTTTTTAAATACTGGGTTTTACGGCTCTGGATTCTAGACCTCACAAATAAAAATAATTAAACAACATGTAAATCCAAATACTCAGTGTCTTGTTTTGGTGCTCAAACACAACTTTTTCTAAGACCATCGAAATTTCATTTAACTAAAAAACATTGGACAAAATTGTGTCTCTCCGCCAGTGTTGCCAGATTCATAGGATAAGAATTATCCTTGTTTTACTGCAAATTTATCGTGTTATAGCATCCCCGGTTAACAAAATTACTGTATTTGTAAATACCGAATCTAGATTTTACTAGTAAAAGAACAGAATATACGGCTCAAAAGTTTAAATCATGTTACTTGATTACTTTTTTAAATTACAAGTTTTTGTTAACTAAATTACTGCAGTACTTACTGCACAAGCATCGAGCACATACCCTAAAGAGCAGCAAATACGAATCATCTTTCTCCGAAACTAGTAAGTGATTTTTCACTTACATTTAGTATGAAATAACAACTCCTATTAACTATCGCCTAAATAAAAAAGTACAGATACAGATTAAAAAATTGCAGATATTTTTACGCTAATAGTCTATCTCTTTCGTAGTGCAGAGAAATTATATTTACTATCCTGCTGTCAGAGTCAAAGTTGTCCAAATAAAGATAAAATGTATTCAAATACACAGATTAAAATTTCATAAAATTTTCTTTTAGGTACTTAACTGAGCAAAATGTCACGGATTTTCGTAGATTTATCGTACGATACATTATTATTTTTTCTATTGCATTACATTCCAAAATATTGTGAATCTAGCTTATTTATCCCACGTCTGGCAGCACTGCTCTCCATGTATTAAAAGGCTCCAGGCTTTAAAGGGCTGGAACCCAGAGCCGTAAAACACAATTATAAAATTTAAAAAAAATGTATTCTACATTACAAGCGAATGACGCTTCAAAAAGTTTCGTCTCTGTCTCCTTCGTGCGCGCACCCCTCTTTGGAGACGCTACGCGACAGAGACAAAAACTTTTTTGTCCCAGCGACAAAAGTCTCCCGTGCGCGCACTCTCTTATAGACAAAAATGATCAGATTGATGAAATTAATAAATTCCACTATTTGAGGGCGTCCTTACAAGGTTCAGCTGCTGTGGTAATAGGATCCGTCGAGTTTTCAGCAAAAAATTACTCAGTGGCATGGAGGCTCCTTTGCGATAGATTTGATAACAAACGCCTATTAATACAAAATCATGTTGCAGCCTTGTTCAATATCGAACCCATCGCAAAGGAATCTTCAATTAATTTAAAGCGCATTATTGACCAAATAAATAAAAACTTACGGTCATTGGAGTCACTAGGAGAACCTGTTAATAACTGGGACACTCTTTTAATTTACATTATTACACAAAAATTAGATACCAAAACTTACCGTGAATGGGAAGAATACAAAGGTACTTTGCCTAAAGATAAGTCAGTAAGTTTAGGTTCCTATCTTAAATTCCTATGTAATCGTGCGGACTTAGTTGAAACAATTGAGTTGTCACAAAACAATACAACTGGTAAAAGTGCTACAAAAATTAAGACTATGGTTTCTTATCAAGGTAACAACAAAAATGACTCTAATCCACCACCATCGAAACCATGCCCTAATTGTAATGATGATCATTTTTTAAATAATTGCCCGAAGTTTCTTGCACTAAGTAGTGAGGCGCGATACAAGTTATTGCCTAACTATAAAATATGTTTTAATTGCTTCCGTAGTGGACATAATGCTAATTCGTGCAAACGCCCTGGATGCAAAGTATGTAAGCGCAAACATCATACACTCATTCATGTGAACGAATTCAGTGCATCAAAACAGGTGTCTGCGTCTGCACCTACCACTACAACTAGCACAACAAATTGTGATAACAGCCGCACTAAAAATTCAATACCTATAGATTCCTTCAGTCCCAGCGTTACACTCACTGGGAGCATTTCGGCTATGTGTGAGACATCGGACCAGCCTGACGTTTTATTATCGACTGCATTAGTAAAATTACGAGGTAGTGATAATCGCGAGGTCATTGCCCGCGCTGTTCTGGATAGCGGTAGTACTTCGTGCCTATTAACCGAACAATTGCATAAACGATTGAGATTACCAGCTGATCAAGTCAATAGAACTGTCATAGGTATAAACAATAATACTACAAGCATAACTAAAATGTGTCGCTTGCCTGTGAAGTCTTTGTGTGGAAGGTATTCAACACAGTTAAGCTGTTTTATTTTGCCGTCAGTTACTGATAATGTTCCCAGTTATCAAATTAATATAAGGGATTTGAACATCCCATCTGATATTTGTTTAGCAGACCCTCAGTTTTACTCACCCGCCGCCGTCGACATGATCATAGGTGCTGATTTTTTTTGGGATATTTTGGGTTCGCAAAATATTAAATTAGGTCATGGAAAACCGATACTTTATGAGACAAGATTAGGATGGATAGTTTCGGGTCCTGTAAACCGAGGCCACAAATCTAAGTTTTCACACATTAAATGTAATTTTACACAAATTGATAACATCACTTCTCACTGTTCTGATGATGACATTCAAGCCCAACTCACGCGGTTTTGGCAACTGGAAGAAGTTAGTCCTCAGTCATCTCATTATTTTCCAGAGGAGAAGCAATGCGAAGAGCATTTTCTTAAAACCACAACTCGCCTTGCAGACGGTAGGTTCTGTGTTAGGATTCCATTGAAACAAGCACCCATCGTGTTGGGTGATTCTTATCAGCGAGCGAAACAATGTCTGCTATCATTGGAACGTAGACTTAAAAATGATGAGTCATTTAGTAAAATGTATAATGAATTTATGTCAGATTATGAATCATTAGGTCACATGTCAGAGTGTAAACCGATTGTGTCGGTTCCTCATTATTTCATACCACATCATGGTATTCTTCGCGAGAGCAGCTCAACGACCAAGCTACGGGTCGTATTTAATGCAAGCAGTCCCACTACCTCAGGTGTGTCATTTAATCAGATTCAAATGGTTGGGCCTACTGTTCAGGATGACCTACTCTCAATTCTTTTACGTTTTAGGCAGCATAGGTATGTGATCGTGGCAGACGTAGAAAAAATGTACAGGTGTATAGAAGTTAACGTTTTGGATCGACCGCTTCAACAAATTATTTGGCGCGATCAAATTCAGTCTAATTCCCCCCTTAAATGCTATGCATTGAACCGAGTGAGTTATGGGACAGCTAGTGCTCCTTATTTAGCCACTCGTTGCCTGAAACAAATAGTTCTAGAATGTAAAGATCCTAAAATAGGTGAAATCATATGCCATGATTTTTATGTAGATGACCTTTTAAGTGGAGGTAATGAGATCTGCGAAGTTTTATACATACGTGACCAGATCACCGCCGAGCTAGCTTCTGCTTGCATGCCACTTAGAAAGTGGAAGTCCAATGAACCTCAACTATTACCTGAAAATGGTCAGTTATCACCCGACGTTAATATTTGTGATGCTGGCACTAGTAAAACGTTAGGCCTCGGATGGCACTCTATATTAGATGAATTTTATTTTCCTATATGTCCTACAATGGCCAAAGGAAACACAAAGCGTGATATTCTTTCCACCATTGCCCAAATTTTTGATCCGCTAGGACTTCTATCACCATGTGTCATCGTTATGAAAATGCTATTACAGAAACTCTGGCTGCAACGTCTGGCTTGGGACGACGAGTTGCCACCAGAGATAAGTACAACCTGGTGTGTGTTAGTTGACAGCCTAAACAGCCTACGTGTAGCGCGACGTGTTATCTATGATTCAGCTTCCCGAGTAGAGTTACACATCTACACGGACGCGTCAGAGCGTGCGTATGGCGCGTGCGTTTATGTTCGCAGTGTTGATAGCAAAGGTGAAGTCACAGTTAAATTATTGCTTGCAAAAAGTCGAGTTGCTCCAATTGAGCCCACGACCATACCACGACTCGAGTTGTGTGGTGCTGTTGTCGGTGCTAATTTGTATGAAAAGGCTGTGACTGCACTACGAGTGCAAATCAATCAAACTGTCTTCTGGACAGATTCAATGATCGTTTTGGGTTGGCTTAAGATGCTGCCCTCTAAATTACAACCATTTGTTCGTAATCGTATAGCGGAAATCTTAGATAAAACTGGTAACTGTACTTGGAGGCATGTTCCTACTGACGAGAACCCGGCAGATTTGATATCACGTGGAGTCGCTGTACATTCTCTTTTGTCTAATAATTTGTGGTAGCACGGACCAGAATTTTTAAAGCGTGATCTGTCGCACTGGCCGGCAAGTCCCGCCACCGTTAATACCGCCGAAAGGCTGCCTGAAACTCGAAATGAAGTTTCGTTGCATGTCAACAATACAACATGCCACGAATTCATAGATTTCAATCGCTTCTCAAGGTTTTCTAGACTTCAACGCACCATTGCATATGTGCTAAGATTTGTAAATAATATAAGGAAGGGAAGTACGCGCCAATCAAATTTCTTAAATACCAACGAACTAAATACCGCCTTGACATTAATGCTAAAACAGTCGCAGATGCAATCGTTTCCAGAGTATGAATTATTAAAAAAAGAAAAAGACTTGCCTAGCAAAAGCCCATTAATAAAATTTAACGTCTATTTAGACCATGATAAATTAATGCGTGTTGGAGGTCGTTTAGACAATTCTAATTTTGCGTTTGAAAAGAAACACCCAATAATTCTACAGTCTACACATCAAGTAACCAAGCTATTGTTTGAATTTCAACACAGAAAACTAATGCATGCTGGCCCTCAACTTTTGTTGGAACCATTAGGGAAACTTATTGGCCAATAGGTGGGCGTAATTTGGCAAGAAAATGTTTTCGTCAATGCGTACGTTGTAATCGCATAAAGGGTAAGACGTACAACCCACTAATGGGTAACTTACCACAGCAGCGTCTTCAACCAGGTGGACACCCATTTAATTGTGTAGGCGTAGATTACGCTGGCCCAGTAGCTGTTGCCAGTCGCACTGGTCGCGGTTGCAGGCTTATTAAATCTTACATTGCTATTTTTGTTTGTTTCACGACAAAAGCGGTACATCTGGAGTTAGTGGGTGATTTAACAATTAATAACTACCTATTAGCGTTACGCAGATTCATCTCACGTAGAGGCAAACCCACTCACATATTCTCAGATAACGGTACTTCATTTGTTGGTGCCTTTAACGATATCTCAAGATTTCTGAAGGGTAATTGTGACTTGCTGGCTTCTGACTCGGCGCAGGAAAGTATAAGCTTTCACTTCATACCTGCCTATAGTCCTAATTTCGGAGGTATCTGGGAGGCTGGTGTTAAATCAGTAAAGTTTCACTTAAATAGAGTGCTGGGAAATTGTAACCTTACATTCGAAGAGCTTACTACCACATTAGTACAAATTGAAGCGATATTAAATTCTCGGCCACTCTCTCCGTTGTCTTCGGATCCCGCAGACTTGACACCACTTACGCCCGGCCACTTCCTCATAGGCCGCCCTTTCACTGCCCTACCGGAACGAAATTACACGGACTGCTCCGTCAACAGACTAACACGCTTTCAACGCATTGAACAGTTGCGCCAGCATTTCTGGACACGTTGGAGTAAGGAGTATATTGCTGAACTCCAGCAAAGGGTCAAATGGCGTTCTGACAAATACACTCTGAAGGTCGATACTCTTGTCTTGTTGAAAGACGATGGCCTTCCACCGCTCAAATGGAAGCTTGGACGAATTGTTGCTATCTACCCAGGTGTCAGCGATGGAATTAGTCGCGTCGCTAATATACGAATTGCAAATGGCATCGTACGACGAAGTTTTAGCAAGATTGTTCCGCTGTTGCCGAAAGATGATGTTTCGTTGAAGGACGAGCCTTCAACGAGCGGGGGCATGTTCAAGAATGCATAGTGCACATCACTACTTTTAGGTTTAAAAAAAAAAAAAAATTGTCTCTTCCTTCTTGTAATGGCTTCCGTTCCTGCAGTACACTAAATCTACCAATTTATTGAATTTTATTTACATTATTATAAGATTAATTATACCTGGCCCCCTACAGAAAATATGAATTAACAAAAATAACTAAGTAAATTGTGTAAAACACACAAGTGTAAAAAAAAGTTTTAAATTATTCACAACAGTAAAATAAACTAAGTTCATGTAATTTCTGTTACGAAAATTCTAAGTGTTTGAACATATATATAACTCTGGCCAAAATTGGGCATAGGTTCCCCGTGTAAACCAAATTTTCTTAAAACTACTTATAAAATAATTCAAAGTCCATAAATAGATCCATCTAAACCTATAAATAGTAACAAAGGGTTCAAATACATGCATGTAATCAAACCGCTGTTTAAGTCCTCTAGAAGTCATACAAGTAGTCTTGAAAGTCTCCCACGTGGTGAAGGAATTGATATTTTAAAAGAAGTTAAAAATGATACTGATTTGGTTTATTGGGATGATCCAAACGAGCTTGTGGAAACATTAAAATTACTACTTGGGTCATGGGCAGCTGGTAACACTGGGGTATACAATGAAATTTATGCGAAAATTGAAGAATTGCATGAAGCTGGCAGCATAAAAGACATTAAATATATAAAGCTGCCATCAGGGAGAATGGGCAGTATCATTAAGCTACAGAAGACGACAAGACGACAATGAATGTAGACAAATTTGGTCATCATGTTCATAAGCGTTTACGACTGTCTGAATTCACTGACATTCTTACCAACACATTAATAAGGTCGGACGCAGGTGAATTTGATTTAAAATTATCAAGATTAAAGGGTGTATCCCGAAAAGAGCGATGATGCTGTGAATAAAGAATATGTAGACAATTGTGTTAAAGAACTACAAAATGAAATGAAAATTCAAAGTAATGTTAAAAAATATCTTAATAATTTAGAAAAACTAACTTCTATAAATTTGAGTACATTGTATTATACGAAAAAAGAAATAGACCTCTTGTTAGCATCAAAACTTAATAAGAATGAGTAAACAAGATGTAGTAAATGAGCTCCACAAAGCAGCCAGAAGACATTTTTCTCGCCGACATACCATCATCAAAGGGATAGATGATTTATGGCAAGCTGATCTTATGGATTTCCAAAAATATTCATCGTTGAATAAAGGTTATAAGTATGTACTTGTAGTGATAGATGCGTTATCCAAATATGTATGGGTGAAGCCGTTGAAGTCAAAGTCTAAAACATGTGTTACGAATGCAATGCATAATATATTGTCTGAATCAAAATGAAAGCCTAAAAATTTACAGACAGATTTAGGTACAGAATTTTATAATGATTATTTTAAACAATTAATGAAAAGTAACAAGATTAACCACTATTCCACCAATTCCGTTAAAAAAGCCTCCATTGTAGAACGAGTTATAAGAACTATAAAAGCTCACCTTTACAAAAAGTTTAGTTTATGTGGACGGTATCAGTGGTTACAGAGTAATTTAGATTCCGTTGTGCAACGCTATAACAATACTTTGCACCGCATCACAAAGTAAAAACCGATCAATGTTAATCAATCGAATGAGATTTTAGTTAAATATAACATCATTAAATCCCAAAAACCAAATATAGTACGTAAAAGATCAACTTTTAAAATGGTGATTTTGTTCGTATAAGTAAACACAAAGGAGATTTCTACAAAGGTTATACACCTAATTGGTCTACAGAAATATTTCGCATAATAAAAATCAATCAAACCTGTCCCCAAACATATCAAATAGAAGACAAAAACAATCAAGTTATTCTAGACTCTTTTTACGGATACGAGTTACAAAAAACTAAATTTCCTGACCTTTACCTTGTAAAGTATGGATATAGTGATGGAAGAGCGGGCCCTCCAAACACAGGCATTTTTTGCTTAAATGGAGGCTCCAATGTACTAGTTTTTAAGGCATTACCTTTGTTAATGAAATAAACTTTTTTATTTATTTATTTATTATTCCCTCATTGAAAAAGTTTTAAAGAAAAAAGGAAACAAACTTTTTGTAAAGTGGTTAGGATTAAGTAATAAAGAGAAAAGCTGGGTAAACAAAAGTGAATTAGTTCTCTAGAATGATATATAAATAATACAAGTTACTCTTTAGTCACACTTTATGCTTATCGATGAAGAAAGGCAGTGGTATAATTAATAGCTTGATTGATCATTTACCGTTCGAGTTACATTTACCTGGATACCAATTTTGTGGTCCAGGAACAAAACTTCAAAAACGGATTCTAAATGGCGATCGAGGAGTAAACGAACTAGATAAAGCCTGCATGTATCACGATATCGCTTACATAAATAAAGATTCTGGATCAAGACGCAAAGCTGATTTGGAACTTCTGAATATGGCTAAAAAGAGATTGAAATCGAAAAATGCTGGCAAAGGTGAAAAAATTGCTTCGTGGATAGTAATTATAAAAAAAATAAAAACCGACTTCAAAAAACTAAAACGCTAAAAATAATCTTAACACTTAAGTACCTAATCAGTTACTTTTGGAGTCGGTGCAAACGAAAACATTGGTCTCTCAATGACTGGCACCAAAGTGGAGGACTCTTACCACTTATTCCTATATTTGCGGGACTGTCTGCGTTAGGTTCATTAGCTGGAGGAGCAGCAGGTATAGCGAAGGCTGTAAATGATTCTAAAGCTGCCCAGAAAAGTCTTCAGGAATCTGAAAGACACAACAGAATGATGGAAGCAGTGGCTCTTGGAAAAGGGCTATATATTAAACCTCTTAAAAAAGGAGCTGGTTTATATTTAAGCCCATCAAAAAACCGATAAAGCGGCTACCCAGACGTGCGCTAATAAACCTAGATTTATTAAAACATGCTGGTGATATTCCATACTTTCGTGGTGTTTACATGAGAGACACATTACCTTTGAAACCTAGAAAGATAGAATGTGGAATATTAAATTTGGATAGCAACGTAAATCCTGGTACCCATTGGGTAGCCTTTATAAAGCAAAATAATTACGTAGAATCTTATGATAGTTTTGGTAATTTAAAACCTCCGTTAGAGTTTATAAAGTATATGCAAGGCTTACCTATCAACTACAATTATGTAAGGCATCAAGCTTACGGCACTACTAACTGTGGTCATTTGAGTCTATTTTTTTTTTAAAATATTGGAAAATGCTTTTATATAATGAGCGAAGTAAATAAATGTGGCAGTATAAGAATGTCTTTCACTGTGTCTATAACTGGAAGAGGAGCTTCTCTTTTAACAAACCACTCCCCAACGTTGGAACTTCGAGGAGAATATGAATGTGGTCTTTTGTATTTCTCAACTTTCAACTCTATTCCTAATATCGATGAAAGAAACAATAATTTTTATTATGGTGAAAATGAAATCATAGAAATTCCTGAAGGTTCTTATAAACTTCAAGATATTTGTGATTATTTAAAGAGCAATATAAATAATACTGTTTTGAAACTAACCTGCAATAATAATACATTAAAAACAAGCATTTTTTGCTCTAAAGCTGTTCATTTTAATAAAAGTGCATCACTGGGTAAAATCCTAGGTTTTGGAACGGAAGTAATAAATGCGAATATAAGCACTGATTCCCAGTATCCTGTGAGCATTCTATCAACAACCATCGTGCGAATCGAATGCGATGTAGTTAGTGGGTCATTTGTTAACGGTAAAGCCAGCCATATAATTTATGAATTTGTGCCTAATGTTCCACCTGGCTATCGAATAATTGAAATACCTAAAAACCTAATTTATTTTCCCGTGAATCAAAAATCTATAAGCGCTATTAATATAAGACTGTTGGATGCTGACAATAAACAGATAAATTTACGAGGTGAAGAAGTACAGCTGTATTTACATTTTAGGAAAAAATGATAAATTTTAATAAAAGGTTATCTACATCGAGTACTCAAGTTAGTTCTTAAAGAACATCTCACAGAAGCACACCACTCCAGCTAAAAAAAAAGCTTACCAAGTCCAATAAAGAATTCCTTAAGCTAATTGGTTTAATAAAATGAATATTTTAAACATATCTCAACAAACATCATACGACAACAGTATTGAAAGTTTTGAGTATCATTCATACAAACCATATGTGACAAATTTCAACAAAAATGATGGAATAAGAATTCCTATCAATCAGCAAGATCTATACGTGCTTCCTTCACTAAGTAGTTTATATATCGAGGGAAAAGTAAACGTATATAACACCACTACTAAAGAAAAGGTAGCGAATGTACGCTTCATCAATAACCCAGCATTATTTCTGTTTCAAGACATTCGATATGAATTGAATGGAGTAGAAATAGATAAAATTAAAAATGCAGGTGTAACCACAACAATAAAATCGTATCTATCTTTAAATGAGAACGAATCAAAATATGCTCGGGTTTGGGGGTGGTCAACTGAAGGAACAAATAATGTTAGCGGTGGAGCATTTTCCGTATCCATTCCGTTAAACAAGATATTAGGTTTTGCGGAAGATTATGAAAAAATAATCATTAATTGTAAACACGAGTTAGTGTTACTTAGAAGCAATACAAATCTCAATGCTCTCAAGTTAAATGCAAATGAAGCTGTAGATGATATTACAATAAGCAAAATTATTTGGAGAGTGCCTCACATCAGTGTCTGATCGTGAAAGAATAAACTTACTTAAATATTTGAAAAAAGATCGAGCTATTCCATTCACTTTTCGTAATTGGGATCTGTATGAATACCCATTGTTACCTAAAACACGCAAGCATACTTGGTCTATCAAAACTTCATCCCAAGTAGAGAAACCACGGTTTGTTGTAATCGCCTTACAAACCAACCGCAAACACAACAGTTTAGCGTCAATGGCTGAGTTTAATCATTGTCATGTACGTGATGTAAGGGTATTTTTAAATTCATCGTATTATCCATATGAAGGATTGAATGTCAGTTTTTTAGAAGAAAAATTTACTTTATTATACGAACAGTATACAAGATTTCAACAGTCATATCACGGACGTCGGTCAGAACCGTTGATGAGTTTAAAAGAATTTAGAGATATCGCTCCTTTATTTGTTATCGACTGTTCGCGACAACACGAAACCTTAAAAGGATCGATTGACGTTAGAGTTGAAATTGAAACAGATCAAGAAATACCTGATCAGACCGCTGCTTATTGCTTGATTTTAAACGATTGTGTATTTGAGTATAAACCTTTGAGCAATATTGTAAAGAAATTATCATGAACAACAAAACAGGTAGAGGGCGCCACCGCGCAACGTAAACATTAGTAGCGGCATTAAGTGTATCAAAAATAAAAACAAGCTAAGATTCCTTTTATATTTAATATATTTCTGAAGACCTACAACCAACTAAAGTGTAAAAGTGTTTTCGTGATAAAAACTGCAGTGCATACAAAATAAACAGTGAATTTGTGTCACGACTCCCAAAGAGACGATTCTTGTATGTTTTATACCCGCGAATAAATACTTATTGGTAAAAATCTACGTGCTATAAACTTCTTATGTAACCAACCTGATATAAGTTAGCTTAATCATACAAACATTTAAAGTGTCAGTCTTTAAACAATATTATTGTACTAACTATTTTAAAAACAATAAAACATATATAGGTTGACAGCGCCATCTATTGATGTCAGAAGAAACTTCCTATAGCTGAACCGATACAAATTGAACAGTGCTATAAAGCCGGCTATCAGATTTATAGACTGAACCATAGTAGGTATTAGTACTTTACTAAACATAGAGGTCGAAAGGCAAATTAAAAAATGACGTCTTGTGCGGGATTTTTAAAAGATATACCGAACAGGGAATATCTCACCTGTGCAAAGTGCAACAACACATATGATTTAGACTGTGCAAACGTCCCTAGCAAGAGATTCTACAACACCATGACCCCGGATCATAAGAAAAACTGGAAATGTCAGGAATGCCACTGTAAAACGCCTAAAGTCGGAAACAAAAATACACCAATACGTCCCAAAGACTGTGACGCTATCCGCGAACCGTCTTCCTCCCCTGAAAACAATAACGTAACATTAAGAAGACCTAATAAAACCGTCGATACATCATACTGTGATAGTATACTAGGCGATACTGTTATTGAAGATAGCTCGGAAAGGGAAAATAAGTACACTGAGACGTTATCCATACAAAGTATAAGTGAAATAATTGTACAAAAATTAAAAGAAAATAACCATAACATTATATCTCAAATTCAAACAACAATCCAAACAGAAATAAGCAAAGCAATAAACCAATTCAGAAATGAACTCCTTCAAGAAACAAACTTTATAAAAAAACAAGATAAATTAAGAAACACAGAAATTGAAACAATAAAAAATAAAATTAAAAACATAGAACAGGAAAACGAAACTTTACGAAAGGAAATGAGTGAGTTACAGTCAAAAATTACTTCTACTACACCACAATTATTACACAACAATTATTTGGAAGATAACAGTAAAAAGATTGTCCTTCACGGCTTATCAGAACATTTCAGGGAATCGGAAGGCGAATTACACGACAGAATAATAACTGTATTCCGAGATATCATGGATATTGACTTAGTCGGATACATCGAAGATTCTTACCGGATCGGTAGAAACCGAAGTGTAAACCGCCCGATTGTAATAGAATTAATTAGTAAGAGAATGACCAAATATATACTAAACAATAATAATTACTTCCAAGGAACAGGGCTATCAGTTACAGAATTTTTGGACAAAACTGCAAGAATGGAAAGAAAAAAACTACGAGACCAAATGTTTACAGCCCGCAAAAAAGGTTTACACGCTGTAATCCGTAACAGCCAACTATACGTGGAAGGACAACCATTTGACTATTTGGGACAAAACACTACTAAAGATTTTACTACTTCCTCTCCAAACCGCATAGACTACAACCAACGAGACAAGAATTCACAACACTACGAGAAAAAAAAAACAATATATTAGAGACAGTAACAATTCCTTTCGAAACCACAGAACAGGGTTTTAAAATATTTTTCCAAAACTTTCAAAGTCTATTTAATAAACAACATATTTTGGAAGCATATATAGACCAAAATCCCATTTTCCAGGCTATATGCGTTTCGGAATCATGGTTAACAAATGAAAAACTTGAAATGATAAATTTTACAGGCTATAAATTAGCAACAGCATATTGCCGTGAATCTCGGTTAGGTGGCGGTGTATGCATCTTGCTTCAAGAACACATCGACTCTATCGAATTGAGTGATATTAAAATCATGTCTGTTGATTATGTATTAGAATTGTGTGCAGTCAAACTAATGAAATATATAACATTTTATTAATTACAATGTATTGGAATGGAAGAGAGGAGGAC
Organism: Anania hortulata; assembly: GCA_963576865.1. Classification (NCBI taxonomy): domain Eukaryota; kingdom Metazoa; phylum Arthropoda; class Insecta; order Lepidoptera; family Crambidae; genus Anania; species Anania hortulata. The sequence continues at coordinate 19,718,618 of OY756402.1, read as the reverse complement.
GTATTTTATAATCAAATAAAATTAATTTTAAAATACATAAATAATAAATACAGTAAATTAAACGTAATCATCGGTGGAGACTTTAACGTTAACGTTTTAAAAATTTATACAAAATCTAAACTATTCTTGGATCTAATGTCACAATATAACTATACCCAACACATAAACAAACCAACACGAGTCACGCGGACGTCAGCTACATGCCTAGATCATATCTTTACAAAATTTAAACATATAGATATTAACACCTCAGTTAAAGACCTTGGATTTTCGGACCATGCCGGAGCCACTATAGAATTAAAAATACCCCAACAAACAAAGCAAGAAATTCAGTATAAAGAACAAAGGTTCTTTAAGGAAGAGTCACTAGAATTATTTAAATCACAAATTAGTTTGATAGACTGGTGTGAAATAATTAAACCCTATGAAAATATGAATACAAATTATAATGCATTCCACTATAAATTATTAGAAGTACTAAATAAATATATTCCCAAAAAAAAAGTTTTACTAAAAACTAATAAAAAAAAGTACTGGCTAACGGTAGGCATTAAAAAATCTTGTCAAAATAAAAGGCTCCTCAAATTACTATCTATCAAATCCAAAAATCATATTATTAATCAGTACCATAAAAAATACTAAAACAAGCCGTAGCTTGTGCAAAAAAAATACATTATAAAAATAAAATAAAAAACTCAGATAATAAGATTAAAACTATGTGGAACATTATACACGAAAGAATGAACAAGAAACTAAATATACGTAAAGCAAATATTAAATTAAAAACAAAAAATGGCTTCACTTCCGAACCACATCTAGTTGCAGATCTATTTAATGACTACTTTGCATCGATCGGCGAGCGAACTGTCGCACCGGCCGGCGCAGGCGGTGACGCATCAGGGCCCCGCGGCCGCCCCGTGCTCTGCGCCACCGAGAACTCAATGTTCCTCAGCCCGGTAGACTGCAAGGAAGTAAACAAAATCATAAAAAACTTAAAGAACAAACGGAGCTTTGGTATAGATTTATTTTATTTTATTTTTATTATTTATTTTCATCAACATTTCACTGTCATTACAGGTAAGTCCTAATGCGACCGTGAAGTAAAAGTAGGTACAAACTTAATACAAAACAATAAAAAATCCACTTAAACACTTCTGTAGCAAATAATAAATAAGGCTACCTTTATGAATTCACTCAAAGTACAAGAAAATATATCTGTCACCTCAGCAATAAGGTTGAGAATGCTAAGTGCACGCGTCAGCGGCGCTTTGTTTAACAAGTTAGTTCTCCCCCGCGGGACCGCCAGCAGCGCTGGTCGGCGCGCGCCGCCGCCACACGTACCTGTCCGGGATTTGTAATCCAACCCGCTCCACAATATCCGCATCACATACCTTTCCTCGGATAATTTTAAAAATATACAAAGTCAGCGCTAGTCCTCTCCTAACCCGCAATTCATTATATCCTACCATGCCTAAGACAAATAAAGTTGGGTACATCATTGGATAAAATGGATATACTCCGTATAACTTTTTGTACAGATACCTGATAAATTTATTTTGTACCCTTTCCAACATAAGTGTATATTTAGCTTCATGTGGATCCCATATTACCGAATTAAATTCCAGGTGTTATTTAGGTTTACAATCGCTGTGACATTTGTAAAGTCCCGAATACTACGTAGAATAAATCCCAAATTTCTAAACGCTTTTTTACAGATATTGAGAATGTGCTTACGAAATTTTTTTTTTTTTAAATTTATTGATTACAGGAAAACCAGGGTTTACACATTATAAAAAATATAACAATATACAAATGAATGCAACTTGAGTTGAGCAAAACTCCTAAATCTCTGACTTCTGTGACTCGTACTAACGGCACCCCTTCCATTTCAAAATTATGTTGAATTGGGGAGCGAGCGCGAGAGAAAGATATAGTAACACACTTTGAGGTGTTAAACTGTAATCGATTGTCTCTGCTCCATGTTATTACCCTGTTAATATCCCTTTGTAATTTTTCCCCATATTCTGGATTTTTTATTTCATAGTATAGCTTGAAGTCGTCCGCGAACAGTAAGCATTTCGAGTCTTTTAAAACCTTAGAAAGATCATTAATCATCAGGATGAACTCGAGAGGCCCCAAATTACTGCCTTGACTAACACCAGATCTGGTGAAGTAAGGTTCCGACCTATAGCCTGCATATTCAACATATTGCTTTCTGTCTCTCATATGAACTGAAGATGAACTACCGCCTATCTTGTTTAGACACTGTGCAGATGATAATGATAATGATAATGATAAATAATTTATTTCCAAGAACATGGTAACACAAGATCTTAGAGCTATGCAAAAGTACAACATATTCTGCCATTGGTTTAGGCGTAGAAATGTTAATGTTACAAAATCTGCTATTAAATTATTATTAAATTATACATTATTATTAATTGAAATAATTTTCTCATGAGTCGTCAGTTAACAGTCAAAGGTACAATCGTTTATTTTTGTGTCCATAAATTCTTTATTAGAGTAAAAGCATTCCCGTAAAAGCCAATTATTTAAAACATATTTTAGTTTGTTGAGCGGTAAGGCTCTAACTTTTCTAGGCAGCTTATTATAAATTTTTATAGCATGACAAAATACATTGTTAGAAGATAGTTGTAACCTTCGAGGTGGTATAAATAATTTATATGGGTCTCTACTATTACTCTTTCCAAGCACCGTGTCATGTAAAGGAAAGAGATCTGGATGTTTCTTTATGAACATGCAGATATCCAAAATGTACTGGCAGGGTAGAGGTAGTATTTTTAAATGTTGAAATAGTGGTCTACAGTGGTCTAGATAACCGACACTACATAAGGCTCGAATGCATTTTTTTTGTACTTTAAAGGCTCTTTCTACATCTACAGAGTGCCCCCATATAATTAAGCCATATCGAAGAGCCGAAGAAACATAGCCATGGTAAGCTGAGAGTGCAGTCTGTATGGAAGATACTAGTCTTAGACGACGTAGCGCAAATACAAATTTGTCTAATTTTGTGCATAGACTACCCACATGCTCCTTCCAGTTTAAGTTTTCATCTAATACCATGCCAAGAAACGTAGTGGAGCTAGTTTGATTAACATACATATTATTATAATTAATGTTGACATGCATATCCATCTGGTTATATGTTCTGAAATGTATAGCACTTGTCTTTTTTAAGTTAATATTTAGTTTATTTAGCTCTAGCCATTCTAAAACCCTCCTAAGCTCTTCATTTCAGTGATTCCTATATCATTTTTGTTTTGACATTTTATTAGCAGTGTGGTGTCATCTGCAAATAGGATGCATTCTTGTTTTAACGTCACCGGCATGTCGTTAATGTATAATAGAAAGAGCAATGGTCCCAAAATACTACCTTGAGGCACACCGGAGGTATTAATTTTATTAGATGATTGGCTGACTATCTTTTTATTCTTAATAATTTTGCTAATTTCAGTCAGTTGGTAACGTTCCGACAAGTAGCTTTGCAACCATTCGTAAGTTTGCCCCCTTAATCCGTATTTGTATAGTTTGTGGAGTAGCCTAGAGTGAACAACATAGTCAAAGGCTTTGCTCAAATCAAGAAACAATGCTATTACTGTTTGTTTTTTGTCCAAATATTCTGTTATCTTTTTTACTAAAGTGAAACAGGCCTGAGTTGTAGACCTGCCTTTTCTAAACCCGAATTGATTTGATACCAAAATATTATTTTTATTTAGAAAGCTCTCCATTCTCTCAAACATAGCCTTTTCAAAGATTTTCGAAAGTATGGGTATTAGTGTGATCGGCCTATAGTTTCCCATATCAGTCGGATCACCTTTTTTGAATATGGGTTTGACTACTGAGATTTTTAGTTTTTTGGGAAAAACACCTTGCTCGAAAGACATATTTATTATGTGAGTTAACGGCGAGGATATGAATTCCGAACATATTTTGATTATTTTAGTACCTATTTCATCATATCCTGTAGAGTTTGTATTGTTTAATGAGTGAATTATGTTATTTACCTCAGATTTATTTATTGGTTTTAAAAACATGCTATTAATAGTATCTTTAATGGAATCACAAGTATTATTTGATATTAAATTTCTATTTTCAGATGTCAGATTAATAAAAAAGTCATTAAATAATTCAGAAATGTCATTAGGTTTATTATAAATGATGTCGTTTTTCAAAATAGTGTTTATGTCATATTTTCCCTTTGTCAAATTAATATTTTTCCTAACAATGTCCCATGAAGCCTTACATTTGTTTTTAGATTTTGCAACATATTTATTGTTATTATTTTTTTGAGATGTTTGTATGCACTTTTTTAATATTTTGGTGTAGTGAATGTAATGTTTTTTGTTTTGTGTTTTATTTAAAGCTTCATTTTGATATTTAGAGTAAAGTATTATTTTCTTTGTACAGCATTTTTTTAGTCCCTTGGTTAGCCATTTATTCTTAGTTGGTTTAATTAGCACTTTTATACGTATTAGAGGAAAACAAAGATCATGGAATAACTTCAATAACTCGTGAAACCCTTCAAAAGATTTATCACACTCTCTCTCTTGATAGACTTCGATGAACGATAGAGCTGATATGCATTGACAAAATTTTCCAATATTTTCTTTGCTATAGTCTCGGCGATATTCTAACCAATATTTTATAGGTTTAGTATAGTCACGACTTTTGGGAATAGAAAACGATAAAGATTGCCCCGTATCATGGTCCGATAATGCTAGGTGATGTATACTTACTTTTTCGTTTGAATTTTCCAAGTTGCTGGCTATTTGGTCTATACTAGAAGTTTTTCTAGTAGGTTTATTTATATGTGTTTTTAAATTATGATTAAAAAGAATCGCTTTGAGTTCTTTGGATTGAGAATTATCTTTTAACACATCAATGTTCCAGTCGCCACAGATTATCACGTATTTATTAATATTTTTGGTAACTTTATCTAAAAGTAACGAAAGTTTCTCAAAGAATATAGCGACATTAGAGTTTGGTATTCTGTATATGCAGACTTTAATCAGATTGTAATTTGATATTTCGATGCCACAACATTCAAAATAATAGGAACATGCTATTTGATCCGTAATATGTAATGGTATGTAGTCTAAATCATTTTTTATTAATATACATGAACCTCCTCGTTTCTGTTCTTTCCTACAATAACATGACGCCAATTTAAAGTCCTGTAATTGCAAGTTACATTCTGTTCCCTTCCTAATAAAAGTTTCTGTTAAACAGATAAAGTCGACATTATGATCTAAAGATTTAGAAAGCTCTGTGATTGTCAATTCAAAAATTTCGTGTTTATTAAGGATTCCTGCAATGTTTTGATGAAACAATGTTAAAAGTTGTCTATTTTCTTGAGTTAACTTCCTATTGTCAGAGATTTGTCTGTTGTCGATAAAAAATCCAACTTTTGTTGTGTGGAATGCGATATATCATCCCGACTCCCCCTAGGCTCCCTGGCATGGACCGAGAAGTAGTATGGAATGGTTCCTTTCCTCGGAAGTGGTTTGAATTTTTTTTTTTATCGTTCCTTACCCTGTTAGTTTTTAAAATTTCTCTTATACCTTTAGATGACAGGTACCTGTTATCATAACTGTGACAATCAATTATAAAATAAATTTTTTTACAAGTCAAATTTAAATAGGAATCGTTATTAAATACAATATGGTCAATGTCAATAACAATAAAATTACAGTTCAATATATTTCTACATACATTTGATATACATTTATTTAATTTAGTAGTATTCAAATAATTATTGTTGATAATATTTAACACTAAAATATTAATACATTTAAATCTTTTAAGTGCTGATGCATATTCTATCAGGACTTTTGTTGGATTCTGATCATTTTCTCCCGCACATAATATTAAGTAGTTTTGAGCAGAATCTTCAACATTGTTACATCCCTTCAGTATTTCTTCCGACGTAGCGTTGGGTTTTATGATGGCACTTATAAGATACTGTCCAAAATTTTTTCCAAGCCTCGATTGTAGAAGTCGAGACCCCATACCGATACATTGTTGACTTCCTAGGATATAATTTTTTTTTGATGATGTATTTATAGAGTCGTTTGTATCATTAAGTGTTGACCTTAACGAGTCGGAACTAACGGAAGCTACTCTCATTTCATAAGCTTCCTCCAAAATAGGTGCCGGAGACCTTGCCTGAATTTTACTACAAGACTTTTCGATTATGTCAGATGATGGGGCTGTTTCTCGTTGGGGTGTGTTGGTATTCAAGCTTGCATGTGTAAGGTTGGGACCGTTGCGCAAAGGAAACACAGTTGATCTCTATACTAATTCCAATGTAATGCGTCATAATGAGGATAACATACACTTATATACTAAATGCAATTGGGGTGAAGGGAGCTACACACTACACCTCCCCCGTTTTTTTTTTTTTTTTAGGAAAACAAAAGTTTTTTACGTAAAATTTTACAATAGGCAATTACAAGAATATATTTTATATAAACACTATCAAATATTATATAAATTTAAGACAAAAAAAATATATGGTTGTACAATGAAATCAACACGTAATAACTTTTATTACATTGCAAGAACCACATTGGTTAAAGTATTTAAGTTGATAATTAAAAAAAAAATAATAATATGACATTGATAAATCAACTAAACAATTATATTAAGAATATTTAATAGATAGTCATTTATTACATAATTTAAATGTTCAATCAGATTATTAAACTAGCTGTTAACAATTTTATTTCTAAATAAAACATTGATTAAGATCGAAAATATTTAAACAAAAACACAACTTAAAAAGTTCATTATAACTTCACATTAACATTGTCTGTTAGTTACATTAGTTTTAACTATTATAATATTGTTTGTTAATCTTACTTATGTTCCTAATAAGACACTAACAAAATTAATATTTCTAACAAACGAGACGAGTAAAACTTTCTTTTAATTTTTTATATATATTTTTTTGCGTGAAGTTCAATATTTCAAACTAAAAGAAAACAATCAAACAAAAAGTAATTTGTTAAAAAAATATTATTGAAATATCGAATTAATCAATGTATAATATTCATGGCAAACACACTGACGTTTTTTAGTAATTACTAAAAAGGTATTTTCTTTTGTATTGATACTTAACAAATAGAATACTAAATTTCTAGTGATAAAACCACCAAACCAAAGATAATAGTTCTAATGTGTTTTATATACACAGATCTTAGTTTTTGGATTATCAAAGTTAATTTTTCGGATTTTTATCAAAGAAACCATCAAAGTAAATTAACTAAGAGGTATTTAAAGTTATAAATGGGTAAAAGTGAGTAGTGGCTATCTAACAGGTTGTGTTTACAACTTAATAAAATTCAATAATGTAAAATGTCTAACTCAGTATGAGAAAAAAAAACTTTCCAATTGTCTAATAAAAAAAAAAAAAAAACAAAGACATTTTCTTATCTTATACTTTCCTGGCACGATTACATATAAATCCATTTATCTCAATTAAAAAAAAAACTTTTTCATGCGTTGCATCATTTCAATATTCCTTTCGTCATTCATCATTCATAGGTAGGCACTTTTTTTTAATTTTTTTTAGCTAGTCTTTATCCGACAGCGTTTGGGTACTTTTTACCTCTTTGGGTAATACACATCATATCCTTTGGTACACAATGAATATCTTGGGCCTACCCCATTTTTATTTCATTATTATTTATTTATTTGGTACAGTATTTATTTTATAGTCGACTTTTATAATAAGACATTTTAGTCCATAACCGTTTGCTATGCATAGACTTATTATTTTACTAGGGACATGTTTTAAGATCGTAATTTATTTTGATCTCCAACTATTTTCACGGAGAGAAGCTCGTCTACACCATGATCAAATAAAGGATCTGTACCCTAGACTGTACCTTGTACCATATTTTTTTTTTTACTATTAAACGGGCCAAATTTTAAGATTTTTTTGATCTCCAACGGTTTACACAGAGAAATCTCGTTTACACCATGAACAAACTGAAGGATTCGACACCGTTTTGTACCCCTTTTGTGCCCTACCTTTATTACATATTTCATTTTATCTTTCATACACAACATTCAAACGTACTCGTAAATTCCAAACCTACATTAAAACATTACTACCTAGATGAATTCTTCAGCATAAATGATTTTGTTTACTCTTGGGTGATCAGTCCAATCGCGTGACAAAACATTTTTACTAAAGTATTCCCTGCTTCTAAAAATAATTCGTGACAACCATTCCAAACTATCCTTTAAACACATTCGTAAATCCATCTCTTTTCCTATCACATTTCCAACTATCCTTATCATTAATTCTTTTGGAATGTAACTAATGCACTCTATTGGTACAAAAGCTATTTAATACATCGCTAAAATCACGCGAAACAGTAATGTGTTTCAATCACAATCCATTCATCTGTAATTTAATTTAAAAAAGTTAATAATTGTAACTCTTACTTTATCCTTTTCCCAGTCTTAATAAGTAATTAATAAATTAATCACAAAATTACTAAGTATTTGCTTGTTAGATACCTCACTGTTAAATTAAACAAGTCATCTACATATATGGCATTCCAAAAACCTATCACATCTAATATCAATATCAAAGAACATAGAAAATGTTGATACGCAAAACATCTTCTAGAATTCCAATAGTTGTTATTGTACGTTTACCTAATAAGAATCGTTTCAAATAACTTTCTGAGACTTGTCGGTAACCAAATATGCTGATGCGTTAACACGTGTCGTGAACTTGCGATCTATATTATGGTGCAATGAATATGACGATGAACTACCTGGTAACAATTAATAAGAACAATGCAATTTTTAAACTTTTGAAAATAGATTCAATAAATAATACTTCCGTTCCAACACAAAATAAAGTCTAAGTAAATAGATTACCAGTACACGATATAATATCAAAGTGATTGTAATTATTTTTCGGACAATATTACTCATAAAATGCGAAATTGTTTATAAAGTCGTTAATTTAATAAAATGAAATTGGTTTAACAAACATATAACTGAACTGAACTAATACTAATCCTTTATGTACTGTTGTTGTACTCAATAATAAATATCAACTAATAAGTTTTATTTAATGCGTTCGGAACTAAAATAGCTAAAACATTTAAATGAGCTTTATAATAATGTCACCTGTTGTAAAATAATAAGCACTTGTAAAAGCAACAACTTACAAAAAATAAGATTTTTAATACTTTAGTTATGTAAATAGTAAAAATTCAAAAACTCTAAATACTACGTAATAAAGATCTTTTTTTTTTAAACCTAATTTTGACTTGTCAATCACTGATTATTGGTTTTGTATCAGGTGAAAATTTAGAAACTCGTTTTATTTTTTACTTAGTAGATAATGAAAATAGCAATTATTTAATAAATTTAGCACTTTAAAAAATAAATAAATTGTCTTAGGTGGGAATCGAACTCGGTTCTTTTATGTTTACACATATTTATTAATAAAAAAATAGTATAGACAGTAGATAAAACTCTTCAGAAATTTGATATAAACTGGAAATTAATTAAATGACATTTTAATATGCGCACTAAAGTTATTTATTTTATAAATAGCTAACTGTTGAAAGTATTAATGTACTTATTCCGTTTCTATCTTGTTCTCAAGTTTGTAATAAAAATGTAAAAGAAAATAGTTGATAATTTAATTTATCTTGTACAAATGCAAATGAATTGTTCAAAATGATTATAATATTTGGATAGAATGATTTAAAATAATCCTACAATAATCGATTGCTACAGGGAACAAAATGCAGAATTTTGTTAGGTACGACCTAAATTGTAAATTATGCGTATTTAACCCTTAAAATATTACTTCAAATGTTTTTTTTTTTAAATAATCAATCAAAAATTGAATTGCAAAGTTGAAATCGAATAAAAATTCGTAGTGTAAAATTATCTAAGTAATAAATAAAATTGGCACAATAAATGGCAAGAAATACAAACGACATTAGTGTATTGTAATAGTAAACAAATATAAATCTGGATGAATTATTAATAATAGTATCTAACTAAAACGTGTTTTTTTTTTAAATTAAATAGATGCGAATTATTTATTTGACTCGTCCTCGTATTTCTATTATACAATTATATATTTGTAAATCTATAAAAAATAACAATAATTAGGTTACAGTTACATGGTTACATGTAATAGAAAAATATATTTATTAGTAATAATGAAAAAAAAAAAGATAAACCTATCGGTGATTGCCACGTCGTCGCCGCATGCCCCTGGACAGACACCGACATCACCCGGCGCCCAGCAAACCATCACATCCTCGACACCAACTTCTCCCGGCGCCCAGCATAGACACATTTACCTCTGACACTAACTACTCCCGGCGCCCAGCAACTTATTTTTCTCCATCTGGCGCCATCATCGCCAGGCAGCCAGCATTTTTCACTTTTTGTATTTTTTTTATTTTTTATTTTACTTCACTCAGCAACAAGTGTGTTTTTTTTTTTGTTTAATTTTGTCCACACATTTAGAACTTCGTTTTTTCTGTGTTGTTCGTCAATTTTTTTTTCTAGTAATGTGACTTGCATGCTTAGTTTGTCAATTTCATAATGAGCGCTAGCCAATTTAGTTTTAAGATTATTTATCTCATCATGGAGCTCCTTGGTGTCCCCAATAGTAAGGTCTGGTAGGCTTCTACGAGTGGCCTCAGTCAAAGTCGGACCGTTTTCAGTAATAGATTCTTCAGAAGACTTATCTAATAATTCAAACGAAGAAGCTCGAGGCTTTTGTCGTTGCCTATTGGTAATATTTTCATGCTGTATATTTAAATATTCATTATATGGTGACGAAGATGAAGGTTGGCTTATGTGTGAATTATTATGTTTTTGTTTAGTTATACATTTGTCACATCTCCATTTCTTTTTGCGATCTGCGTCCATTAAATTAAATCTAACAAATGGTACATTTGCGCATCCCAGATCCAGTGTAAGTTTACATTGTGAGCAATTAAGGTATTCTCGCCTTGGGATGTTACTTTTGCAATGGTTACATTTGAGTGTAGCTGTTTTGTTCTTAGACGTCGACATTATTTTTTTCCACTAGGTTAAAGTTGTGTTTCAGAAAACTAAGCAGATTAAATAATTTATCGTTGGAAAAAGACAATGACAAAATTTTTCGACGAGGATCGAACACCAACTCTTGGGATAATAGTCCGCTGAAATAACCGCTACGCGGCTACGCGGATGATACTGACAGTGACGAATTTAATGATTAGTACTCGTAGTTTGTTTATTGAGTTGATTTTAGTGAATGTCGCTAGTACTCCACAGTACACTTGCTATATGCGTATTAGAACCATTAATCCTCGTTGTCCAGTTGATAGATAATATGTGCAGATGTCGTCAGTTGTAACCACTACTTAGTTGTAGTATGGTACTGTCATAAAGCAGCAGATGGCGTTTTATGCAGTTTATTTTGAGCTGGTTGTGATGTATGTAATGTACTTGTGGTTGGTGCCTTCCAGTATAAGTAGTGTCAGTTCCTATCTTTCTTTTATTTCTAATAATAAATAATAAAAAAACAAACAAAAGCCAATAGTAATAATAAAACAAAAAAAACAAAAAAAAAAGTTGAAAAATTTATGCAATGATGTTAGGATCTGTATGGGATTGAACCCTCGTTCTTAGATGTCGCAATAGCGCATACTTATACCACTCATCCAGCAGGCTTATTGAAATATGTGATGAAATTTACGACTTAAAGGTGCTCATAGATAGTTTGAATTTGATGTGTTCATTAAAAGTGATTCATCGCTGTGGAATTTTTCATCACCCGTACACTGCTTTTGTTTACTCTTGATAGAAACGATTGTTTTGTCTTTATCACATGCACACACAAAGTTATTTTTGTAGGTTTTTCTGTATAATTGCACTTATTCACATGCAGTGTCACTTTTCTCGTAGAATTTTTTATTTTTTTATATGTTTAATGTCACTTCCAGAATAATGTATTTAATACGGTAAATTGTTCACTATTATCGGAGATAACACTTCCACTTTTGATTTAGTTCATATTACACTTGTTTATAATAGTTTTGTCTAGTTCACCGATGTTTTTGTATTTATTTTAAATTAATTACACGGAGCTTGTACTTTGCGTGGCACTAGCGCCATCTCGATGCATTAACACCACCTCTTTGTTCACTTATTAACCAATCATTTGAAGAAGGTATTTTTCCTACTATTCTAAAAAAAACCATTGTGAAACCAATTTACAAAAAAAAAGAAAAAACAGAGCCAAGTAATTATCGGCCCATAGCCCTTCTACCCACCGCTTCAAAAATTTTCGAAAAGGCAATGTGTGACCGCGTCTATAATTTTTGTGAAAAATGTCTTCAGCGAAAACCAAAACGGGTTTCGCAAAAACCGGTCCACTACCCTAGCAATATTTAAATTTATAGAAGAAATTAATAAAATATTAGATTGCAAAAAATATGCCGTGAGTGTTCTATTGGACATGACAAAAGCCTACGACAAGGTCCAATACAATATACTTCTTCAAAAGTTACATGGAGTAGGTATTCGCGGTAGGTCATACAAATGGTTCGCGTCGTATCTTGAAAACAGGGAGCAATTCGTAGAAATTGACCACTATGACAGCTTTTCTAAAGTAATCTCTCAAGTCCGCTCAGGCTGTAGGATCCTTAACGCGTCAATCCCCCAGGGAAGCGTCGTTGGATGTTTCCTTTTTTTGATTTACATCAACGACCTGCCTAAGATAGTGGAGGAGCCGTGCGTTCTGTTCGCAGACGATATTTCGCTGCTTTCGTCAAGCAATAACAATACTGACATTTTAAATAAAAAACTTACCCACCTTTTTTCAATAATCTCCAACTGGATGGACGACCACAATTTAGAAATAAATTATGACTTTTCACCCATATCAGAAAAACGCACTAAATATAGACTTCACTTACAACGGTATTAAATTGGAATCGGTCAACACATTCACATTGCTTGGCGTAGAAATAGATACCCATTTAAATTGGAAAGCACACGTCCAGAAAATAAAATCAAAACTATCTAGCTATGCGTATGCACTTTATGAAGTGAAAAGACAACTGACCTTGAAGCGGCACTCAGTACTTACTCTGCCTACGCAAACGCATGGCTAAGCTACGGTCTCATTCTATGGGGAAATAGTACCGACGCATCTACCCTTTTCATTCTCCAGAAAAAACTTATTAGAATCTTAGCCTATATAAAACAGACTGAAAGCTGCAAACCATACTTTCAAAGGTTTAACATACTCCCCCTGCCATGTATGTACATTCTAGAAATGTGTAAATTTGTTAGGAAACACCCAAACTTATATCAAAACCGCGCTAATCTACATTACTCGCTAAGATATAAAAATAAATTGATTCTACCTACTGTCCGTCTAAAGATTCATTCTTCCAGCCCATACGTTATGTCCATACGAATTTACAACAGATTGCCGGAGTCTATGAAAAATGAAGTAAATGTTTAAAATTTATAAAACAATTAAAATTAATGTTAATAAAAAAAAATTATTACACAATAAACGAATACTTAAATGACAACAATCGAAAACAATAAATGAAATCCAAAGATAAATAAATATTTAAATACCTAAAAATACTAGTTATTTAATTATCTTATTCAATAATTATCATATGATTTCTTAAAATAAACAAATTGATCTAATTATGCATGGCGTCATCCTCTCTGCCCACAATACCTATCTTATTGTTGTGCCCTACAGGGTCTATAATGATCTATTTTATGTATATAATTATAACACCTGTGTAACATTATAGAATGCATTAAATATATTGAATTGAAAAAAAAAATACAATTATCGTAGATCTCCAAGGATTCAAAAATAATATAAATGAATTTATAGTAAAAGAATTTGCTATAGTTGCAAAAGAACATACTCACATATTTTTAGTCAAACCTCCATACCCATTTACTGCATTATCTCTTGATGAGAATAAACAGGTTCGCTGGATTGAAAAGAACAGAGGCTATAGGTGGGGTGAAGGTTATATAGACTATAGAGAATTTCGTAGAATAATTAAACCTCTATTGACAGGTAGAAAAATAATTGTAAAAGGTCAAGAAAAAATTAAATGGGTAGAAGATTTATGTGAACATAATCATATTTTAGATATAAGTAATACACATAATATACCAACTTTAAACACCCTAAATGATTTGTATAGTAATAATATGTTTAATTGTTTTTCTCATAATAAAAAGTGTGCTTTAAAAATGCTTTGTGTATTAAAAAGTGGTGCATTCTTAATTAATGTATTTTTTAAATTAATATACTATTACTCAAGATAAAAATGTACTTTATATTAAAAAAACTAAATAATTAGATAGAACTGTGAATATTGGATAATTGTACAATTAATCATGTATCTACTGTTATACTTAACATAATATACCTCAATTGGAAAAATATTTTAATCTTTTTTTTTACCATCACATTATCTATTATCAAACCTATACCATGAAAAAATTTATGATTTAAATAAAAGACAACAGCTACTTTAGTTTCCCTTTATTAAATAAAATGGTACATATATTATCAATGTAACTTATTCTACACTAAAAAGTTAAAAATAATTATTATAGCTATATCCACAATTTTTTTTAGAGATATTATTTATGATTTTTTCTGTCTGTTCCATTATCTCATCACTATCATCTTTTACTACATATTGAGAACTTAGAATCACACTATCGTCCTGCACAGAATTACTAATGCATTGCGAGTCATTCAACTCCGAAATCTCTATTTTTATCAACCGACGACCTTTGGTTGGAGCGCTATTAATCACAAAGGAATAAGCTCGCCGCTTCTTACTTGAAGTTTCAGCAACGCTATTTCGCAATCGCTTAGCCTTTTTTTGGCTTCGATGTTGACAAGAATGGTTGGTTTGCATTTTCATATATTCTTGAGTAAATCCTTCTAACGGATCTTGAGCATATTGAAAGGTATCCAAAAATTCTTGAGGATCATAACTAGGCGAGTTATCTTCTTTTGAAACGGCGGTATCATTTTAAGTTTTAAATCCTGTAACAAAAAAACAAAACAAAAATTAAAATAGTGCAGTGCAACAAAGGGTTATACTTCAGTTTAAAAACAAATTAATATGTACAAAAAAGTCTTACCATGGTTACCAAGTTAGTCAACTCAGTCTTAACCGTAAAAAATATATAATAGGTGTGACTCCTCACAAGTTCAGATAGACAAGTAATGTTAAGCGGTAAGACCTAAATATATATGTAATTAATTTCCGTCCCGTTTTAATGAATTGCAATTTATTAATCGAACTTATTGCTACATGGGTGTTAGATTACCTTCGATTTTCTTTGTCAGCAAAAAAAAACACTAAAATATTTATTAAAATATTTATGAAGTAGTAAAAAAATCTAGTTCATCATTATTGTTCACCTCGATGAAAAATATAGGTAGGTACAGGTAAGGCTGCGGTCAAACCATGCGTCACGTTCCGCAACTGAATTTGAAAAGTGACACAAACAAAAGGTTTCGAGTGTCTTAAGACGCCGCGTAATTTCCGCTAGATGTGACATAGGTAACTTAAAATACATTGTCAGCGGAACAAGCAGCGTTTCGTGGCGGAACCTGACGCATGGTTTGACTGCAGCCTAATAGAGAGAAATAAGTCCACATGTTCATGTAATTAATATTATTATGTCTATAGGCTATTAAGAACACAGGACTTTACATTAGATGTTTAATCAACGAGTTCACAATTAACATTGACAAAGTACATTTTTGTAAGGTAGAAACATAACATTAACTGTCATTATAGATTCTTAGATTACCCCACATAGTTCATACATAACACCTTCGCTCCTACTTTTATACATACATCTGGATGCAGATATTAATCGCTATTATAACAATTTCACAAAACTGATAATTTGTCCAAATTTAAACACCAATAATTTCAGGCCATTCTTCTGGTGGCGGTATAACTATGTTGTCGTCGTTATATTGCTCATCTAATTCAACACTCCTTCCATCATAATTTTCAGTCATATCCGGTGGTACAGTTGGAGCTGTGGTCCTCAGTAGCTGGTCAACATGTCTCCTGTGCTTAAGTCCGTCTTGCGTTTGCACCTCATATAAGGCCGGACCAATTACTGCTGTTACAACTCCGCGTTGCCATTTCTTGTTCATGTTGTAAAGTCTTAATAAAATGTGATCTCCAATACAAAAGTTTTTGATTTGTTTTGCTGCCATATTCTCTAGATTGCATTCAGGATCATCAAAGAAGTCAGTATCTGGGTGTACTGGTGTTAGAGCAGTCCTAAACTTCCGGCCATTAAGCATCTCTGCCGGAGTTTTGCCTGTAACTGTGCTTGGAACTGTACGCATTAGAAATAGCACTTTCGCTACTCGCTCAGCCCAAGTCATTGATGATTCAGATTGTTTTTTAAATTTTGCCTTGATTGTTTGGATGGTCCTTTCAGCTTGGCCATTAGTGGCCGGATGATAGGGCGCTCCTATCAAGTGTCGAATTCGGTTTTTTATCATAAATTCTTGCATTTCTTTAGAAGTAAATGCTAGGCCATTATCTGAGACTACTATGTCTGGTAGCCCGTAGTCTGCAAATATTCTTCTTAATATGTCAATTACGGTAGTACTTGTCATCGATGGGACAATCTGTATCACTGGCCACTTGCTGTATGCATCAACAACGACTAAAAATGTTTTACCCATAAATGGACCCATGAAGTCAATGTGGATCCGCGACCACGGTTTAGATGCTGGTTTCCATGTATGCTCAGTCACCGGAGGGTTATTTCTGTGCGACTGACATGATTCGCACTGTGCCACCATTTCCTCTATATCTTGGTCTAATGACGGATACCACAAGTAACCTCTGGCTAACATTTTGGTTTGTACCATTCCACAGTGGCCTTCATGTAATTTCTTGAGTGTATTTTGTTTTAGCGCACTTGGAATCACTACTCGGTTGGACCATAAGATGCAATTTTTGTTAAGTGACAGGTAATCTTTTCTTCTAAAATATGGCATTATCTCTGCATCTTCAGTTTTATTTGGCCAACCATGCAATAAATAAAATTTCACTCTTTTTAAAATTTGATCTTTTTCTGTCTCTTTGGCTATAATCTTGTAATCCATGTCTAACTGTTCTATTTCCAGCAGAAATACATCCTCTTCTTCATATTCTCCATTAGTGTGTGGTGTAGGCCACCTGCTGAGACTGTCTGCATTACCCATCTCCTTCCCAGGACGATACTTAAGATCATAGTCGAAGGTGTTCAAGGTTAGGGCCCATCTTAACATTCGTATTGACACTAATTCTGGAATGGGTTTATCACGTCCGAAGATACCAAGTAATGGCTTATGATCAGTAAATATAACAAATTTGCGACCCAGCAGGTATTGCCGGAACTTTTTTAACCCATACATAATGGCTAGAGCCTCTTTATCGATTTGAGCGTATCTCCGTTCGTGCTCTTGTAATGTCCTTGAACCCATAATAACTGGATGCTCTGAACCATCATCCATTTTGTGCACCAGCACTGCCCCTACTCCATACTCACTTGCATCGCACATCATATACAATTTCCTTTCTAGGCTGTAATGTGTCAGAGTCAGGTCAGAGGTAAGTAATGCTTTTGCTCTCTCAAACGAATTTTGTTCCTTTGTGCCCCACTTCCAGGGTGTATTATCTTTTAACAGTTTATAGAGGGGCTCCAATGTGATTGCCTTTTCCTTGAGAAATCGTTCATAGAAGTTGTACAGTCCCAGAAATGCCTTTAACATTCTCTTATTTGTTGGGGCAGGTTTTTCAGATATTTCTTTAATTTTATCTTTTGATGGATGTACTCCTGCTTCATCAATTTCATATCCCAAAAAGGTCACTCTGTGGGTTGCAAACACACATTTACTTTTGTTCAACTTCAGCCCGATTTCTTCCAGACGCTGAAGTACTAATTCAAGCCGCTCATTGTGTTGCTGCAATGAGGAACCACAGATTACCACATCGTCGAGGAGACAGGCTACTCCATCCACCCCTGCCAATAATGTACTCATCAATCGTTGGAATATAGCTGTAGCAGCATTAACACCATATGCCAAGCGGTTCATTCTCATTAGTCCTAATGGAGTGTTTAATGTAAGAAGCTCTGCTGTCGCTTCATCAACCTTGAGTTGGTTGTAAGCCTGTTTAAGGTCGACCTTCGAGAAGTACTTGCCTCCGGTTAATGCAAAGAAAGCTTCATTAGAAGTTGGTAGCGGGTAACTATCAGCAATACATGAAGCATTAACAGTGCTTCTGTAATCTCCACACAATCTTAGTGAGCCATCCGGTTTTGGTACTATTGTTAGTGGTGTTGCCCATCTTGAGTGTTTGACAGGTGTAATTATTCCATTGTCTATCATTTTGTGCAGTTCTTCATTAACTTTTTCACGTAATGGAAACGGAACTGGGCGGCAACGCAAAAACACAGGAGTAGCACCGTTTTTGCAATCAATGTGCACTAATGGTCCCTTGTATTGGTCGAGTTTATCGTCAAATAGCCGTGGAAATTTCTCGATAATGTTCACTGTATATTCAGACACTGTATTTACACCTTGGACGGATATACCAAGCGACTCGAACCAATCGCGACCTAACAAAGCTGGTCCTTTACCGCAACTCACTAATAAAGATAGTCGTGCACAACGTTCTTTGTAAACAACGTCCACCATCGTTTCACCAACGATTTTTAACGAGTCGTTTGTCCAGGTTATTAACTTGCTACTACACGGCGACAGTTTATCCGGGAACACGTTGCTAAGCTGTTTGTACATGTGATGCGGAAGAATAGATCGTGCCGACCCGGAATCGACTTCCATCACAAGCAACGCACTGTTCACTGACACCTCGATCATTATAGGCTGCACTCGCCTTGCCTCCGCCACACCATGGATACCGTAGATCCCGTGATTATCTTCGGCGCTGTTAGCTTCCTCTTCGGACGATGTACTGTTCTCACAACATTCATTTACGCGCGATTTGTTGTTTTGTTGCACTTTGACGTTACATGCTGCTTTTGTATGTCCTTTGTTGTGACATTTGTAACAAGTTGCGTTCCGAAACCTGCATTTGACGTTTCCGTGACGTTTCGCACAATGAATACACGGCTTTGCTTGAATTGCGTTCACCTCCATCGGCTCGCTCGTGATGTTTTTTTGTTGAGCGACATCACAATGGGTCCTCGATGATGTAAAACCATTTTCTGTCCCGCTTCTGTCAGAAATTGCTTCAAAATTAAGCGCATGTTGCACCACTATGTCGTATGTCAAACCTTTCGGATTAAGTTTTAAAAGTTCTTTCTTCAATTGCATGTCTTTGACGCCGAGTACGATTTGTTCTATGATCCGACGTTCAGTATTGGTAAATTGACACTTGGAACTGATTTCATGTAAAGCCGCTACAAAAGTAGTTATCGTTTCATTACTTCTTTGCTTCCTATTGTGAAATTTCTCTGTTTCTAATATCGGATGCGGCGTAGGGATGAAGAACTTATCCAACACTTTGATGATAAAACCAATAAAACAATAAAACCAATTTATTTCTGCAAATAGGCCTAAATTAAGCTCTTTTACACGTCCCAATTTTTTTTTACCCTACCACTGCTTCGGGACAATTGTGGGCTAGTGCCGAGAAGAAGCAGCGGAAGAAACTCGGTCACTATTGTCAGCCTCTTTTTAAATAGTATGTTTACATTACAAGATAATATGTACCTGTGCGAGCAGGGCAGTATTTAATTCCATACATTTTTATCAATTAAATAGTCATTTACAGTGTAATAACCTTTTTTCATTAATACCATCTTGACATGCGATTTAAATTTATGTATAGGTAGTTCAGCAATAGACTGCGGCAATTTGTTAAAAAAGCGAATACATTTTCCCATGAACGAATTACCTACTTTATGCAGTCTGAAATTTGGAACGGCAAGTTTGTCTTTATTCCGGGTATTATGATTATGAATGTCACTTTTCTTAGGAAATATATGCAGGTTTTTACGAATGTACATAATATTTTCATAGATGAATTGAGAAGCCACTGTTAATATATTAATTTCCTTGAACAGATCTTTTAACGAGTCTCGGGGTCTAAGGTCGTAAATTGCCCGTACAGCTCTCTTTTGTAGCACAAAGATAGACTCAATATCTGCTGCTGAGCCCCATAACAATATTCCATATGACATAATACTGTGAAAATAGCTAAAATACACCAATCTTGCCGTTCCAACATCAGTCAATTGTCTTATCTTTCTCACGGCATAAGCAGCTGAACTAAGTCTTCCCGACAGAGTCTCAACATGAGCACCCCATTGCAGACGGGAATCTAAAGTTATTCCCAAAAAGGTAGTGGAACTAGACGTATCTAGTCGTTCATCTTTTACAGTAAGATATGTTGGGACTTGCTTTACGTTCGGCATTGTGAATTTAATACATTTTGTTTTATTTGCATTGAGCATAAGGTTGTTGGTAGTGAACCAATGCAACACTTGCGAGAGAGCATTATCTACATCGTCAAATGAATGTTTACCTCTCTTGATTTTAAAAATCAGTGAAGTATCATCTGCAAATAACACTGTCTCACAGAGGTTTTTCGTGAAAGAAGGAAGGTCGTTAATGTAAATTAGAAACAACAGGGGTCCTAATATCGATCCCTGAGGCACACCCATGGTAAGAGGCGACCCAGAAGACTCAGTTCCATTGATACAAACTTTTTGTGTTCTGCCTGTGAGATAAGAGTTTACTAAATCTAAGGCATCATTTGAAACACCATAGTGCCTTAGTTTTTTCAGTAAGGTTTGATGGTCTACACAATCAAAAGCTTTAGAAAGATCACAAAAAACACCCAAAGCATCCTGCCTACTCTCCCAAGCATCAAACACGTGTTTTAAGAGTGCAACTCCAGCATCAGTAGTACTTCTACCTTTCGTGAAACCGTATTGATTGTTATGCAGCAATTTATTGAGGACAAAGTGTGATAAAAGTTGATTAAAAATGACTTTTTCGAAGATCTTACTGAGTACTGGTAATATTGAAATCGGACGAAAATTAGAAGGATCTTTTTTCTCGCCTGACTTAAATAAAGGAATAATTTTACTAAATTTCATTAGAGTCGGAAACTGTTTATTGTCAATACATTTGTTAAAAATAGTTGCGAGATGAGGGGCTATCGCATTTATAATTGTATTGATAATGCTGACAGAGATTCCCCATAAGTCCTCAGTTTTTTTCATGTTTAATTCCTTAAAAGTTTTTATTACTATTTCAGAGTTTATATGCCTAAAATTTAATGGAGTTTTACACTCATCAACACCCGACTTGAGAAGGGATTCAGCTAGTTCAGCAGAAGAAGCCAGTTCCTTAGTTGTGGAGGGAGCTATGTTTGAAAAGAATGTCTCAAAAGCATTTGCAACTTCTGCATTTGAACTAATTATTTTACCCCCAATTTTGAGAGAGTAATCGTGATCATTCGGTTTATGCCTACATGTTTCTTTATTTATGATTTTCCATGTGGCCCTTGTTTTATTATCTGAACCCATGATAATATTACGAAGATGATTTGATTTTGCAGTGGCACATACCTTTTTAAATATTTTAGAGTAATTTCTAACATGATCTATAATCTGTGGGTTCTGGGAATCTGCTTTTAGACTATACAACTCATATAATGTCTTCCTACTTTTGTAAATACCGGGTGTAGCCCATTCATTAAACTTGCACCTGAGTTTGTTTACTTTTATCTTCTTTTGTGTAAAGATTTTATCAAATTCCTTTTTAATTAAGCCAAAAAGGTTCTCATATAACAGATCAACAGTATGAATACTGCTAGGTTTTAGTGAATCTATACCGTCATAAATTTGGTCCTTAAATCTGTCTATTCTATTAACGGTAATAGGTCTATAAACAGCTTCTATAATGTTTTGGACACGATTGTGTTCAAATGATGCCCTTTGTCCACTATGGTCAGATCTTAAATAATTTATAATTGTTTTATCTATTACATTGCTATTACAAAAAATGTTATCCAAGCAAGTAGCTGATGTAGGAGTCACCCTTGTGGGTTCATTAAATAGCACTTGGCATCAAATGGCACTTGGCTTGGTTTGTGGGGTGCTAACAATGACACAATTAATGCAAAAGACTCCTTGCCACACTGAGACAGAAATAAGGCTCTTTTCTGCACGCTCGTCAATGGCTCAGATGCCTCCAAAGCGAAAAACAATTGCTCCTTGTAGTTTTCCCAATTGTCAATATTTGGCGTAAACTTCCCGGGCAGAACTACACTTGCGATATTGGAGACAGCCATACCGGCGTTGTTTCGTCGCCAATATTATGTCTATAGGCTATTAAGAACACAGGACTTTACATTAGATGTTTAATCAACGAGTTCACAATTAACATTGACAAAGTACATTTTTGTAAGGTAGAAACATAACATTAACTGTCATTATAGATTCTTAGATTACCCCACATAGTTCATACATAACAAATATTATTATTTATTTGTAAAACTGCTGTAAAAACAATAAAAGATTACAGTACACAATGATAGTACTTAATACTTAACATAATTATAATTCACTTATCGTTAGGTTTAACATTAAAGGTATATTTCTTATACAACGCAAAATCCATGTAACTGTCAATATTTTTTTAAGAATGAAGCATTTCCCCATGCTAAAGTTTGAATATTATTAAATGAAACTAAACGTTTATCATCATTAGCAGATAGCGCAACTTTATTTACGCTTTGCGTAAATATTTGGTGCTTTATTGATTTAAAAAGCATATTTCTTCTTCTAATGATATTTTTATACAACAGGACATTCTCGTAGTCTGATATTTTTAAATCACGAACTACACATGCTTTTACCCCTTTCGCCTTTTTAGTAACTTTGTCTTGGGATTTTATGCAGTACAATTTGGATCTCAATCCAACAAAATCTGTGATAATTTTTCCACCCATCTCATCCTTGAACAAACCAGGTTTTTTTTTATTTTGCTGTGGGACATTGTACATATTGATGGTATCGTAATTGCTACTGTCAAAATAACTTAAAAATGCGTTTTTTAAGTCTAAATAGAAATCATTCGTATTTATAGCATAAATAAGTGAATCCGTATCGGTATAACATAACTGTACATTTTCTTTATAAAATGGTTTAACGATATTATAGTGAAAATTATACATATGAGATTTAGATAATTCTAAAACCGTAAAACCAATATAAATTGGTTTGTCTAATACTAGCTGGTTCGGTTTCAACTGTATTGCAACCAAATTTTCTGTAAACACAGTAGAGCTATGGAAGTAAGGATTGGCTATTAATCTCGCCGCTTGCAACGACTTTTTTGTTGTATTGTTAAAATCCTCCTATTGATTTACTAACTGAACATTTACCCTTTTTTCAGTATTTTCTAAAGTTTTACCAAAAACACTATTATTCAAGTTTAAAAAAGTCTTGTTCAAAAGTACTCTTTGCCTTTTGACGCAGTTTTGTGTTAAGATCAATATAGCACTTCAAATATGGGCCTTGTCTAAACGTAATAGCTCGATGAATTTTACGTAATATTAATCCATGTTCCATACACTTTTTTAAATGAACATAGTGAATCCCATACTTATATTTGTTATACAAGTTTGGAATAAGCTTAATGGTCTTACCACCGGGTGGGATGCATTTTTCAGGACAAAATGGTAAATCGTTATGTTGACGATGCAAGTTTTCAGGATAAAAAAGATCGACTTCAAGTATAAAGCCCCAATCAGCATCATCGTCAATACTCTGTATGTCTAAAAAAGCTATTTCGTGCTCATTTAAAAATCTGAAGTTAGAGAAAGGTAAAAACTGACACATACTATATCCATACAAGTTATTACAATCTAGGTATACTATATACGAGTCTGGTTGCGATTAATTATAGTCGGTCATATATTTATGATTCGCTTTTGCGTATCTATGTGAACACATACATACACCCCCTCTAATCCCATCTTGAATCATTCGTATAATAGCTAAGTCTGTAATAAGTTCAAGCTGTATACCCGTTACAAGTAACA
Organism: Anania hortulata; assembly: GCA_963576865.1. NCBI lineage: Eukaryota > Metazoa > Arthropoda > Insecta > Lepidoptera > Crambidae > Anania > Anania hortulata. The sequence goes on along the minus strand of OY756402.1, from coordinate 19,694,442 downwards.
TTGCGTCAAATGACAAACTAGGAGCTGTTACGTAAAAGGCAGGATCAAGTTTGTAATGTTTTTTACAAGTTTTACGAAAACTTTCAAACATATCTGTTAACAAGAGAACATCTGTTTTTAAATATAAATCAGTATACTCACCCAAATTTTTTATATTAAACTTTAACCAAATAAACTGTGCATGTTTATAGTCACTATCGGAGATATTTTCGTCAGTTATTGAATTAAAAAAAAAAACTTTCCTAGGTAATACTGTTTCCTCATAACATTTCCAATCAGACATATAATCATAAGGATATTTACCCTTACGCGTTAATAAGCGAAACTGAGTATCGTCTGGAAAATGTGACCTCAAACTAATGAAATCATTTTGTTCCATAGTTTTAGCTAGTTTGTCTAAGCTTGTTCCCAAAACGTGGTAAGAATCTAAGAAGCGTAACTGCACATAAGCATCCTCGTTCACGGGTATAAATTTAAAAAAAGAAATGTATTTTTCTTTCGTTTTAGGTAAAATGTTAATTTTTCCAGGAGTTTCACCCAATTCTTTAATAAAAAGGTGACAATCGTAGCCAGATAGATTATGGAAAAAAATTGGAATAAATTTTGGTTGTTTATATTGAAGATTACAGTGATGATGAGCGGCTCCACGATATCGTCCCGTTATATGGCAATGATCTCTAACTTTGTCCCCCTACAGTAAGTGTTCACAGATATGACAACTACTAGCTTTTTCAAATTCACTTGCATCTTGTTTTGTAAAGACCATAGGTTTATTTTGACTAAGTATCTCATAAATATTAATTACATCTTTATGCAGCAAGTTTATGAATTTAGCTACGCAATCTTTACCACGATGAGTAACAAAACGATTATAACTCTCATCGATTGTAGAAACAATATTATACGCAAAAGCAACTGGTACATGCCGCTGTAAAATGGAAGTGTTTGATGTATTCTGTTCAGAATTGCTTTGTTGTACTGGTTCTAACATTACCTCAAAATCAGCATAAATTGCGAAATGAACATTTTGTTTTGTTTCATAATTTTTAAACTGAATTACTGAACCTTCTTCAGGTAAAACAGTAACAACTCCTCCACACAAGTGATTATCAAGTTGACTCGAGTTAGGAAAAAATAATAAACAGCTTTCACAAAGGTATAGCTTACCGTGATGTTTTGTTATTTGAGACCTAACTAGTCGAGGTAAATCTTTTATTAAGCAATAATGGGTGGAGGTATCGTTTTCAAGCAGTAGTAAATGAATGTGTTTCGATCTTTTAGACTTAATCTCAGATTTATAAAGCGGACCGATTATGTTTTTCTTATTATTCGGTCCATAAACGTTTATATTTAGATTTGGATATTTTTTTTCGAAAATAGCTATATCTGAAAAGTTTACCGGAAATGAAATACCCTTCACGTTAAGTACATCTCGAAAGTGTGGATATGAAGTAACCCGTTCAGGGTGTTTTGTTGTGGGATATAAGGCTGCAGTCACACACCACAGAAAACAATATTCATCTTTGTTCTTAATATTCAAACACGCTTTTTTACTTTGAATAGATTTTGGTAAATTAATGAATCGAGATCCACCAAGTGGTTGGTATTTATTTATATTGACTTCTAAATGTGAGGTATTTAAGAACGTCCACCCACTATCTTTTTCTTCGAAATCTTCAATTTTTTTCAGTAGTTGACATTCAAAATTTGTGTACAATGTATCAAAATCATAATTAAAATGAAGAGTTAAGTTTTTTGTACAAAAAGATTTCATTGTTTCTTCACAAGGCTGGTCTTTGATTAAAAGGAACTTACAAAAAAATTCAGAGTTTACTTTAACACATGTGTGTGTTTGTAAGTAACGATTAATCAGTGACTTAATTAGATTTTTAATTTTATTTAAAAATAACGAAGGTGAGTTTGTTTCTTCTTCATTTGAAGCAACTAGTTTATAACTGGCAATACGTCCCTTGAAAGCAGACTTAATTAGTTCTACGTTGTTACAAATGGGAACAGTACTTTTATTTTTATGTGTATTACTACGCACATGTCCTGTTCATCGTTTTCTGTCTACTGTTATGTTGCAAAGTGAGCAGAAAGGCATTATGTTAAAAAATATTAAAATATTGAGACGAAAGAGGTATTAATATAATATTAATGACAGTTACATGGAAAAAACTGAAATTTTAGTGTAATAGTAAGCTCTTTATATAAATAACTACTAATAATTACTTATCCGCATAAAATTGTGGGTTCTCTTTAAATAACGAATTAACGTTGTGCACCAATTTCTGTAAGTTACACCACTGGTCAGTCTCTTCGCTGGTTTAGAACTTAATCCGCACCAACGCCTTTTTCCAAAGATCAGTAGCCTCAGTGTTCAGTGCGTCCGAGGATTCGTAAACTTTCAGGTCAACGTAAAAGTTACCTGAAGTTTGTGTAGTTCGACGTTCACTGCCGCTGGCCACCCTGTTGATGAAGTAGGATGGCAGGGTTTTCTTGGATGTGGTGCACGCTACTTCTTCGTCCTCCCTACTGCTGCCGATGCCAAACATATCGTAGACTCTTTTATCCTTTCTGAAAAAAAAAAATTACTTATATTTATTTTTGTTCGTTATACCATACAATTTAAAATGTAGTACTAGTTTTGACATTTGAAATTACTTTATCAAAACTATCTACTAATTTAAACAATGAAAATTACTTATTTGGATATCGATGAGCGTAAGTTTAAAAAAAAATGTCAATAAATGTAACATTCATTCTAATGTAAAAGTATTATTGTAAATACACAGCAAAATGTAATAATAATTACCTTAGTGTTTCACTTGCTTTGCGTTTTTTAATGGCTGGAGAGGTTTTTTGGGTTTTCCGTTTTTTCTTGGACGTTGTATCTACTTCACTGTCTGAGTCTGATCTAACGATCTTCGTTTTACGACCGCGTGCGGTTGATTTATTTGGTGGCTCAGCTTCACTCTCCGACTCTGATCTGTAAGTCTTCGTTCTGCGCACAGAAGTCGATTTCTTAGGAATTTCGCACTCAGAGTCCGACCTAAAACAAGGTAAATATCTATTAAGTCAGAACGATTTGTTACAACCACCAATTTCACAGTTAATACTGGTAAAAAAAAAAGTAATGCTTAGACCTAACACTGTAATCTACGTATTGTTAAATTATGCAATAAACAACATGCAATCTCTCGATAGAACATTGTTGCACTCTGAAATTTGATGGATTAAAGAACTACTCTATGTACTATCTCATTTTAAAGTTTACGTAAATACAGGCTGTCTATTGCCATCACTGGTTATGAGCATCAATTACTCAATCTTAATAGAACACAAGTGGAATATTTCTAGAACCGAAAATAATAATCAATCAGAATGAAAAAAAAAAGTACTTACTTACATTTTAACTTGATGTTTCACGAGTGTTGAAGTGAGGCGAAGGTTGCAATCCGACGGCGTTGCTACAAACTAGCACTACTGCTTGAAGATTTTGTGACCATTAATGAAAAAGTTCGACTATATATACGAAAAAAATGATATTGTCATCAAAATTCAATGTAATCGATTAAATCGATTTATTTATGTGTGTTTAAAAAAATAAAATTAAGCAGTATTTGTTGTCATGTGATATTTTGTAAAATAAGTTTTAGAAAAAGAGTTTACATGACATAAATCATATTTTATTAAATACTAGCTTTCGCTCGTGACTTCAATCGCGTAGTTATTATTTATTGATTTAGTTTAGCTAGCCTCGCATTCAACTCCAACTACATTAGTATGATTTAATTTAATCTAAAATAGTATGAAAATCAATTTAAAATTATGATAAAAACCCTATCAAATCTTTCAATATCATTCAAATCCATTCGTCTGGATTTGGATGATATAAACACTAGTTGTGTTACATACCTACATATTTGTTTAATTGTATAGAATAAGAAAATACGTTGCTTTATTTTTATAATGTTAATAACTGCATTTCTTTTAATAAAAACAAAATCATAGAGTCATATTCTTCACAATAAGAAAGTAGAAGAAAGAAACATAATTTATTTATTTATTGATAATACATAATTGACTGGAACCAAAAATTAAACCGTTAGGTAACGTATTTGCATGCAAAGCATTTCGCCAGTTCGATTAAATAAAAATATGAAATAAGCAAAGCCGGGCTATGAGTGTTTACTTGCTAAAATATCATGTTCCAACAGCAACGGATGTTGGTTAATTTCAGTCGCTTACATTTTATTCGAAATATTTCACAATTACCTCATACTTGTTGCACAGTGCAGGCTATAAATTACAAAAAATATAATATATTGAGATAGTACCGATTATACGTAAGGAAGTTTTTTTTTTCTATGATATAGCGTGTTTGATAATAATAATCAGAAATAAATAATTACTTTAACTTCTTTGAATGCTTAGAGATAATATTACAAAAAAATACGATGAAAGTAATGTTACTTACTCATATTCTATTTCATAATGTTAATATCAGCTGTATACTTTTAGGAATTAAGTATGGGTTTTTTTTATAGCTTTATAAGATCTCAACCTTTATGAAAATATAACGTCATTATAATAAATCAAACGTTATGCGTACAAAAAATACAATTCGCACACGCAGCAAAAATGCATCATGCATCGAACTCTGCTGATTTACCCGAATAGTGCAAGAGTTAAAGTGCATGCACGGAACCTAATACAATACAAACCAAATAAAATAATATTTGTTTACATATATACCTATTAGAAATGAACTTAAAGTTTTCTTTTCATTAATTTAGAAATCATATTTAGTATTTTTCTTTCATACCATACCAAAATGTTTTTTATTGAGGTGGAAATATCAATAAATTATCTGCTACGTAGATAATCCCACAATGATGTAAGTACTCATAAGACTGAGTATTTTTATTTACTTTAAAACATATGTACAGAAAATCAACTGACTTTTATTACATGTATGTAAAAGTAAACTTAAAACATACTTTTTCACAAAACTAAACCGTTTCCATAAGGCAAGGATGCAAGGATGTTGGTTAGGAACCATTTTAAAGCATTTATTGGTACACTATTAGTTCTACCATTCAACCTATAAATGGTTAATTTAAAAAATTGCATATAGCTCCTTGACTAAAAGATCTTGTTACGTCGATGCATATTGTTTGGTCCAAGTAATAAGACTTCAAGAAGTTGTGTCAGTAAAAGAAAAAGTAATCATTATTATTGTGATTGAAGTAGCTTGTAATAAATCTTGAACTTAAAAATATAAATGACTCAAACAGTGTTTAAAAAATATATATCGTTAACGTTTTAACATATTTTAAAAATTACATTTTCATTAATTATTATGGTTTCAAACGTGTTAGAATTAATTCGATATTCTGTTTAGTGTGGTTTTTAAAGCAATGTTTATAGATCTAAAAACATATTATAAAGTTACTACGAATTGCAACAGCTATCATTTATTTAATTTGGTAATCGCTATTTGTGCAGTGTAAATCGCTTCACCTTATGCGTTTGGACAACACCTATGCTGAAAATACAAATCTTGACTTTACAACACATAAACATCTCGTGCGAATCGTCGCGCCTAGCGCACGCTCACAATGCGCCGTTCACCTCCTACTCGCAATGATATCGCGATCGATAATAAAACTGAGCTAAAGTGTAGCAAGTGCAATGTTATTTTCAACGAACTTTTAGCGTTTGTTGCTAATAAAGTGGATACATTGCCGGAAACCGGCATAATTCAAATATGTTTAAGTGCATATTCATTTGACGAGATCGAAAAAGCTCGATCGATAGTTTATTCATCGATCGCACCACACAAAAAAATTCTACGAAAAAAAGATGGGGCTGAAAATAAGTGTTTACAGGAAATTATTAAATTAATTAAGGAATGTGACCCAGATTGTTTACCAATTTTTGCAGTACAAAACATCAATAAATTGCCTCCGGTTACTTTTGACCATATAGACGTAACTTCTTTTTTGAAAGAAATGGTCATCCTAAAAAACGATATATCCAAGTTAAAGAATGACAACAACTCAAAACTTGATTGTAACAACTCAAAAAAAGAAATTGGAGCCTTGCGGAGAGAGCTTGAGGAAGTGAAAACGATTTTAACACGACTCTCGTCTCTCGACTCTAGTCATGAAGCCAAAAATAGGAATTTACACTCGCCTCTTAAACCTTATTTTGATAAGGATACCAGCAGGCGTGTGGTGGAGGGTAATAAGAAAGAACAAGTTATCTCTGCACCTATTTTAACCGGATCGCAAACAAGCCTACCTACAACATCGGTACAGATAGCGGTTAAACAAGTTGAACGAATAGACACTACGACGGGTATGTGCGAACGCGCAGGGAGCGATGAGTCATACAATCAGCTGTCATCAAACCACGAGACCTCTGATACTATACACATGCAACCTATTACAGCAGAACTTTATTCAGAAAGGGTTAAGAAGAATTCGACTGAAAATAACAAAAACAGTTGGAAAACTGTTCACAAGAAAACGCGAGGCAAAAGTTTAAATTTAATTTTGAATAGACGGGGGAAGGCTGAACCTTTAGATCAATATAATTTTAGAGCCGCGGAGAGGACTGCCTCGTTATATATATCGAGAGTACATATTGTGACCAAGTCTGAAGATATTTCCGGATTCATAAAACACAAAACTAACTTAGATGTGAAAGTTACGAAAATTAATACTTTTGACAATGAATTTAACGCCTTTAAAATAGTTGTACCGACAAGAAATATTGATATATTTCTGAACGACAACGGAGATCAATTTTGGCCAGCAGATATTGTTTTCAGGAGATATCTGGTGAGTAGAAAAGGTTTTTATCATTCAAAACCCACGAAAAACTATAGAAGTCCTTCTTATTCCCATCAGGATGAATAGTTCCCATACTTTAAAATTAGTGTCATTTAATTGTAAATCGCTGAAACGATCTTTAGATCATGTACGCGATTTATGTACAGATAGTCACGTGATAGCCTTGCAGGAGACCTGGCTTTTTCCACACGACCTAGACCTCTTAAATACAGTGCACCCTAAATTCGGAGCTGTAGGTTGCTCTGCGATTGATACTTCCAATGGAGTTATTCGAGGCCGGCCGTATGGGGGAGTTGCTGTTTTGTGGGAAAAATCGATGTTTCCATCGGCAGAATTATTACCATCTGGAAATGATCGTGTCATCGCGGTGAAGCTCTGCAACGGCGCACGAAATGTGTTAGTGGTTAGCGTCTATATGCCAGTGAACGACCAGGAGAACTTGCCTGAATTTACGCAATGTTTAGCGATTGTGAGTGCAATGATTGAGGCATCCGACATTGAGTGTGTCTTTGTACTAGGGGACTTTAACGCCCACCCTGGTGGACTATTTGGATCTGAACTAGTTGATTATTGCGCCGAGAACGATTTATCATGTGCCGATATTGATATGTTGGGTGCGGACTCGAACACGTATACGTTTATAAGCGACGCGCATGGCACGCGCAGGTGGCTCGACCACTGTCTAGTGACTGAGGCGGCCGCGAGATGCGTAGTATACATGTTAGGTATGACGTGTACTGGTCCGACCACTTCCCTCTCGTCATTCATTGTAACTTTGACGGGGTAAATTCTAAGATATTAGACAACTGTGTTACAACTCAATCGAAATATGTTTGGGGTAATCGTGACAAAAAACAAATCAAGTTGTATAGTAGGTTATGTAATGACAAAATGTTAATTCTTATGAATCAATATTATTATTCTATGAATTGTACTGAGGAAAAAAGCTGTGATACTAGTCATAAGAAGTTTTTAGACGAATTTTATTTTGATTTTATACATTGTTTACAATATTGTGCTAAGCGCAGTTATAATGCTAAGGATTTAAAAGTTAGGAAGGTTGTTGGCTGGAATTCTCATGTCAGATTTAAGTTTAACTTAGCCAGGGAAAAGTTCAAACAGTGGCATTCTCAGGGAAAACCGTCTTCAGGATATTGTTATGATGAAATGGCTGCTGCTCGTAGGGATTTCAAATTCGCTCTAAAATATGTTCAACAAAACCAGGAACAAGTTAAGCTGGACGTGCTGGCCCGCCATAAGAAGGATAGTAATTTTGTAAAATTTTGGAAATCGACTAAACAATTAAATCATAAAACGAGTCTCCCAGTTTCAGTTGAGGGAGAAATGGACTCAAAAAATATTGCTAATATTTTTTGTAAGTATTTCAAAATGGAAAATAATCAAAATTATTCTGAAACTAACGTTAAATCCGAAGAGAGCCGCTGTGATCCGGGTAGGTGCAACGTTTCTGCTGACGATATTATGAAGATATTACGAAGTATGAGTCGGGGTAAATCCCCGGGCCACGACGGCCTAAGTATTGAACACCTTTTATGTGCGGGTCAGCATGTCGGTGAAGTTCTGGCTCGATTTTTTTGTCTTTGCGTGCGGCATTCATACCTACCAGATGAACTTACACGTACTATCGTTGTTCCCATTGTTAAAAATAAGACGGGAGATCTGTCAAGTGCAGCCAATTATAGGCCAATTTCGCTAGCTACGGTTGTGGCCAAGGTTCTTGAAAGATTTCTGCAGTTAAAAATGACACCTTTTTTAAAAATTGACGACGCTCAGTTTGGGTTCCGTTCACAAATGTCCACTGACTTAGCAGTATTTTCTTTAAAACAGGTAGTTAATTATTATGTTAAGAATGGAACTACTGTCTACGCTTGCTTTCTTGACCTTAGTCGTGCTTTTGACACGCTTTAACATGACCTTTTGTGGAGTAAGCTGCGCAAAACTGGGGTCAACGAGGACATTGTGGACCTTATGTCCTACTGGTATAGTACTCAAGAGAATCAAGTAAGATGGGGTAATACCTTATCTGGTGGCTACAACTTGCCCTGTGGAGTGAGACAAGGTGGACTGACATCCCCGGACCTGTTTAATTTGTATGTGAATGATTTGATTATGGAACTAAGCAGCACTCGGGTTGGGCTGAGATTAGGTGACCGTTATGTAAATAATCTTAGCTACGCCGATGATATGGTGCTGATTAGTCCCACAATCAAAGGGTTAAGAAAGCTGCTTGCAACATGTGAAGAATATGCTTTGAAACATAACTCGATCTATAATGCTATGAAAACTGAGTTAATGATATTTAAATCAGGAAAGGGGCCTGATAACGTGCCTGGGGTTTTTTTAGGAGGACAACAGGTTAAATTCACCAGTGCCTTCAAGTACCTTGGCCACATTCTCACATCTGACTTACGGGATGATGCCGATATAGAAAGGCAAAGAAGAGCGCTATGCGTTGTAGGCAACATGATTTCGAGGCGTTTCTTTAAATATGACGAGCAAGTTAAGACTCTGCTGTTCAAGACGTACTGTCAATCGCTTTACACCTGTCAGCTCTGGACAAACTATACGCGGAAGTCACGTGATTGCATACGCGTGCAATATAATAACATTTTCAGGCAGCTGATGGGATTGCAGCGTTGCTGCAGTGCTTCAGGAATGTTTACATTTGCCAAAGTAAACACGTTTGATGCAATCATGAGACATAGAATAGCGTCTTTTATGGACAGAGTTGCTAGGTGTAAGAATGGTATTGTCAGAGAACTTAGTGACCGACTGGTCGGGACCGGGGTGTATAGGCACTGGTTGGATACAGCTACATAAATAGGTTGTGTACAGCTAGGGTCCGGATTGCCGATTCCACCAGTAACCTGGCCTAGCACTATATTATTTTTAATTTAATTATTTACTTTTACTGTCACTGTACTTATTGATATGGATCCTGTATCTGAAATAAAGCATTATTATTATTATTATTATTATTATTTACCTTTATTCAGTTAGTTAATTTATTCAGTTAGATAGTTCGAGTTGGACGGAACATAACGTGGTGAGATATCAATTTATTCACAATTATTTTTTTTGGTTTTTGTATTCATGGATGTAACCTAACAGTAAGCTGTCATTGGTATCACATTTTAACTATGTTGGATGGAGAGTCATGAGCCAACCTGGTACAGAAAATTACATGAGTGTAATATCTGTGTGTCTCTCGAGGCAATCTGCTCATCCACATGGTTTCAAGGTTTACCTATGATGCTACCGCTGTATAAGAGCATGAGTCCAAGTGGCCTGTAGATACGAACCAGTAAGAATTTGTGAATTATTGGTTCTATTATCGTACGTCATTCAAGTAAAACACTCAACCGATTCATACATTTTCAATCATAATATACGTATTCATGGATGTAACCTAACAGTAAGCTGTCATTGGTATAACATTTTAACTATGTTGGATGGAGAGTCATGAGCCAACCTGGTACAGATAAATACATGAGCGTAATATCTGTGTATCTCTCGAGGCAATCTGCTCATCCACATGGTTTCCAGGTTTACCTATGGTGCTACAGCTGTATAAGGACATGAGTCCAAGTGGCCCGTGGATACGTGCTTTTGAGGAAAGTATGAATCGTGATTAGGTAATGAGACTCGAACTTTCTAAAAACCTACATAGGTACTTAGTTTGAAAAATCTTAGCGTTAGAAATTTTACATGGCGTAGTGATCGTGAAATCTTGGGTAAGTCATTGCATACTTTTATACTATTTTATTTTGAATCAAATCCATTTGATCCGAGATTGGCATACAGTAAAAATTAATCACAAAATGTTATTGAAAACTCTGTCCCCCTGGCGAGTGAGGGAGAACGGAGTTCGATCGAACGAGCAACAGTGGGACAGAGTTCTCAATAACATACTACTCATGCTTTTTTCGAGTGGGAGTATTTATGTGCGGTTTTAGATTACAGTTTCTAAGAATACCGGTCAACTCTTTAGATACATTATTATCCTTTAATCAATCTATGTTCCAATCACCTGACAATATTATTTTGCATTTAGCTTTATTTTTATTTAGATGCTGTAAGAGTACTTGTAGTTTTAGAAAAAACAAATTTAAATTAGATTTTGGGATACGGTAAATATTTATAACTACTAGTTTTAATAAAGGTATTTCAATACTGCAACATTCGAAATTCTCGGAGATTGATATCTCTTTACATATACTTGTGACGTAGACCGGCAGCATGACAACCCACCCAAGTTACGAAGCCACCCGATAACCCTACCGAAACCGATTGCCATACTGAAGCGACCGCCGCGAGGCCTATATAAGGCGCTGCAGCGGCCAGTCCGGTGTGCGGTTTTCCGAGTCTCTGCATTCCGCTTCTGGCTTTCGTACCGTACAGACGTATGTCATACGCTCGATCGCTTTCGCTGTCTATTTCTCGCTCTGTCGAGTCACTGTTTTTGTGAGGTCCGTCACATAGACGTGGTTTGCCCGCGGCTCCACTGGGGGATACCTAACGGTGCTAACGAACCCAGAAGAGTTCAACGCCTTTCTCAAGGCGGTTCCGCTCGTTGGGGAGCGTCGGACAGTGCCTTTTTCAAGGCGCTGAAGCACTCCCCCTTCCGCCGGTACGTCGGTACCCGGACTTTGGCCCCCTGGAGGGCACGCTCGAGAGGGTGAGGCGTTCCTCCTCGCTCTTGAGGCACTGAGTCCGGCTATCTGCCACTGCCGGGGTTGACCCCCCTTCCCATCCCCGTATTCCATCCCTTAGGGAGCGTATCCCGGGTCCGCCCGGTCCCTCCCGAAGGTCAGATAGGAGTAGGCTACACACCCTTACACATTGGTTAGGGCTCACTTCTCGACTCACCCCGACCTGTTTACTAACAGGGAGGGAAGTACACACCGCTACACCTCACGAGTTTCTTCCCGGCTCTTCTCGGAGGTGCGACTATCGAACCGGGAGTAAATTCACGGTTACACAATGTCGGTCTTGGAGGAACTCCTGGAGTTCCTCCAAATCGCGTACCCCGACGCTTTCGAGCGTTTTAACGCCCTCCAGGCGTCCCGCTCACGGGACAGCCCCCTCTCCCCCGACCCTCCTCCGTCTGAGGAGGGTTCCTGTCCGACCCGCGAGACCGATACTCGGTCTCGCTCTAATTCGCGCTCTCGTTCGCGCTCCCCCCTCCCGCTCTCGCGGCCTAGAGACGGTTCGTCCGTCTCGCTCTCGCCCGCGCCCGTCTCTCGGCCTTCAGCCGAAGACGTCATGGACTACACGTCCGCCCCCGAATCCACCGAGTCCGGTGACGACTTCGTCACCGTGACAAAAAAGTCGAAGCGCCCGCGCAAATCGCGCAAGTCCCCGCCGCCCCCGCCCCCTGCAAAGGTCGTTAAGACCAATGCAGGCGCGGCCAAACCGGCGCAGTCCCAGTCCTCTAGGACTCCCGCCCCTCCCCGCCCTTCCGGCAAAGTACCGCCGGTATTCATCCAGGACAAGTCGTCCTGGAATACCGTATCTTCCGCTCTAAAGGAGCGGAAAATCTGCGAATTTTCCCACGCCAGGGCCTGTGCCGTTGGCATCAAGGTCGTAGTACCATCTCCGATGGACCACCGCGCCCTTACAAAATTCTTGGACGCCGAGAAGATCGGCTTCCACACTTACCCTCTCCAAGAGGAAAGGGAACTGCGGGTAGTAATCCGCGGTCTCCCTAAGGAAATGGACACCGGGTCCATCCTCCTTGACCTCCAGGCGCAGGGGTACCCCGCCAAACAGGTGCACCGCCTGTACAAGGCCCGCTCTCGCGAGGCCTACGACATGGTCCAGGTGGTCCTGGACCATTCTTCAGAAGCCAAGGCCGTCTTCAATGTGAAGACGGTATGCTTTATGTCCGGCCTAAAGGTCGAACCCCCGCGTAAGCGAGGGGCTCCCGGGCAGTGTCACCGCTGCCAACTCTACGGGCATTCCGCCCGTAATTGCCACGCCCGCCCGAGGTGCGTCAAGTGCCTCGGGGATCACGGCACAGCCGACTGTGTCCGTGACAAGGCGACGGCCACCACCCCTCCCGGCTGCGTATTGTGCGGCGGTCTGGGACACCCCGCGAACTATCGCGGATGCCCCAGGGCCCCGCGCGTCCAGCCACGCGCCTCCGCCCCTGTCGCCCCTAGGACGGCGCACGCTTCTTCTACGCGTGCGTTTGTAGCGCCTTCGGAGTTCCCCGAACTCCGCCCATGCAGGCCTAATGCATGGGCCAAGCCCTTGGGCTCCCCCAAGGCAACGCCCCCCGCACCCGCGTCACCGCCCCCCCAGTCGGGGGCCGTCCCGCGCGCATCCCCTGCCACTAAGGCAACCGCCCCTAAGGCGACTGTCCCCAAGGCGTCCGCCCCTAAGGCGATCGCCCCAAAAACTGCCGCCCCTAAGGCCCCTACGGCCCCGACCCCCGAAGGCGTGCACAAACGTGCAGCCGATCTCGCCGCTGTCGCCTCCTTTATGGGAGGTATCGACTTCGACGAGCTAAGCGTCGTCGCGGAGAAACTCCGCGCCTCTAACGGCAACTTCATTCTGAGGATGGCCGTCCTCGCAGAGCACTCAGAGTTCTGCGCGTCCATTACTTACTCCGTTCCATCTTAAATGGATATCACAACTTCTAGGAAGAAACCACGGTCGATTTCCGTAGCATTTTTCAATGCGGACGGCCTCAAATCGCAGAGGGATGAGGTTGCCCTCTTCCTTACCGAACACCAGGTCGACATCCTCCTGGTGCAAGAGTCCCTTTTAAAACCTTCAATTCGCAGTCCTCGGATTGCGAATTACAATCTCGTTAGAAACGACAGACCCACACGTGGCGGCGGAACGCTTATTTATTATAAGCGCTCTCTGCACTGCGCCCCCGTTGATCCTCCGCCCCTGACCGACATGGAAGTCTCGCTTTGTAGGCTTGGCATGACCGGTCATCAATCTATACTCATCGCTTCGGTGTATATCTCACCCCTCAAAGCTCCCCTAAGTATTATTATTTATTAATATAATTATTATTTTTTAGTTCGGTATTATTAGTTCGTTCTCAAGGAAGAACGCCATCCGTGGCGGGTCACTAATATTAATTAATAATAACTTAAAATGTAAAGAGCGAAAAGATATTGTATCTCTCTCTGTCGAGCGAACTATTGAGATATCATGTGCAGAGCTGGACGATTACATTATTGTTTGTGTTTATAGACCCTCAAGTGGTAATTTTACATTGTTTGAGTCCATAATGGAAGAATTACTCAGGAAAATATTTACTAATAAAAAGAAGGTAGTTGTATGTGGAGATTTCAATGTCGATATCATAGATGAAGAAAAAACCTATCGGGTTAGGTTTCTAAGTCTTTTTAAATCTTTTAATTTAAAGCCTGTATTTGCTGAACCGACTAGAATTACTGCTACAACAGCTACTTGCTTGGATAATGTTTTCTGTAACTGTGTTGTGATTAAAAAATCTATCGTAAATTTTGTAAAATCTGATCACTGCGGTCAATCAGTCACGTTTGAACACCATTTTGTGCCGTCTAAAAGTGTTATTCAATATAGACCAGTCACTGATACTCGCAAAGAAAAATTTAAAACTAACTTAAGTGATAAAATACCGCTATTACTTTTTGTTGATGACAATGTTAATAACTTATATGAAGAATTGTTTGAACTAATCAAAAACGAATTTGACAAAAACTTTCGTAAAAAGAAATTAGTCATAAACAATTTCAAACCGAAATTCAGTGACTGGGCTACTGCTGGTATATATATCAGTAGGAGGAAAATGTTTGAACTATATAATCAAAAAGTGTATAGGAATAATGACCTAATATTTGTAGAATATGTTAAAAAATACTCAAAGTTATTTAAAAAGGTCTGTATGGTAGCTTAATCTAATTATATACGTTAAAAAAATTAATAAATCGAGTAATAAAATTAAAGAGACTTGGAATATTATAAACAAAGAAACTTGTAAAACACAACATCGCGATCACACATTTACACTAAAAATTGATAATAAGCAAATTAAATCCGATGATGAGGTGGCAGGCGCTTTCGAAAATTACTTCTGTAATATACCTGTCGAAACCACAAAACAACTTAATTCATTTGCTCTGCATGCAAAATCACTGCTTGTGTCCAGTGTTGACGGGTGCAACTCCTTATTTGATTTCACTCATATTAATCCTGTAATGGTAGTCAAAACTTTTATGGAATTGAAACAGAAAAAAACTGAGGATATGTGGGGCATATCAACTGACACAATAAAACCCATTATACCTCTCGTAGCATCTCACTTAGCACATTTATTCAATGAATGTATTGATCAAGGTCAATTCCCTACTTTAATGAAATATAGTAAGATTATACCTTTGTTCAAATCAGGAGAAATTTTAAACTTAACAATTTACTGCACGGGAAACAGTTTGGTTTTTCTAAAGGTAGAAATACAACAGATGCTGGGGTGGCACTTGTCAAACACATTTTGGATGCGTATGAAGATAAGCATGATGCGATAGGTGTGTTCTGTGATTTATCGAAGGCGTTTGATTGTGTCGATCACCAAACACTTATTATGAAGCTAAAACATTACGGTGTATCTAATAACGCATTAAAATTGTTAAATTCTTACCTCTCAGGCAGATTACAAACAGTAAACGTTAATGGTACTAACTCTTCTGGCGCCCCGCTTCAAATGGCAGTGCCCCAGGGCTCAATATTGGGACCGTTGCTATTTTTGATCTATATTAACGATCTCCCTTTCTATTCTAAAGACTCCTGTGAGATAGTTCTGTTTGCTGATGATACTTCTTTAATCTTCAAATTAAAAAGAGGCGAAGAGGTATTTGACGATGTAAGCGGAGCTCTCTCTAAGGTATTACATTGGTTCACAAGTAACAACTTACTTCTTAATACAAAAAAAACCAAATGTATTAAATTTACTATGCCTAACGTGAAACAAGCTAACACAGTAATTTTACTAAATGGTGAAAAACTTGATCTATCAAACTCCACTGTTTTTCTGGGCATTACATTGGATTCGAAGTTGCAATGGGGACCACATGTTGACACTCTGGCTGGGAGACTTGCTTCAGCTGCCTTTGCGGTTAGAAAAATTAGACATCTAACTGACGTTGTAACGGCAAGGCTGGTGTATTTCAGTTACTTTCATAGTATTATGTCTTATGGTCTTCTCTTGTGGGGTTCTGCTGCGGACATCGATACCATCTTTATTTTACAGAAAAGAGCTATTCGTGCTATATACAAACTTAGTCCGCGTGAATCCCTGAGAGATTTCTTTAAAGAAATTAACATACTCACTGTGGCCTCTCAATACATATTTGATAATATCATGTACGTACGCAAAAATTTAGATCTTTTTATAAAGAAAAGTGATATTCATTCATATAACACCAGAAACAAAAACAAACTTGTAGTCCCAAACTTTAGATTGGCCAAAACAAGTAATTCATTCTTGGGAAATTGTATTAAATTTTTCAATAATATACCTCACAATGTTACCAAACTTCCTATTAATAAATTTAAGTCACATGTCAAAACTACACTGATGTCTAAGGGGTATTATAAAATTCAAGACTATCTTGATGACAAGAATGTATGGTCAGTCCAGCCTGCACTAAACTGATGTACCTACCTGTTTATTTTGGTTTATATTTTTTGTGTGGCAGCTAGTGGTGACTGAGTTTGTTCCGGCGTTTCTTCTCAGCACTTGCCAGATTGTCTGTGTCTTGTCTCGAAGCGCTAGTAGGGCCCAAAAAATAAGGAGACATGTTCTGGCCCCCTAGGGGCCTATAATGTTGTTATTGACGTTCATAAGTGGCAATTTTGTCCTGAATTGAATAAATGATTTTTGCCTTCGACTTTGACTTTGAGTAGTATTTGTAATTTACAAGTTTTAGTTTTTTTTATATTGGACAAAATCACATACATTGCTCTGATCCTATGGTAAGTAGCTAAAGCTAAAGTAGTGTTACAGAAATCAGAAACAACGACGGTACCACAACACCCAGACCCGAGACAATATAAAAAAGTTATTTTTCTACATTGACCGACCGAGAATCGAACCCGGGACCTCAGAGATAGCGACACCAAGTCCTCGCCTTTTGGCTACGGAGGTCGTTACAGAAATATATTTTAAAATCTTAGTATTATATTATTGTAAATGCGAAAGTAACTCAGTCTGATTGTTACGTTTTCACGCATAAAACGGTTAGTCAATTTAGAGATAGATGGGACCTTGGGAAAGGACTTATGCTACTTTTTGTCGTGGAAGCTGAACCAATTTTAATGAAATTTTGTACGGAAAAAGTTTGCCCCTAGGGAAGAAAGTAGGCTACTATTTTCATTCCACCTCCTAAGCGAGTAACTAACCGTATAAATAATAGTGTGACAACCGTATTCCACGCGAGCGAACAGTTAGTATTGTTTTAAAAGAATATTGTTAAACAGTGATAATTAAGAATACTAAAATGTCTGTTTCGGTTCTGCTGTATTATGTGATTTCTCCATAATTTATACTTATAATCTATGATCATTAAATATGTTTTAGGAGAGTTTGCTGGCATAGTTAGGTATAATTACTTCATGCTTAATTGAAGTCTCTCAACTGTTCCATTTTATTTATATTTCAAATTGATAGTTTCATTTCATCTAATTAGGTTAGTGACAATCTCGCCTCGTATTTTAACCAACAAATAATGGGAGACGCCATCTTTGTTTGTATTATTTGCTTGTCAGTCTAGAAGACAGGCACACCTACCTACAATTAATTTAATGGTATTATTGACATTTCTTTATTTTACCATGCAAAAACATTTTCCTTTTAATCCAGTTGTTTGTTATTTATTCTAAGAAATGTAGGCGCCTGTAGGCGTAATTAAGTCCAGTTATACAGAAGTACTACCTACTAAGTAAATCTTAAAAAATATCGAATGTTTTTTCGTAATGCTGTTGTTTATACAACCCTAATGGATTAAAGCAGAAAAAAAACAAAAATGTATTTATTTTAGTACAGATTTTTTTTTCTGTTACAAAATACTTTTATTTAAAATAGGTAGGTGGTCGTTAATTAGATTTTTTTCTATTATCCTCATCATCATTTCAGCCATAGGACGTCCACTGCTGAACATAGGCCTCCTCAATTAAATTCCAGATTGGCCGGTTGGAAGCGGCCTGCATCCAGCGTCTTCCTGCGACCTATACCATGTCGTCTGTCTACCTTGTGAGTGGACGTCCGATTTGGATTGAAACCAAGGTGCTTGTAGCTCAGTTGCGGCAGCGTTTTGGTAGTCATTACCAAAGTCAAGCCTTCACGTCGCGGTTGTGATTGGATGGATGTACTACCATACTATGTGATCTTTATCACAAGTACCTATCTCGGAAGGCACGTTAAAAGTTGGTCCTGCTAATATCGCTTGATCGCTAACGGTGAGTGGAAGTCTTCAATGACTACTAGTAAAACCTTTATGTTTGGGCTCATTTGGATCATTTTGACGGATCTAATACATAAAAAAGTGAGTTTTATAGTTTTTTCAACTATGATAAAGAATTTTTTCACTAATGTTTTGACTACCTACCTCGGTAGGTACGAAAATTCAGCATATTTTTTACAGCGTTAACGTAATTGACAGGACAGCCGGCAGGCAGTGTTGGAATCTGATATTCCGTGGAAAATTGAAACACCGTGCAACATTGTAAATTGAGTTATCCCGAAGCTGCGGCCGAATGTTGTATGTACAGCTACATGTTTTATTAATGCATATAATTAAAAAATAACTTTCATGTGCTTTTATTATTTTTGTATGGAACCTTTGATTATTTAAACAATAAAAATCAACCGTCATTTTTTTTAATGACTCATCCCATTTTTTAAGCAGAGCAGTGATTCTGCCAATGTCAAGTGTATACTTGATATAGTTTACAATAAATAACGGGTGTTTAGTTTTTATTGCTTTTCCTGGATTCAGTGAAGGGCTACTCTTCCCGTAGCAGGTTTCAAGACGCAGCCGTCATTTTTACACCGATAGTTTAAGTTTTACATTTTATGACTATAGTCACAAATAAATAAATGTTAGGTAAATGGGGTTTCAAGTATTTTCGAATTAAAATTACAAACACGTATTACATGTATGAGGAATCCAACGAAAGATAGTAAGTCCTTCATCAATCCATACATTCATCATCATCATCACTTTAGCCTTAGGACGTCCACAGCTCTATGTTCAGCTGTGGACGTCCTAAGGCTCCCCTAGTCACTTCGACTTGGCCAGTTCGAAGCGGCCTGCATCCAGAGCTGCTTCCTGCAACCTTTAAAGATCTTCTGAAGGTGGACAGCCTACGCTGCGTTTGGCAATACGTGGCATCTGTTGCCCTATCGGGCGTCAGTTTATACATTCATTTATACTTAAATTCAATTGCGTTCCTAATTAAGCATGTGTTACATATTCAGTTTAGAAACGTTTTTAAAAACAGGTCCCGAGTTCGAGTCTTGGTCTCGGTCGGGTAAATGTAGAAAACGAATTTTTCGATGTTGGGTCGGGTCTTGTTTTGGTATTGTCGTTGTTTCTGATTTCTATAGCACAAGTGATTTAGCTACTTACGTTAGGATCAGACAATAGCATGTGATGTTGTCACCTATTTATTAACTACTGAATAGGTCGAAAAAATACGACTATGCATTTGAATCCACCACGGATCGGAGAAGTTGTATAGGGTATATAAGACGACCGTCTGATGAAATGGTTCACGTTTCGGACTACAAAGCCAGCAATTGCGGGTTCGAATCACGCAAGAGGCAAATGTTTGTGTGAAGTCATGGATGTTTATAAAAGTATTTAAGTATGTTTATCCGTTATCTAGTCGTCATAGTACAAGCTTTGCTTAGTTTGGGGCTAGATAATTGGTGTGATTGTGAAAACCATTTTTTATTATTTATAGGTTACCTTCTCCGTTCTCAACGCACCCTCAACGCACATGCGTTTAGGGTGCGAGGTTGTTTGTTTTTTGTGCGTCTACTCGTCCTAAATAGTCTCGTTCAAAAGAGTCAGTTTAACGACTCGATCCTTGTAATAAGTTAGGAAATAACCAACAACTAACCAAGACAAAAATCATTAAAAATTATTCAACGTATGTACTTGTGGCGTAAATAATAGACCACCTTCTAACCACATATTATATACATCACAGTAAACAACTTTTGTTCTATGACTTTTAAAAATAAACATACCTACATATGTTTTTTCTTTTCTTTAAATCGGCTGTTTGGTAATTTTGTATGGGAAGTCGATTATTTTTTATGCAAGTTTGCAAAAGTCATAGAACAAAAGTTGTTCACCGTGATGTACACCCTACACCCTGCATAGAGACCAACATCAATCCCATCTGTAATTGAAAAGCATAGCGTCTATTATTTGTAACACTATTTGTCCATGCAGAAGGTAGAAACAATACGCTGAAATTACAACTTATAAACTCATGTCACATAATCTACTTCTGCATTTCAATGAAGGGTTGAAAACAGCTCGGACACCGCAATTAATAGAGTTATAATATAGGAATATACAGCAGGAGTACTCCCCTCTCGCTCATTCTGCAATATTTGATGTACAGACAATTTTTTTTTAACTTATCACTGGCGCCCTTTGATCTTTGCAGCAACAGTACCGAGGTGAGTTTTGACGAGGGTTAAAGGCGCACAGCCTAGGTCTGCCATACAAGTGGTGATGACGGCGACGCGGCCGAATGTGAGGCTCAATTCAGCCTTCAGCCTCCTTCGTGTCGAAGCCTATGTTGCTTGACCGGGTTGTGTAGATTGCAGAACAAGTGGTGGTTGGGTGTCAACCAACCGCAAAAGGATTCTGGGAAGGGGGCCAGAGAGGATGATCCTTATGCTGACCCGATCCGGTTAAGAAGAAGAGAGAGGTGAAGGCGGCGCTACGCCGAACCCACCTTCCCCCCTCTAGCGGGGTCACATTGCACAGGTTGGGGTGAACCCGTGTATACAGGATCACCCATTTCCTTATGCCTAAGGCTCGGCATAGCCGTAGCCGGCTGGACGTCTGGACGTCGTACGCTAGTACTTGGGCGATGCATGGAAGACGCCCAGATACGGGTTCCCATGCATCGTCAACATACGTTGCGAAGTAGGTTTTTAGTGGGTGTGGTAGTGACCACTGTTTCTCCTTATAATCGGATTTTTTATTTTTCGACGTGCCCAAAGTATTGCATGCTGATGACAATGATTAATTTCATACTTTTTCAAAGAAAAATTCATATACGATTCCCGATTTTTTAAAATAAATTTGAATTGCAATGTTTCAAAAACTGTCAAAGTGTCCTTTGACAATATACGTACGATACGTACCTACTGATAAATTTTAATTCTCAAGGATTGAACACATGACACATTTTTGACTTAAATTTCCACATCAATCTCTGTGAATCTGTTTCAGTATCCTTTTAAAGATATTTTTGTGTGTTTATTGCTAATCTGTAAATAAACAATAATAAAATCACTTATTTGCCAAAACTAAATTTGGTAACACAGTTTTCTTAAAATAATATTTAATACCAGGATATTCTATCGCCAGTGACGTGCAAATTTTGATAAGAAGATCTCTACATAATTTTTATTAACCATTAATTTAATTTAATATGAAAGAAGAAAAATTACATTATTTATTGCTATACAATTCAAAATACAATAAAAAATATAGCATACCTACCTAAATAGTTTGCAATGTCAACATATACTAAATTGCAAATGTCAAATCTTATCATTCAAAAATTCATTAATTGAATAATATAAACATCTTTTCCATTTAAAAAATAAATAATTTGTTCTTAAATTTAGTAAACGGCAATTTTTTTAGGTCATTCGGTCATACAATAAGCATTTTTTTAATAGAGCACCAATATTTGTGGTTGAAATGACCAAAAGACATGACAGATTATCTGGTTTTCTACCTCTGTGCCTATCCCAAAAAGCCTGTATTTTTTAAAATTAAGTAGTTGTACTTTTTAGCAAAAATCATAGCTCTGAGGTTTACAGCTGTTCTAAATAATGCGCTCCATATATTACTATAATCACTGATCTGATACACCTTTTTTGAACCCTAGAAGCTCTAGGCATGGCTACCGAATTTCCCCATAGCGTAATACGGACGACACAGGTATACATCATACGCTATGACCGCTACTTCCTGTGTTGCTAGGTACTTGCTTAACTCTGCTTAAAGCGTGAACAAACCTATTATTTTAATTTATTACTGAGTCAATATAAATAATAATAAAACAATAAATAAATAAATTGTTTCCACAAACACACCAATTGTCTAGGTCCAAATTAAGCAAAGCTAAATACTATGGCGACTAAGGTACAAATGCTCGTGCTCATCACACAAACATTTGCCCCTTGCGGGATTTGAACCCACAACCGCTGGCTTTGTAGTCCGGAGCGCGAACCACTACACTAGACGGTCGTATGATCTTTCCAATAACAGAATTTGCCTGTAGTTAAGTATACCACAAATAGTTTGTTGAAGATATACTTTAACATTGGTAAATGTGGTGGTGAGTGTGTAAAACATTAACCGGAATACTAATGTAAAACCTAGATTAAATTTTGTGAAAATGTATTGAATGTTTTGTAGTTGAGCCTAAATTAGTAAAATAGAAAAGCACAAACTCATAAAAACTCTTAAAACGTGCGTCTTTCAAAATCCTATGGCCTCTTAATAACAAATTGTATATATACGTCTTTTTAAGGGATTATGCCAATTATGATCAAAACGAGGGCGTCTGAAGCGCGGCTTACGACATGGGCGTCGCTGAAGAGCTCGAGTGTCTCGTACCTGTTGATGCTCGTCTGGATCTAGGTTATTATTATACGTTTACGCAGAATAATTGGCAAAAGCATCGTTATTTCTTTATTATTTGTAAAATATTATTCTGTTGGTTCGTTTTTGTGAATACAGAAATAATAAGCCGTTTTCTTGCTGCTGACGCGCTAGTAGCTCAGTGGCAGCGTTTTGGTAGTAATTACCAAAGTTCCACCTACGCCGCGGTTGTGATTGGATGGGTGACTGACTATTCCAACCATATTTAGTGACATTATCATAAGCTTGATACTAGTCAGAGGCCTTAAGGTGGCTAGGGCTACCTAAGGTTAAGTCACTGGCCTTATATAATACCAATTTCCACCAATCAGCACTAGGCCCGCGCGGTGGAGTATGGTCCAACCGCCTCATAGTTGGGGTAAAGCCTGTGTCCAGCAGTGCACCTCAATCCGTATACTAAATCCGGATAAAGATGAAAAAATTCAGGTTCTGGACATATTTAACAACATTCATGCCTATTTTAAGAAAAAAGTTGTTAAATTTCTGTGTTCCCAGAACACAGGATAAAATTAAAACTAAAAACAATAATTATTGAACAGGGCGCATATAATTATTTATCTTGTTAACATTAATTCATAAGTATAGATGTATTTTTTACGAATGTTGTGCTCACCTGTAAGTGACATATATATCAGAACTATCTATCTATCTATGTATACATAAGTGCTATATATGTTGTTGGTGTGCCTTATTGAATAATAAAAATAATAAAAAAGATGAAATCTAGAGGTAGGTACAGCTTAGATTCGAACTCACGGTCAAGAAATATGAAGAGCTTCGACTACTATCGCTAATGATTGCGTACCCCTGCTTAGGTAATTTTTTTCTTCATAGTTAGTAAGCTAACTTAGATTAACGACACATAGATACGAGTACGTAATCTGCGCGCAAAATTTGAAGCAAATTAATTGGAGTCACAGAGGGCTCCCTACGCCTGAGCGCTCCTTAGTGTTTAATATCAATCCAATCCGAACGCATGGCAATCTAGATGTAGGTATTAAGAGCAACCATATTTTATAGTAGTGTGCGTGTGTCTGTGTGTTAATGGTTGCGCACAAAACTGTTTTGTTGCTTCAATTTTGTAAACGCCGTAGGACCCAAACTATCATTTAATTCACACTATTAAATTTGAAAAACAGGTAATTGACACATTTCCACGAGCGCACACGAACACACACACGCACACATATTTTTAAAAAAACTTTCTTTTTGTTTATGTATGCAAATTTGATTGTAGAAATTTCATTTGTCATCCAAGCCACAAACAATGGGCTCCACATAATATTATTTTTACTTATCAAAAGTGTGACCATCGATGTAGGATTCATTAAAAGCTTTTGTGTAGTGAATTTGGTGGTCCGAGTTTATAAATAAAATATCCACATAATATTACCTATTTACATCATAGATACTAAACAACTCTTGTTCTATGACTTTTTAAGATATGCATTTTTTAGTCTTTCTATACAAATTCAATAGGTACTTCCCATTCCAAATCACTAATAGTCGGTTGATTTGCAAAATTTACATGAAAATGTATCGTATTTTTATGAACATTTTGCAAAAGTCATAAAACAAAAGATGTTTACTAAGTTAAAGAATATGTGGTTACAAGTTTATACTTGAGTTACGATAGACCCATTATTCCTACCTACTTAGAAACGCTCATTAGGATCCAAACAATTGTTTGAGTATAGGTACTCAAACAATTGTTTATACAATAGGTTGTATACGGCTATATGTTCGCAAAAATAACACCATACTGCTCAAGTACTAAAACTTTTTATGTGGGACCAACATCGAAATATCGAAAAAATCTCACTTCCCCAATGAATCGAAAACAGCTGATTTGACTTTAGGATGAGGAAGTGTTTTTTGGGGATTTTGATTTTGTTTCCATTTTTTTGTATTTGAGCTGGAGAGTTTAAATTTTGCGGTTCCAATCTTCTTCTTCTTTTTTTCGTGTCGATGGCAACTATCTAAAATTTTTGATGGCCAGTACTTATTCTGCCGCACGAACCGAACTGTGCGGTTCCATTAAAACCATCGGATATTCACTAAGGCAAATACAGAAACCAATAAAACCCAATTGTTTTTGCAAATAGGCATGCATTGATTGCTTTTACACGCCTCAGCCCCAGTCCGATATTGTCACTGTATACACTGCTAATTAGCTCGTTAGACGTGACGCGACACGCGTGGCATACGCCTCTGATTAGACAGTTCACGCACAGATATTAGATATGCTGTGGTTATCGGTACCTAGCTACGTGTGCACGCGATTGAATGCATTTGCCAATTGCCATGCCAATACTGAAGCAGATTTCTGCCACAGCAAATACAATTATTCAGCGGGTTCACTCCTATACAAAAACTTTAAGGGGAATATAGTCGCCAAATGTAAACTATGTAATTTCAAAAGCTTAGGTACTACTTAATCCTAAATTGTCAGAAAAATACTTAAAAAATTTGCTTAGAATTGTCAAAACTACAGAACATTTTAAGCATAGCATTTGCTTCGTCCACTTGTACCTACTTCGGGAGATAGAAAATAATAAAATCATTAAAAACCAAACAAAAAAGATAATATTTAGTTCTCTTTCTTATTCTGAAAAGCTTGACTGATTTATTTCGCTTATACGTAGATCAATAGGCCAACTTAATAGCTATAAACTGTACATAAGTAAGATTTTCTAATCGAACAATGAAGCGTCCATGTGAAAAGTATTATTTCCTCCAATTTCGTTACACCAAAAAGTGGAGGAGACGCAGCGATTGTCGTAACATCCACGTTTCATTACGCGCTGTTTGAGCCGTATTTTAATGAGTTTTCATGCGATATTCGTATCAACACGCATCGATTCGCTAATTAAGGGGCAGTTGGCACTTGGCTTAAATGTCGGTCACGGGTGCGTCTGATGCCCAACCGTATCTCGAACGAAAGATCGATGACGCGCCATAATTCTGCGAGAAAATCTCAAACTCATTAAAAATAAACCGGTCAAGTGCGAGTCGGATTATTTATTTATTTATTTATTTAAACTTTATTGCACAGGTAGGTACAATTGGCGGACTTAATGCTAAACAGCATTCTCTACCAGTCAACCTTGAGGAATTGCAGATAGTGAAGTTTGTGGCGGAGTATGAAGTAACTGACAAGTTTATTACATGAGAAAATACTTTAATTAAAATAAACATTACATGCTAATACACATAAGTAAATATTTTATAAAAACTAGATATACATATATATTAAATACACATACATAAATAATAATAAGAATACATACATACGGGGAAGTCTAACATTGATGGGTGAAGGTCTAGAGAGAGAAAAAAAGAAGAAAAAAAAAGAAAAAAAACAGAAAGAAAACAGGAGACGCATGAAAATGATCAGTTCCGAAGGGTGCCAAGATAATGCTCAAGAAGTGATTTTTTGAAAACAAATTTAGATGACGATTGTTTGATACGGAGAGGGAGAGAATTCCAAAGACGGATAGCTGAGATGGTAAAAGAGTCGGATAAGAACCCGGATTTATGAAGGGGAGTATAAAGAGAAAGGTTGTGAGAGGAGCATTATTTATTATTAGGATTAGCGCACTAGGGGTTCCGTACATACTTGTAGGTATGTAAATAGTTCGTTCATAATTTCAACTTGATACCTCCACGCGGTCTTGACAGACGGACAACGAAGTGACCCTATAATAATTATAACCCCGCAGGGCAGCTTGTGGCAAGCTGTATGGCGACACCTCGGACCCCTATCTTCCGGAGGGCCCGTATTTATTTGGTCCTCGCCTCTTGTGCTTGCCCTAACTGGCTTGCCAAGAGTAGAGTTACAAAAGAAACCCAGTGCTTAACGCACCAGTCAAGGGGCCCGTTGGCTGGTGCGTTAAGCACTGGGATCTTGCGCCCCGCAGACTCACCTCTCTACAACCTTAGTCGCTAACACTTTTTTTTATTTATTTATTTATTATGTCTGTCTACCAACGCTTATACACACTAATACTCTTACGCTAAGTAATTATACAATAGGTTACATACCAAAGTGTGATAACTACTTAAAGGTAAACACAACATGCAGTAACCATGAGATAACATTCTATGTTAATAAAAAGGTAAGCAGGCAGTCACACTTACTTGTGTTGCAACCCTCGCTAACTTATGGTTGCTTTAATAGGGCAGCCTATTTAGTGAACGGCGTGTCACCGTCTGCCCTGATTATCAAGATGAGGCATTTGATATGGTAGACGTCCCGTTGTCATCAATATCCCGGCAACCGGTCCATCAAGTTCATTTCCATAGACCCGGTATAGTTTCCTTCTTATCTGCAATAGTCCTTGCACTTAGCGGGTGCATGTCTTTGGCTGAGTCTTCTCAATAGTGCAGGCAGAGATAGTATCCGCTAGGTGTACATATCCTAACTCATTATCGTATCTCAAAGGGGTCTCATCGTGTTGGATCTGTATCCCTACGAACGTCTACTAAAGGCCGATCTTTTCCATCCATAGTTTGTTAGTTGATGTGTTAGTAAAAAAAAGTCTTATAAATTATGTTAGTGGAGTATGGTCGACTGGCAGAGAATGCCCCATGGCATTAAATCCACCTTTTGTACGATTTTTATTTGTGTAATAAAGTTAAAATAAAAAAAAATTTTTGTAAGAATAAATTCAAAAGTATTAAAAGTGTTTCTATTGAAGTACGGAGCCAAGAACAAAGTTTTGAAGCACGTAGGTACTTAGTTTTTTCTTTCAATTTATATTTCTTACTTGGAAACTCTTTGCCCGACTTTAAGTAAAAAGGACTAAATATTTAAATTTAGTCCATACATTTATTAATAATTTCACAAAGGTGGTGATTAATGTCTAGTTCGTGGCGAAGCGGCCCAGGTATTAGGCCTACTGTTCACACCTAAGTCGCACGAAACGCTGCCTAATCGAGCTATCAAGCGTACACTAATTACACGCACTTAATTTAGGCGTATAATTAATCAATACCCAATTATATGAATGTCAACCACAAACTAATTGTAGATGAACCACTTCACAAAATAATTACTAGGCATATCAATAAATGGAGATACTTAAAAGAGCTATGCTTTTAGTACTTATTTGTTGCCCAGTTACAATTTTTTTAAAACTAAACCGCAATGAAAAATCGTTTAATGTTAGAAACTGTAGAAAACCCGATTTACCTCTTAAAACAATATTTACTAGTGAAAGCATAGTTCATTAAAAATTAATAGGGGGTCATCCACATATACCGTCACACTCATGGGGGGAAAGGGTCATGCCGAACGTGACATAGAGAACGTGCGTGTTATAGAGATAGGAAAAGAGCGAGACAAAAGGGCGGGAGTCCAAAAAACCCTAAGTGATCTTTAGAGCATCATGTAAGTGCAGAATGAAACACAAAGAGAAAGTGACGACCTCCATAGCCGAGAGTCGACTATACCGGACTTGGTTGGCGTCGCCATCTCTGAGGTCCCCGGTTCGATTCCCGGTCAAATCAATGTAGAAAACGAACTTTTCTATATTATGTCGGGTCTCGGTGTTGTGGTTCTGTCGTTGTTTGTGATTTCTATAACACAAGTGCTTAACTATTTATCACCTTAGGATCAGAGCAATGTATGTGATGTTGTCCAATATTTATTTATTTAAAACAGTTTTTAACTTAACATGACGTAATTACATAATCAAAAAATTACTTACCAGTTACGTAGGTAACTAGTAAATCATTTTAGCTACCCAAAATGATTTACTATTAGTTCTGTAGTTGGTTTATAAACAGTTGACAGTTCCAGTACATATACCTGTACCTACTTATCGTATCTGCGTTTAAAACGTTATAACGTCGAGCCGCAACATCAAAGTAAGCAAATAGCACATACCTACCAACAAACTAGATATGTATATATAAGGGAGGAAGATTAACCCTGAACTGCTACTTGAATCGAAAGAGACTAAAGCTGTCAAAACCCAGTGCTCTACATGTCACTTTGTACCTAATCGTTTTATTTTAAAGTTAATTATTTACCATTAGTGAAATACATTAAGTTTTGCTATTAAATTAATCTATATAAGATGCGTACAACATGAAAAACGAATGTAGGTAATACATAAAATAAACTAATAAATATATGTACTTTAAAAACCTAACATTATTGTCCGATCTTCATTTCTTTTACTTCAACGTAATAAGTACAAAACAAACACAAGATATTTAAGTATGAAAAAAATGAAAAACAATTACTTCATAAACTGTTCCAAGTTGTATACAAGCCGTCTTTAAGTTATTCATGCATGATCTCTTATATTTCCATTTCAGTGGTCCCAGTAAGTACTTAACAAAATAAAATTTGCGTCTCGCCGACTACACCACCACGACATTCTAAATAATACTTGTTTAAGTTCCCTTTTGTTCTCGGAACTTTCACGAAGTTAGTAAGTACTAACGCGAGTACAATAAATAAAACTGAACAAATATGCGCCAGAAAACACACATATAGTCATGGGAGTAATTAAGTTACCAGACAACAAAATTCGCCAGAGTCGTTTGTCACCACACCCAGACCTGAGGCAGTTTAGAAAAAGTTTGTTCCGAGTTCAAAGCGAAACGCCTAGGTGGTCGAACAATAAATACATATTACATAGTACGAACACCACATGCATTAATCATTTTAAGTCACAATGACGAAATCCATCAAAGAGGTACCTGTTTAATGCTGTAATGAACAAAGGTGAATACATACGCACACAGGCGCACATTAGGTCCCAACTCAGCTCCGGCCTCCGGCCCGGGCTGAGCTCACCGACGCACTCACACAGGCGCACGGTATTACCGATGCATATTATGTTAGCTACATCGATTGCAGACAAGATGCACACATCAAAACGGGTGCCCGACAACCGCCCGCCCCAGCCCTGCGAAGAGCTGAGACCTAAAATAAAACATTCAATTCATTTTATCGACTATTTTTCAATGCAACTGACGCGCTCGGACAATGCTGTATTTAGTTACGTTAATGATAATGAAATTTTAGCTCACCCCTTTGTTTAGTAAACTTATAGCTTGTTTAGTATCATACCGGATTCCATTGCGAGCTGATGCCTGCAGCATATGTGAGGAATTTATGTTTATTTGAAAAGCTTTATTGAAAGTTGTCCTTTGACGAATACTTTTGCGACACCTACGACCTTTTGGCAGGCATTTTGAACTTTAAAGGTTTGATGTAAGGCTGATTTTAGAATTGTTACAACATTAATGTCGGTAGGGGAAGAGAGGGTAGATGTCCACTTGACTACTGAGACGGGACATGATTGTAAAGTAAGCGAAGTGTATATTTCCATCGCGTCAATTATAAGTTTGTATTTCATCGGGAACCTGAAAAGTCAAGTTATCGTCAGCTAGGATAAGTTACATACAATAACTGAAAAATATGTTGTTGGTTCACATCTTTGTAGTCTAGTTGTAATGTATCTTTTCTGTACTTATAAAACCGTAGTAATATGTTTTTTTAGTCAAGCAGGGCTCAGGTTTTATAGGTCAATGTAGTTACACCTGCTACTTGTAAACAACGTAGTCAATAAAACTGAAGGGGCTGATTCTATTGCTCGAAACGATATCGAATTCTTTTAAAAAAATGCAGTCATGTACACCAACTATGTTTGCTTTTTAATACTTACCGATCTTAAAGTGTGTATAAGCAAACGTATTTGAGGAGTAAAATCAGCCCGTTTTTTACACGTTTGCGTTGTAGTCTATGATAATGGTTCATTATTTACTCCTAGTTAGTGATATCAAAATGATATTTCTAACAAGTTACTCGATTAACCTGATCATTAGCACTGTTTACTTATAATAATATCGTTAATGTCAACAATACACGTGTCATCAATTCCAAGAAAAACAGCTCTTATTTTTGTGTAACATTACACTTGCTAAACATTACAAAGGATGTCGCTAATTGGCAATATAATAACATCGCCTAATCATTTCCTTCAGTCACGTTTGAAAACAAAAAAATACCCTTAATAAAACGGACGTATCGATTATCTGCGAACTGTACGAGGTTGAAACGCAATACAGGTATTACGAATAACAAAACAACCGGTATCAAAAACCGTGCAGTCTGATAATTGAAATTAATAACAGCGGAGCGTGATTGGATTTTAGTTTTACACAAAGCCCGTCTATTTGTTTGTGTAGAGCTCTGTTTAATACTCCTAGAGACGTTCCTGGAATCGGGAAATGAATACACCCCTTCCCTAGGCGCGCGGGGTGGCTGTCCTCCCAAATTCTAGGAATGCGTAAGAGACCTGGAATTCAGTCGACACTCACACTTACCTTTTCAAAAGTGAATGTTATTCCAATTAGACTCCAGTGATACTTAAGGTGTCAGACAGACAACAACAGAAGTCAAGTCGATATACAGTGTGTCCTAGGATACTGTGCAATCCAAAAAGGGAGTAAATCAATAAAAAAAGAAAATAAAAATTTGGTTTTTTTAATGAATTACGATTTTTATTTCTTACTATGGATGTTTGTGCAATCTTCTAACGTAGTAGATCGATTTTGTTAAAATAAAAAATAAAATTGCCAAATACTTGGAAAAATACTATATTTTGCTACATGGCAGTAAGGATAAAGAATCAAATTGATACCAAAAAAGTGGCTAACATTATTTAAACATTTGTTTTTCGTAATTATATGAGGTTTTATGTTGTTGTCAAGCCGAAAATTTAACAGTTTTGCTTAAAAATAAAAAACATCTTCACTCCTCCAATTATTTAAGCTAAAACAATTTTATATAGGGTGAAATAATTTTTTCAATACCGCGTTATGTATTGTACTTTTTGTATGATTTTTAGTACAAAATAACAAAAAAACATAGAACCAGGTTTTGTTTATTTTAGAAATAATTATGTTCCCTATAACACTAGTGTTTTAAAAGGGTTCCAACATCAAAATAGTTTTAGAACCACTATTCACTGCCCTGGTTTCAATTGGTGTATTGCGGACTTGACAAGCAAATCAGAGATACGCATAAACTAATTAACTAAATAACTTGCTAAACATTTACAACTGTATTATTTGGAACTAAATATCTGCTAAATTGCAATGTTTCATCCCAGGTATTTAGTGCCGGAGCTTTATTATAAGTTGAGCTGTTTAAAAGGATGTAGCTTTTACAACGGCGTAAAGGCTTTCATACACTTTACTCGTACAGATGTGTAATGAATGATTTTATCGAAACGAATCAGCAGTTTTTGAGAAAATAACAAAATATATACCCAGATAATGTTTTACCCAAAATCTATCTTGATTCTGAAACTTAATTTCGACAAACGTTTCTCCGCCGGATGAGCCGCCGACAGAATGTTTCGTTTATGAGTTGTTCAACGACAAAACTTTTCAACTACGAACGATTCGCCGACAGAACGATTTATTCATAAGCGAATTGACGACAGAACCTTTCCACTACGAACGTTTCGCCGACAAAACGATTCATTCATGAGTGAATCGACGACAGAACCTTTTACCAAAGAAGGATTCGTTGACAAAGCTTATTTGGGCATGGTTTGACACTAAAAATAATCAACTTAGCGTTTTGTCCCGTTTCTAGTATGGGGTTATGAAACTTCAACCACTGATCTACTACCGCTCGCATGGTTTGACACTACTAGCGGCTAAATCTAAAGTTATGAAATCATTTGTAAAAATATATTTGCAAATGAAAATAATTTTTATCTACAATTTCCTACAACATGATTATTACTAAAAAACAAAAACACAACAAATCAAAGAAAATTAACAAAAACAGTTCTAATTTCGTATGATACATTATTTTGTATTAATTAAATGAGAAATGTGCGCCCAGCCATTTAAGTAGCTTTTTATGTCCATATCGTCTTTTTCTGACAAATGCTGAGTAATCCTGTCTTGATAGTTTGATTTTTTTCTTTTAAGCTTTGGTTCCGAGGAATTAATGAGTTCGATAGTGCATTCTGTGTGCTTTTGTTCTTTCTGGAACTCCACTATAGTTTTGAAAATATTCCATTTTCGACGGCCTAATAAGGTATTCCACCTGTTGTGCCACGACTCCAGCGCATTTTGAGATAGTGGTATATGTGAAAGCTGGCTGTCATATACTGACCACATCCTTGGAGGAAATATTGGCGGTCTTCGTTTTACTGTCATTTTCGAGCTAATAGATTTAATGATTTTCGATGTTCCATTGACATAATAATTTTCAAACCATCTCATCACCTTCTTACCTTCATCAGGTATAACTTCATTTTTTATTATATCAAGAGCATCGGGAATTTCTGTTGGCTCTAAAAATGCCAGTGCACCAATATGTCTCATTTTATGGGCAAATACTGGATCACTATTGTAACGTTTAGCGAGACCAGCTGATTGGATGTGACGCCATATGCTTTGGTTCAAATGAAAAAAACAAAGCTTATTTAAGCAGTTTGGAAAAACCATTTTTATAGCTTTCATTGCTGCACGTTCAAAATCAGTAAGGATTATTTGTGGGCACAAATTGATATTCAAGCGGTGTAGTGTTTGTCTTTTTTTAATATTTCTAAAAATATTTCATAACATTTAACAGTTTTATGTGACAGTAAACCATAAATTAAAGGAAGTACTTTATGCGTGCCGTCCGGAGTTCCAACCATTGCATGTATAGAATATATTTGGGTAAACGGGGTGGGGCAGCAATTAAACGTTCCATCCATCAGCCAATAATTTGCTACACTTAAGAGTCTGCAATTCTCATTTGTGCCAAATACGATTATGGATTCTCCATTATGAGTGTAGTGACTGAGAAGGAAATTTTCATTGTTAATTTTTGCTAATTCATCGGGAATCACAACATCATGTATATCTTTGGGAAGACTTGGTAAATTCTTATTTCTTACCCGATGAACCATCATTCTCATGGCGTCCTTTTTGGGCATATTAGGAGCACTAGTACTTGGTACATCCTGCATGCACCGTTGAACAATTTGTGAGGGTGCATCCATTGAATGGTGGGCTTTTTCTTTGATGTTAGCTTTTAAAGTTAATTCCATCTGCTTTTCGGGATCCGGTAAATGAACATGTTCCAACTTTTTCGAAATAACAATATGTGAATTATTCATACACACTGTTGAAATAGCCACGTTGCACCGAGTAGAAGCTGTTTTTGTACACCGCCAGTAGAACTTCTCATTTCGTTTTCTGTTTAAATGAT
This sequence comes from Anania hortulata, assembly GCA_963576865.1. Classification (NCBI taxonomy): domain Eukaryota; kingdom Metazoa; phylum Arthropoda; class Insecta; order Lepidoptera; family Crambidae; genus Anania; species Anania hortulata. The sequence continues at coordinate 19,660,387 of OY756402.1, read as the reverse complement.
AGGAATATCCTTCGTAAATCAATATATTTTTACCGCGTTTTGAGTTAACAATCGCAGCACATTCACTCATTTTTAACAATAAATCTATACCTTTTCACTATCACGTTGATGACTGATTCCGGACAGACAAAAAGCGTAACGAGGTGCGTTGACAGGTAAAAAACTAAGAACTACCCACATTTTTATATTTATTTGTTTTCGTTTAGAAATGAGCGAACATAGTTAGTATTAAGTATTACCACAATAATACTAGCATGCATTGTGCATTGCATTTATTTTTTAATCATCATACATAGTTAAATATTATGATAAGCTAGGCGGAAATTATATAATCTTTTGATGTGGCTTTGAGAGCAAAGTTTAATTTTATATGTTTAATATTATTTATTGTACATATTTATAGTAATTTTTATTTAGGAAACAAATTCATAGTTTATGTATGTCTAGCCAAATATATTATATACATGCCATAATCGGAACTTCGGACGGCACGCATAAAGAACTTCTTTAAATGTATGGTTTACTTTCCTATAAAACTGTAAAATGATATTTAATATTTCTAGAAATATTAAAAAGACACCCACTAAAAAGCTTGAATATCAATTTGTGCCCTTAAATAATTCTTAGTAATTTTGAACGCGCTTCAATGAAAGCTGTAAAAATGTGTTTCATAACCCCATACTAGAAACGGGACAAAACGCTAAGTTGATTATTTTTAGTGTCAAACCATGCCCAAATAAGCTTTGTCAACGAATCCTTCTTTGGTAAAAGGTTCTGTCGTCGATTCACTCATGAATGAATCGTTTTGTCGGCGAAACGTTCGTAGTGGAAAGGTTCTGTCGTCAATTCGCTTATGAATAAATCGTTCTGTCGGCGAATCGTTCGTAGTTGAAAAGTTTTGTCGTTGAACAACCCATAAACGAAACATTCTGTCGGCGGCTCATCCGGCGGAGAAACGTTTGTCGGAATTAAGTTTCAGAATCAATATCGATTTTCGACAAAATATGTTAACCGATTTTGATGATTCTTTTTTTAATAAATAGCTAGAACTTCAAAAATACTATAGTTTTTTTTCGAAATACTATATCAAAAATACTATAACTAAAAAAATTCCACTTTTAGGGGTAATTTTTTTAAATTTTTATCTAATAAAATTTCTTCTAAATCAGTCAGTCCATTTAATTTTCATGGTTGAGGTGAATCCCGTGCCCTGCACTGGAACGTATATAGGCATACTTGCCTAAAGCCAAAATTTCTCTTAATTAGTAAGCACATAGTTATACGCATGCAGCTATCAGTAGCAACTGGCTCGTATGTGATAGTGATGTACTAATGTAAAGCCGTATTTATTTCGACAATGGGCTAGTTTCCTGGGTCAAAAAAAGATTATTCTATTTAGTCCGTCAGATAGATTTTAAAAAAAATTGGACCCATGGTTTGTCTTTTGTCAATCAAACAAAAATTGACGAAGATAAAGTGCACGTGAGCACGTGACGTCACGTCTTGCTTAAAAGTGTTGCAAGACGTGACGTTATGCGAAACTCTAACGGGCTATATCTTCATCATTTTTTGTTTGATTGAGAAAAGAAAAAATACGTGTCCAATATTTTCTGTTAATCCAACTGACGGACTAATTAGATTTTTTTTAGGAAACTAGTCTATTAAATAATTGACTTCTGAAGTTCTGTATCAAACTCGAAGGCGTAATGCTGAATTGATATTTTTTTGTATAAGAGTCTTTCATATTTTGCTTTCTTTTTATGTAGGTGTTCGCAAAAAATAACGATGGTAGACAGTTTAGACGACTGGCAGAAAATACCTCACGGCATTAAGTACGATACGTTTGTGCGAAATTATTGTTGCAAAAAACTTTAGTAAATAAATAAATAAAATTTAATATCAATGTGTATTCCTACATGACAGCGAAATTTTATTGAGGGTGTCTTCCTGCATACCTTATCTAGTAGAACGCAGTTTGTAAACAACTTTAATTTCTAAACTGACCGAAAATCGATCTCAAGAATTACCTGTGCGCACTTCAAGCGTTATAAGTATTTATATAATTAAGTCGTCAAAGGCTTTTTACTTCGGAAATTACAGATTCGGCACAAATATGCGCCAGACAACACTGATGCATGGTCTCACCAATTTTAATTGATCTAAACACTGCATCTATAAACTAATTAGATTGATAAAATAAGTTTAATTAAACATTAATTAGTTTGTAACCGAACGTGACCTCTCACTATTAAATACGCCTCATAAGAAAGCTCAAGGTTTCACAGCGTCCTATACAAAGGGCTGTGCTCGGTGTTTCTTTGCGAGATCGAATCAGAAATGAGGAGATTAGAAAACGAACTAAAGTCGCTGACAAAAGCTGACGGATTAGAAAGCTAAAGTGGCAAATGGCAGAGCATATAGCACCTAGAACTGACGGTCGATTTGGCAGAAAGGTTTTAGAATGGAGGCTACGTATCGGCAAGCGCAGCGTAGGTCGTCTACCCGGAACAACCTGAAAAAGATCGCAGTACGCTGTATTCTTTGGACTGTCCAATCTGGAAGTCATTGGAAGTGGCTCGGCAGTCAATAAATTGTACAAAGCAAAAGTTTTCATCGATATATTTATATCGATGAAAACTTTTGCTCTAGTAGCGTCGACTAATTTAGACGTGGGCGAAGTCATATCAGCCTTTTCATTCGATATCTATTCCCAAGAGCAATGCAGAGATTCTATCATACGCAAAAACGTTATCGATAGTGTTTATGAAAAGTAAAGTATGCCCAGAAACGTCCCACTGCAGGGCACAGGCCTCACCTCTACTATGAGGTGGTATGAGCCATACCATGTTGTAACGACGGTGACTAAAACTTACTGTCAGGCGATATTGCTTCACGAAATCACAACTAGTATCGAGCGATATTAGCCGAGTATAAGAGTACCTTTTAACGTGCCTTACAAAAGCACTGAGATGCTTGAGACAAATATCACTTAATATGGTTGGAATGGTCACCTATTCAATCACAACCGCGCTGCCGCCGTTGAGCTACATACACCCCCTAACCTACTGTAATACAGGGTTATTATTAAAACATCAGCAAAATCTTCATAAACATCATTATCTACAAAAAAAAACCACTGCTTCTACAAACTGATGTCCGTTGGTCAACGGCTTAGTATGGGGAAGTGAATTAAAAAATTGATATTTGATTATTTGATTTTGATTTAATTTATTTCATTATTATTGCGTCTTGTTTTGTTTTGTCTGGATTATTATTATCAGCCATGTGTCGCTTGAAATAAAATGATTTGATTTGAATGTTGACTAAGAAAAAAAAACTTTTAATTAACTTCTAAACAATACAAATTATTTTAACAATCTATAAATTAAGCAATGCCATACATTTTGCTTTAAAAGCGCGCTCGGAATCACTGAAGATATCGATAACAGCTACAGTTATTTATGACATTGTAAGTATTTTAATGAGTTCATGACATTCGGTCACTTACAGAGCCTCGTGCAAGGCCCTTTAAGTGCGGAGCCGTAGGCAAGGGCTACTTCGTCACCCACTACGTCAACATCAATATTTTGAAAAAACATTAAGCGCTTCGTACCTACACTACTATCGAGGAAGTGTTAGTTTTTAACTTTTTTTTTACATCTTCAATTTTGACCTTATAGTAAAAATTGCAAGTAATAATAAACATATTCCCGGTCCGCTTTTGGCGTGCATGATTGATAGGTAATCAGTAGGAAATGATGAGTAAATTTTGTAAGATATTTTAACATTTCTTTTCACATTAATATGATAGACATTTAAGAAATATTTAGTAAACCACCTAAGGTAATGTCATCACTATTCGTCTTCATTATTCCAAAAACACCTTTTGTGCAACTGTTGAACGAGCACTCAGAAAATGTCAGTTTCTTATTAGGTTTTGACGGCGTCTGCGGCGAGATAGACGCTCATTCGTTCCATTACCTACCATTAACGTATGATGAGAGCCTTTTTGTTCATCTATCCCCCTCTTCATTGTTGAAGGGAGTTGTCAATCTTGTTTTACAAGTTTTTCTGTACTCGAATACAATGGAAAAAAATTATAGCCAAGCCTGAATATTAGTTTGCTAAGATTATACAGTGATTTGAACAAAAACGGTCTCGGGTTTGATTTTCTAAACGGGTCAAATAAAATAAATACCTTTTCTGAATTTGCTAGGGTGTAGGTGTGCTAGGTAATGGCCCGGGCAAAATTAATTATCTCCTCGTAACACTTTTGACGACCTCCTCTCCTCTAAATTGACGACCTCCGTAGCCAAGAGGCGAGGATATCGGACTTGAAGTTGCTATCTCTGAGGTCCCAAGTTCGATTCCCGGTCGGTCAATGTAGAAATATAACTTATCTATATTGTCTCGGGTCTGGGTTTTAGTTATTTCGTTAATTATACCTACTCTTATTAATTCTAGATAATTATTTAATAAAGATTTATCTGTAAATAGAGAAAAAAATACTTGAAGAAGAAGAGAAGAATTAGGTATACATGCAATATAATTAGAGTTTCATTAGCCATTAAAGATAATTGGGGTACCTACTGTGATTGTGATACGGCCGGTACAGCTAAACAGGAAATAACAAACACTAATTCAAACCAAATCAAAGAATATTTATTTCCCTTTACAGTTTAGGTACATAATAATAACTAAAATGTTTAATCAGGCACTCTTTACTTTGTAGTTACTAAGGCTTTAAGCGTCTTCAGCGATCCCGATGAAATGAGATTTTTTAAAGGAATTTTACTCGGAAAGACGTTTAAGGATCTAATCTTATGTAGTGCACAATACCCTCAAAGCGAATTTAATTTGATACACTCAACAAAGAACTACAATAAACATAGATTTAGCAGGCCCAGTCACTTCGCAAACAGTGTTTCTTCAGATAACAGTGTTTCCTCCAGAAAGGCATTTCAGATGTTCGGAAGCGGTTAATATTTATTTAAAGGTTTCGTCCAAACTATTTTTTTTAACTATTTGCATCAAAGTTAGGAAGCTGATTATTTTTATTTTTTGGGTAAAAGTACATCTCATAAAGATTTAGTAGCAAAAACAAAAATTTTAAAGTCGCAGTTCATACAATATTTTTTTGTTTTGACGGCAATATTCCAGCCATCTTGTATGTATCTGACTTCACCATAGCATTTATATGCGTTAGCACATACCTTAGGGTCACTGCCGACAAAATGTTGTATAGTTTGGCAGAAAGAAAATTATGTAAACTTTGTATGTTCCTTAAATATTAAAAAAAAACATAACCTGACGTACAACTAGTGTACCTCAAAATTTTGTGAGATGGCGCTATATGCTACCGAACTTCGCCCGGTACGCCCAGATACCATGCAATATACAGTAAACACAGCATTCCACACTAATCCAATCTAATATTATTTAATGAAAAAATAACTCTTTCTGTCTGTCTGACCAATTTTGATAAATTTTAGTAAAAAGATAGATGGTACCTTAAAAAAGGACATAATACTACTTTTTGTCGTAAAAAAATATATAGTGAGGATCTATCCCATAAGGTTGGGTGATCTGCCAATCATGTTGTTGTGGAAGCGCATGTTACGGAGGTGGTACTTGAAAGAAGCCTTCTTCTTTAACCGGCCCATGTGCTGCAACATGCGCACGAGCGGCAGGAAGCGGAACATGGCGCTCATCTCGTCGCCTAGGCAGAACATGAACGACGACTCAATGTAGGCTGTGGAATTAACAAGATACGTTTAGTTAATCGATATAGATTAAGGCGCTGCGCACACGACGGGCCGGGGCAGGCCAGACAATTTCGTCGCGAACGATAGAACTGGCACTGCCTACGCGGTCTTTCTGACCGCCGTGTGCGTTGGCAGTATTTATCATTTGCCCCGAAATTGCCCGATCCGCCCCGCCCTAAAGAGTTACTTATACTTACAAATGTGTATCAATACAAACTTTTTTTTTAGGCCATCATCGAAATTTCGATGTTTTTCTTAATAAACTAATCCTGTAAAAATACCTTGTTGATAGTGATGAAGCTAAAAATTTGTTTTCATGATTTTGATGTCGCGATCGCCTTTTTTATGGCAACTGTTTAAAACTAACTCGGTATATCGATATAGATATATCAAAAGAAAAGCATGCTGAAGTGGCAGTTGGCTGGTAACATTTGTTGCCGTAGAATTGATAACGTGTTATTGAGTAGAGACCGCGACTTTGAAAAAGCAGCGTAGACAACGGCAAGGAATTCCATAGGTGGATGGAATGCACAGTGAAAGACTGTAAATATGTGAGCACATTTTATTACCTTAATTTAAATTCAAATTACATCAGGTAACGGATTAACATTACTGAGTATTTACTACTTCTACTCCCGCACCCGCCGAAAACTTTAAGCACCCGTTTCCCGCCCTTTAGACGCGTACATGATCCCTGCGGTCTCCTCGACCGACATTGTCGTAGGTCGGGATCCGGGACCTTGAGCTGTTTGTTTGGGCCCGTCCCAGAACCCTGTCTGCGGTGCCCGCCGCGTCTGGGAATGTTATTTTTAACGGCTTTGTTGTTTTATAAATAAATCCTGTGTTAGGAGGGTGTACACTTCCTTAAGTATCTCAAATTTCGTACTTAATTTTAGGTTAGGTTTACTCATTTATATTTTTGAGTCACAGAAAAACCGTTGAAAAGTTGGGTTAAACGGTTTTTTTGTGGATTTTTTTTTGGTTCTTTTTTAATGTCAGCCAGATAAAAATGTACAGAAAGATTTTATTAGGCTTAAAATTTTAATAAAATACGAAAACACTTTTTTCCCAACTAGACCTTTTAAACGTTCTTGCCTGCCTTGAAACCCTATAAATTTGCAAATTATACGATAATAGAGTTTGCAATGAAATTCTCTTTAGTTCGGCTAATTCCCAGACTTCGTCTCGAAACTTTTCACCCGCAATCAGTTCGACATCGTTATCTCTGTTTGATATCGCAAAATGTTAATCGAACTGTTATTCAATGTCAGTCAGTCTCAACATTAGTCGCACACAGAGTTGAGAGAGTACCTGCCGACGGGTGGGGGAGAGTCCTCCCAAAATCTGTCTGGCCCCCGGGCACGCCACCCACCAGTTCCATTACTCTCCCGCACAGGCTTATTTGGTATAGCTATAGCCATCCGGCGTTGCCGCAATGTACGGAGGTGTAGTAAGTTTACACTTCAATACGTATAAGTAATTTGTAAATTGTAATGCATGGTCGGTCAGATAAATTTACGAGACACCGTGCGCACGCTATAAGGGGAAGCACAGGAAAAGTTAATCTTAGATAGCTGGAGTGTTTGGTCTCGTCCATCGAGGGTATGTGCTCCATAGTCTTGTCAATCGATGCCAACTAAAGTCAACGCAAATATCAAATTTTATTATTTTTTGTTTATTGTTTAACGGCTTCGGGCATCAGTCCATACGGCCAATTGTTCAGTTTTATTTCCCCATTGTTATTAGCAGTGATGCGTCATTTTAAGCGTGTGTTCAGTGTTTTGTTTTTCAATCTTACCTGCCAGTAAGTGATTAGCAAAACTAAGGTAGAGCATGCTTAGTTGGTAAATATGTCAATCGTGCTCTTTTTTTTGGCGGTAGATTAAGAGTAGGTACCTAGATAAACAAGCTCGCGCTTAGAGTTGTAAAGTGTACGTCACGTTATAAATGTGCGACCAATATGACCGAGCAAATTGGATATTTTCTCAATAAGACCGGACATTTTGGACATTTATTGTCACTAACGTCACATTCAATTCTATTGAAAAACTATGAAAAAAAATCATTTGGTCACAAATAAGTGCATTAGATAGAGGCTTTAGTATTGATGATCTATGAAGAAATGAATTTTCTTAAATCTTTCTGCACAAACAAGTTAAAAAGTGTCATATCGTTACGCGCGAGTTTTTTTTTGAGTTCGATCCAGATCCAATGACATGTTTTATTGTATGTTTTTATTATCAAATACTTAACATTTTAGACTTAGAAACAGGCTTTATTATTGATGATCTATGAAGAAATGAATTTTCTTAAATCTTTCTGCACGAACAAGTTAAAAAGTATCGTATCGTTACGCGCGAGTTTTTTTTTTGAGTTCGATCCAGATCCAATGACATGTTTTATTGTATGTTTTTATTGTCAAATACTTAACATTTAAGACTTACTTTAGAAGAATTCTTTTTTTTTTTATTTATACTAATAAAAATATGTGACCATCGTGACAATAAATTTCCAATGTGACCAAGCATTTATCATAAATGACGGACGCTTGTAGCATATGACCGTCGATTTACAACTCTACTCACGCTAAATTGTCCGCGCTATGTTAAATGATCTTACTTTGTCCACATTTATACTGTAGTATTACATTGCAATTTTCCGCTATAATAATATTCGGTTGCGTTTAATTAATTGCATGGAATCAAAGCGACTAGCAGACCGGACGGTTTATCAGACATAGGTATGACAGAATCAAAAGAGGTATTAATTTATTGTATGTGCCATGTGATGATTTGCAGGCATGCAGTTATTATTTTTTGATTGAAAGTCCAGACAAAACTAATGTCATAACGACAAAGAATGGATTTAAATACGTAACCGAGGTGAACGCCGAGGTGGGTATGTTGGCGGTTCTTTCAAAAGATAATTTTGTTAGGTATGATTTAGGATAATAATGTGTGTTTGAATTTATCGAGCATTTTTTGTTTTTTGTAGAACAAGGTCTATGGATCAAAATCACAGATTATACATGAAGTCAGAACGAGGACGGCCGCTCAAATAATAAGAAGAGGTCTCTTAAAAAGAAGTAATTTCTTTATAAATGTATATAAATAATACATTTCCGAAAAAACGATGAGCCAGAATAACAATTAAAAAAAACTAAAATTTAGGAATACCTATGCCCTGGTCTTTGATAGTTTTAATTATTGGAGTCAGCAAAATGAATCAAATGAGCCCAACAAAGTTTCAAAACACAAACTTTTACTTTGAACTTCAATGTTTCCACTATCTACCTCCGACTTCCACCATCAGATCAGCAAGATGGTGGTGTCATACTATAATATTCTTATCATAATAGCATATACAGGGTAAAACCGTATATTCCTCTCAGGAGGTGATACAGGACCAAAATTACAACAACCTAAATAAATGTTTTGCTTCTACATACTAACTACAAGATCAGATGTTAAGATTTGTACGGGAAGGTAAGTTTTTTCTTGCATTTCGACGTTAGTTTATTAAAAAAAGTAGTTAAAACTTAGCTCCTCTCCAAAGAAATGTTTTGTTTTACCAATCACCAGATTACGACAATCGTTGTATGTTAAAAAAGATGTATGCTAACTTGATTATAAAGTTAGTAAGCTAATAAAAGTACCTACAAGTGAAGCTAAAAAAATTGTTAAAAAGTTTACAATGCTAAAATAATACTGAAATGAATAAAATAATAATGTACCAGACTGTATTACGATAGGAATGAAAATAATTGGAAAGGTAAGCCCTACCAGTGAATACCAGCGTACACCAATTAGTGCTTTAACCGGGCGCGCGGGTTGGTCGTTATTAATATAATCTGCACACAATAATTTTCTTTGTTTACTACCTACCTAATACCCAATGAATGGAAATTTTCTTTTTTGGTACTGTCCCGTCCCTAATACGAGTATGTATGGTGGAGGATAACATTTCTGTTTAGAGTAATTTTGAGTAGTAGAGAATCCTACATAGCACGAAAAGGTGGACTTAACTTTTTGTACGTTTTTTAAATCTGTGTAATAGAGTTTACACAATAAATAAATAGTATTACTAAGTTTACACGATTCACGGACAATGACAAGACACCATTTCTTTGAAAAGGTTGCAGGAAGCCGCTGGATGCGGGCCGCTTCCAACCGACCAATCTGGAAGTCACTGGGAGAGGCCTTTATTCAGCAGTGGGCGTCCTATGGTTGAAATGATGATGATGATTTCTTTGAAATACACATAACTTATACCATTATTTTATTAGTTATAGCAGTCCCGGCGAACTTCGTCCCGCCGTTCTTGACTTATAAAATAATAGTGTAACTGCCTCGATTTTATTTTTATATAATATATATTTGTTTTATTATATATATACAGGGTTACATTTCAAGGTAGTGCCAATTTTTCAGGGACCACTAAGAATCAGTAACTAAATCAATCTAGGTACGAGTAAAAACAAACTCATTTCTTATCTATGTAAAACAAAGCCAGGTTAGTTACACCATTAATAAGTCAAGAACGGCTGGGCCGATTTTTATGATTTATGATTTTTGGATTTGTCTCCGTCCCGAATAGCAGAATAACTATTAAAACATAAAAATAAAACGAAGACGCACTTTTATATTACTGTCTAGATCTTATTTTTAAAATTTTGCACTACCTTGCAATGTAACCTTCCTCGTGTAACCTTCCTCCCTCGTGGACCGCTGTGGAGTACAGACGTGTTCAACTGTAATCCTTGTCATTTTCTAATAAATAAATAATTAATTAATTTCAAAATAAGTTCGCGAGTGATACCAGGAGCGCAGAAACGGCAGGACCTGCTTCTGAATGTGTGAGTGCGACAACCCACGGAGCGACCGAGATAGCTATACTTTAAGCGCGACCGCTTAGTAACAATTAGCTGAACGCATAGCTTATCCCCGCCCCTTTCACCTTAGGGGCATGCGCTTACGCACATCACGCCCCTAAACTTCGTGCACTTGCCGTCGGCAATCGAGCGTCATTTAGGCCTAAAAGTACTGAGATTGTCATCCCTCGTTACTATGCATCGGTCTCACTGCACCTCGCCACTTAACTCACAGAAAAATACAAGCCCGACCCACTACGCGTCTGACTCGGCTTTATATAAAGATCATTTAGACAATGACGACCAGGACAGCCTAATAAACATCACGAAAAGACTGAAGCGTAGGTGTGCTGATACACCCGGTAGCTCCGGCTCACAGGTCGGAACCAAAATTGATAATTTACGAGAATACCAAGAAAGCAAGTTCGAAATACTAACCAACGCTCTTTCTACTTTGATCGAACAAAATAGCGAGATAAAAAAATCCGTTGATTTAATGACCTCGCAATACGACAGCCTAGTGACCAAAGTAGACTCACTAGAAAAAGACAACTTACGCTATAAAACTCAAATTCAGTCACTCGAAAGCAAGTTGGAAGTGCTAGAAAAAGGTACTAGATCTACCTCAATCGAAATTAGGAATATTCCAGTAATTGAAAACGAAACTAAACAAGTATTGACTTCCTCTGTTAAAAACATATCCACATTTATTGGCTCGACTCCCTCACTCCTTGACCTCGAAGTCCGTGACATATACAGAACCAAGTCTGGCTCGGTCTTGGTGGATTTTACCACCGTAGCCAGGAAGGAAAGTCTTATCTCTAAGTACAAGGTATATAATAAGTCTAAAAGAGACAACAAGGAGGCGCAACTTAATACGCAAAACCTCAGTTTACCTGGAGCGGAAAGACCCATATTTATATCAGACCACCTCACCACCAAAACTCGGCACATTTTTTACTTGGCAAGGGAGCAGGTCAAAAATAAAAATATTATTGCAGCGTGGACCTCCTACGGGAAAGTTTATGTAAGGAAGGAAGAGGGCAAACCGCCTATTCGGATAAACAGCGATTGCGATCTCCAACAACTGATTACGCCAGTTAAGGATTTGTAGTATTATTTTGTCTCTTAATTAAGTACCTATATTCGATAAAACATCTGCATGTATATGGTGTACCTATTATTTTAGTAGTTTTCCTATTATTTTACCGTGTTGATAGATTCCATTACCACTTTACCACCTATTATACTTTTACCCACATCTTACATTCACTCACATTCATTCATACACGCACTCATTTATATCCACATTAATCCTATAAATATATTATTATTAACTTACTTAATCTTGTATATTAAATTAAGTAATACAAAGAAAAGAAAAAGAGAAAAAAGAGAAAGAAGAAGAAACTTTATATAAATATCTGCCTATAGACTAGTTAATATTGATAACTGTGCCTACACTAGTGCGTGCCTATTGAGTACCAACCTATTTTACAATTTATTTTTATTTATATTTTTTATTATTATTTTTCTCTTTATACACTAACGTCACATGTGCAATAAATGGTCTGTGTATGGTTAAATAGGTACCTATTCTAATTAAATACAAAATGCAAAACATTGAACCTATTAACATGGGTTTGGACTCACTTTCGGTGGCCAAATGTACTAAATGCGATATTGATGACGTCAAAACAGTGCTACCCAACTATACTCGAGGTTTAAGGCTCCTGTCACAAAATATAAGAAGCATTAACTGTAACATGCCAAGTTTTTGTACCCTCTTGGCCAGATCACGGACTAACTGGGATGTTATAGTGTTAACCGAGTGCTGGCTTAAATCTAATAGATACATACCGAACTTGACTAACTATAATTATTTTACTACGACGTTTCACGAAACGCAAAATGAAGGTGTTGTCATTTACGTTAGTAATCGACTTAAAGTTCAGTCTGAGGAGCCATTTGTCAGGGATGCTAATTGTTTATTACTGAAAATTAGCTCCGATACCTGCATAATTGGTATTTATCGCCCTTCTGGGTTCCATAACTCTGATAATTTCGTTGGTTCTCTTAACGCACTGCTCACTAAGTTAAGCAACTTTAAGAACATCATAATCTGCGGTGATATAAACATCGACATAATGGACCAAACTTCAGATAAGCGCTCTCACGAATATCTAAATATCTTGGCTAGCCATTGCGTGCTCCCTGGTCATACTATACCCACTCATGGTGCTACTTGCCTAGACCACATCATGCTAAAAACGAAACAGGATGCTATTTGTGTTGTGGTGCAATCGACTGTAACGGATCATGATAGTGTTGCTCTGGATATTAATCTTAACACGAAACTTGATTACTCCAATAAAACCCTTAAAATCATAGACTTTAAGGGTCTGGATAAGGCCATGATCAATATCGACTTTAAACGGGTTTCCTACTACACAGATGTTAATGTTGCGACTGACACCCTTGTTTCAAGTTTAGCCACAGCGATCCAGGAAAATACTAAAATAACCAAAATATCAAAAAGAAAAATCACTAATAAGCCTTGGATCACTAGCGGTTTGTTGCGCTGTATGAAAAATAGAGACAGTCTCCACAAAAAACTAAAAAAAGATCCTGATAACGAAGTCCTCAAAATTACCTATAAAAGGTATAGAAACTTCTGTAATTCTGTTTTAAAGAAAGCTAAAAGAGCTCACGAAAGACAAGAGTTAAATAATGCAAGGAATAATAAAAAGAAACTCTGGGAGACCATTATTAATGTAAGTGGAGCTAAAAAGACTGTCAACCATGCTTCTGATCTTATTGACTCAAACAACCCCTTTGATAGTATTAACGAAGTTAACAGGTACTTTGCAAGTATAGGAGGTAAGCTTTCTGAGCAGATTGCTGCCTCCTGTGTTCTCCTTAATCCAAGCAGTGATGTGCTCGATGGCCCCTCTGCGAAGGAATCGATTGTTGTCCTTCCGACAGATGAAAGGGAAGTAGAATTGCTTATTTTGGAGCTAAGAGAAAGCTGTGCGGTAGGATCAGACCAAATCTCGGGAAAAATCATTAAGAGATACGCAAAAATATTAGCACCCCCTATAGCTCATATTTGCAATCTCTCTCTTGAATCGGGTGTCTTTCCACGTGCGTTTAAGGTAGCAATCATCAAACCCATTTACAAGGGTGGGGCCAGAGACAGCGTGAATAATTATCGGCCTATCTCTATTCTTCCCTCGATGTCCAAGATTCTCGAACGTCTGATGAATAAGCGACTGATGAACTTCCTCGAATCCAACAACCTTCTTTCAGCGTCCCAGTTTGGTTTTCGGTCAGGCAGATCCACTGACGACGCAGTGCACGAGCTGACGAACGCTATTGTTACTAGTCTAGAGGGAAAGATGAAGTGCATCACTGTATTCCTGGACTTAGCTAAGGCATTTGACGTGGTCTCTGTCCCCATCTTGTTGTCAAAACTGGAGAGGATAGGTGTTAGAGGCATTCCCTTAAAACTGTTCCACGACTACCTTAGCAATAGGACGCAAAGAGTGAATATTGACAGTTGCACGAGTGATGAGTTGGAGGTGACCCATGGTGTCCCCCAGGGAAGCATACTTGGCCCATCACTGTTTCTGGTCTTTATAAATGACTTGTGCCGAATACAGCTCTCGCACGGCAGGATGTTTACTTTTGCGGATGACACAGCACTCTTTTTCAGCGGAGAGAAGTGGGAGGATGTATTCTTCAGTGCACAATTGGGATTTGACAAAGTGTCTGCCTGGCTACAGTCCAATCTGCTCTCACTCAATATTAGCAAGACTATGTATATTGCTTTTGCATATAAAAAAAATCTCCTTCCTCCAACCCATCTACTTATCTCGGCCCATACTCCTTCTTGTCTACAACATGCTCTTTCTCAATGTAATTGCCCTCTGATACTTAGAACGGAGTGCATCAAATATCTTGGCATCACTCTCGACGAAACCCTTACATTTAAACCTCATGTTGACGTGCTTGTAGCTAGGCTGCGTAAACTCATATATATATTTAAAATTTTAAGACATATTGCTGATAAAAGCACAATCAGGATGGTATATTTCGCTTTGTGTCAGTCCATAGTCAGCTACTGCATTACGACATGGGGAGGTTCTGCCAAAACATACCTACTTGAGGCTGAGAGAGCTCAAAGAGCAATCCTAAAAACAGCGGCTGCTCTCCCTTATCGTTACCCTACCAACTTGCTATATAAGGAATGGGATGTTCTTACGGTGAGACAGACATTTTTATTACTTATCGTGCTTAAAAAACACACCGAATTAGAATACAATCCAAACCTACTGAAAGACAGGCGTAGAAAGGACAAAATCTGCAATATAGATCCTCTCAAATCTGCCTCCTCACATAAATTCTACTGTTTCCTTGGGCCATACTTATATAATAAGTTTAACAAAATTCTCTCAATTTACCCGTTGAATAAACATAGTGTTAAACTAACTGTTTCTAAATGGCTAAAATCCCTTGATTACCAAGAAACAGAAAATCTATTAATATTACTTAGATAGCTAAAAAAAAAAAAAAAAAAAAAAAAAAAAATTCACGCACTTACTGTCATACATACACACACACTCACACACACACACTTCTGGAATCGCATCATAACCACACTCGTATTGTTGTTTATATTATTACATTGTTATCTTATAAATTCTACTTCATCAAGTCTGTACTAGCACTGTAATTTTTGTCACTGTAATCCGATGAGTGGGGCCTGGTGACCTGTAATACAGGTATTTTTATACCTATGTCAGGCACCAGACTCTCACATTATAGGTATTATCTGTATGCATACTTAGCTACGCACTGAATGTACTGTGTAAACCTATGTGAAGAGTAAATAAATTTTAAATTATTATATTATTAATTATTAACCCTGTATATAGATTCTCAATTATTTGTAAAAAAATATTTCTTATTGCTTCGATATCAATAAATGTTTTGCCATTTGATCTAGTTTTTGGCTACTTAGAACAGCTTATCTAGACAGACACCACAATTCGTGAAGAGATTTTCGAAAACGGGACAAGGGGCCATACCACGACCTAGACGATCTATTCAATTTCCGACCAAAATTGAGCTGTTTTGCTAATTTCGTACTACGAGGTCTCTTTACCACTCAATTTTAGGTTCAAGTTTTTGACAGCTATTCAGAAATATATTTCCTTCTCTCTGAATCGCAAATGCATTATTTTGTTCATTCAATGAATGAACTAATGCAATTTTTATGATTCTGATTGGCCAAATATCACTTTGCCTAATTTCTAATTGGTCAAAAGTAATAATGCCAGGGCCGGATTTCTATCTAGGCCCAGCCAGCCTAGGGTCCCCAGTCCTAGTGGCGGAACCTGCACACAAGCTCAGTCTGACTTGCCTTATCAAGATTAATAAATTGAAAATATTCTTGAGTCTTAAACAATATTACTTATTCGAGCTACTTAAAAGTTGGAGGTCCTATTGTGGTCTTTCTTTTGCACTTGTCCACCAAATTGTCAAAAAAAACAAACGCCACCTAAGAAAGAGTTGAGTTGCAGTCATTTGAAGAACTATCGTCACTAGGACTGAACAAATAAGTATTTATTAGTAAAAGCCTTTTTGGATATCTACTCAAACGTCGGGATTGCGCTTTGATTGCTATTGTATATGTCGCCGGCGTCGTTGTTGTTATCATACAATATGCCAACGACATATATACATACACCAGCGTCAAACTGCGCAGCATACGGACGTTTTTAAGGCTCACTTAGCCTTAGCTCTTAGCTCTTAAGATCTACCATAGAAGAGAACCGGCTAAATTCATTATGTGTAATGTGCAGTTTATTGACTATGATGACATCATTGGTTATTTTGCTTAGAAGAATACTTGTTGTATGATTCTTTAAAATAGATCAAAGTAACTATACTAAAAAGACTGCGTTATTCTGATGTTTTTTGAAGTAATTAGTTCTGTGTACTTTGGCATGTAATTTGCTAAACCAAAATAAATTATTTCGAGTTGGGGCCCTGGCTCTCTAAGTCCGGGCCTGGATATTGGTGTTTTTGTTGACATGTTTTAAATTTAAACGTCAAAATAATACACGTCTTGATGACAAATTACTTTTTAAGTACTTATCCAGGATGTGGTTGATAATATCTGAACAACTTATGATAGCACCAGATTCCAGCGCGTGATAACTCTACAACAAACTGGAAGCCTGGCTCAAGATGACCTGTTATAGAAGCCCAGTTTATGTGCCTCTAGGTAAGGATGGGAAGGATACCCTGTTCTTCGACATGCTCGCACGCTTTAAAACACCAAACAAGACCTTGAGCTGACTAGGCTGGCCATGTACGCTGCATGATTACTAGTACTAGAATAAGGACTATCTCAATGCAGACAATCACTTTGTAGGAGGGGAATTAGCTCCAATGGTTTGCAAGAGATTGATACAGCGTAGACCAGAATATTTAAAAGTACATATTAAAAAGGAAGACCGTTACGTCGCTGTGAAACAGTGTAATCAATTAAACAAACCAAAAGTAATTACTTTTTTTTTAAACGGTTTTATTAAACGGTTTTATTAAACGGTTTTTTAAACGGTTTTTTAAACGGTTTTATTATTAAACGGTTTTATTAAACGGTTTTATTTAGCTCACCCCGTTTGTTTTATTCTTGGGTCAAATTTAGTAATTCAAATTTCACCCTCTTCCTGTCAACCGATTAATCTGAAATTTTGTATACACTTTGGATTTTGGTGACTATACAATTATGTTTATTCATTATCATTATAAATTCAAGATGGCCGCCGCTACAAAATGGCGGATAATTTATGTTTTATTAATCCCATCAATATGGGTATCAAATGAAAGGGCTCAACAAGCAGAATACAATATACTATAAAAAATTGAAATCCAAGATGGCGGCCGCTACAAAATGGCGGATAACGTAGGTTTTATCAATCCCATCAATATGGGTATCAAATGAAAGGGCTCAATAAGCAAAATACAATATACTATAAAAAATTGAAATCCAAGATGGCGGCCGCTACAAAATGGCGGATAACGTAGGTTTTATCAATCCCATCAATATGGGTATCAAATGAAAGATCTCAACAAGTAGAATACAATTTATTATGCTATATGAATACAATTTACTATACTATTTATTGAAATCTAAGATGGCCGCCGCTACCAAATGGCTGATAACTAAAAACTAAAAAACTAAAAACTAGAAAATAAAAATAGGTAAAAAAACTTTTTAAGTTAAACGGTTTTATGTTAAACATACATTGCAATGTTTAAGATAAATGTACTAAAAACCAAAAAATAAAATAAATAGATACAGTCGTGGGAATTATAAACATATGCATAGACTAGACTAAAATAAAACCGTGGGGCACGTCAATTGTCTACAAATTATCGACTTAATGTGCGATAGAAGAATAGTTTAATTCGTCGTTAGGCAGTTGGCCCGCAGACGGTGAGGAAATTACTATTTTCTTGCTCATGGAAATTCCAATAGTTATACACTCCACGTAAATAAAAGAGATGTTTCAACTAGTTTATCGTTGGACATTCACACTGCTGGCTGGCGAGGAATCGTTTCACTGCTCGTAGTTTGTCTTTAATCGACAAAACATATGATAAAAGTACTACTCGCTCACCACTATGAAACCCTAAAACTCGCTTATAATCGAGCTTGCTAGCTTGTTTCCACATTCTAGCCCTACTTATCACACGTCCATCGTTGTCGGTTGAACAACTGCCTAATTATAGTGTAACATTACAAAACAAACATTTTAATCAACGATTGTAGACAATTGACGTGCCCCACGGTTTTATTTTAGTCTAGTCTATGCATATGTTTATAATTCCCACGACTGTATCTATTTTATTATTTTTTGGTTTTTAGTACATTTATCTTAAACATTGCAATGTATGTTTAACATAAAACCGTTTAACTTAAAAAGTTTTTTTACCTATTTTTTATTATAATAAATGTTTGATATTTTTATTCATTATTTTATTTTGTAAGAAGATAATACAACATAATATTGGTTTTAAGACAACATCATTATGATTAGCACATGGATTGGTTTCTAGAGATATTACATAAATTATTAATTAAATGTAAGTACATATTTTGAAGAAAAATTACATTGCATGACAAGAATATTATGTACCTATTATCTTAAAATTTGTCAATGATTAGATTATTAGCTAACAAATAATAGTATCATAAAGTCTGCCAACGTAAACCACGTTTTCATCGTGATTATCATATTCTACCCACATTAGTGTACCTAGGCACGCTAGACGCTGCTGAACCACAACCACGTCTTTTGTTTTCCATCCCCTGTCCGAAATTTTCATAATATTATAAGTAGCTTCCACCTTGACAGAAAGTGCGTTTTACAATAGTTACGAGTAGGTAGTTCGCAACTCGTAGGGTTTTAATAATTTTAGTTAAAAATATTAATATTTTTTACAAAATTCTAATGCATTACATTTTTTTTATAAAATCTCATAGTGACATACAGTGACATATATAGATCTCAGAAAATACAAACAAACACAGATAAATAATAATAAAAGGCACAAGAAATTGACAGGTAAACAACCGCCATAAACTAGATTGCCATTCAAAATTTTTTTTATATATATTTAAAAAAAAGAAAATAGGTTATTCAATTGAATATGACAAGTTTGTTGCGAAAAATGCATTTCTATTTACTATGATTAAAAAAAATTTTAAAAAATGGATGTGGATGGAAAAGAATAGCCGAGGATCAGGCGCAGTGGCATGCAATGGGTGAGGTCTATGTCCAGCAGTGGACTGACGTGGGCTGTTTATGATGATGATCATGATAGTTTATGCATGGAAACTCACAAGGCATGGCGAGTGTCTTTTTGTTAGCCACATCAAGGGCATGCTTATTTTAAATCTAAAACGTCAAATCCGTAGAAATAATTAAAAATAAACGAAATTGTATTAGAGTTAGCACGGGTGACTTTTGTTGCAGTGACTGTTTTGTCAATTATAGGGGTTTCCTACGCTATACCGAATCACGAAAGACAGAAAAACATATGCCCGAACACTAATGATCGATAGCTTGTTTCACAGAAGCAACAAAAGACCGAAAATTTAAAATCTCGATAGTTTAAAATACCAAAAATTCATAAGGCTGAATTAACTTAGTACTTAGCTAAGTTGAGTTTGTAAAGGTTTATTACTAGGTTAATTGGGCCTTATGAATTTTCGGTCTTATAAACTATCGAGACTTGAATCTTTTGATGCATCGGTAAAACAAGCTATCGGTCATTATTAGCATTCGGGCATATGTTATTCTATCTTTCATCATTCGGTATAGCGTCGGGAACCCCAAATAAAGTCATTGGAGATCACTCAATCGTCACGTCGTAACGTGCATGCAACTCTATACGTATCAGAGCCTCAGAGGACTTGTTAAGTGACAAAACAGTCACGGTGACTAAAGTCACCCGTGCGCGATAGACCTTAAGCAGATCAATTTATTGATTTAAAAAAAGACTTATTAATACTCAATATTACACATTATTCACGCACTATGACTTATACTTTGTAAAATCTACCTCCGTACCATGTTTTCTATCATTTATTTGTCCGACTTACTTTCGATATTGTATAAACCAGATTTAAGGAGACAGTCATTATAACCTGTGGTGGTTTACTTGATCAGTGGTCATATTACTTTCTTGTAGTTTCTATGCTAGAAAGAAGATATTTTGCATTACATCTATATCTATATACATGTAACTATATAAAAATGAATCTCTATTTCCCTTGGTCATCGCATCACGCGTAAAGGGATGGAACAATTTCGCTAATTCTTTTTTTGTTGTGTTATTCATTGTCAGGAAAAGGTTGTTTTTAAAAAAAAAAAGATAAAGTTGCGCAGAAAATCCTTTATGAATAAACTAAAGACTAGGCGAACGAAGTCGCGGGCAACAGCTAGTAAGCTATATTTTTCCATTTCTTTTTTCTGTCATTATTTCAATGTAAGTAAAATTTCTAGAATCAGGCTTTACTTTGCGGAAGCTCATAACTAAATAAATATGAAAATTTTATCATTTTGCTCACAATTTCCGCTCAGTTCAGATAGACATAGGCCATACCTCATCACACTATATGGCACCCACACACACTCCGAAAACAAACACAAGCAAAATGCAAAATGAAAATCTGTCCTGAAGATATACCACGTGGAGTGGCGAAACGCGTCAAGGTTTTTATACCGGTGTTGGGTACTAAGTTTTGCATTCATCTGTCTCGCATGTAATTTTAGGGAGGGTAGGTAGTGCTCTTTGCATGTTGCTTGTGTTCAATCTATTGCAATCAGAGATTGTCTAGCAGAACTCTAAGACTATGTAAATTAGCGGCGGCGAAAATTTCCACTGTCTCGAAGTGCAGCACGGTGATGTGGTGTAGACATCGTGTTTATAGCAGCAGCAAGTAGCGACGGCCGCAAAGGCCGCGGCGGCCGCAGCGGCACACTGCACCCGTGCCAGTGGTGGCGATCGAGACGCGCTTTCCATCAGTGCCGTGGCTTGTGCTCGTACTGCTCGTGAGGTGGTAGCAACAGGGGGCAGTGTTTCCAGTGTTGCATCTATTTTCAAAGACAAAATATTCACTAGGTGTTGGTGAAATGTTCGTAAAGTTGTTTTGGAGAAATGCTCTCGTACAGGATTCTCGCTCTGGCATACACTCGTACAGAAGAATTATATTTATGTTTAAAAGATACATTAAAAGCTAGAAAATTATTTTTTTTATACCTGTGATAATATTCCTTTCGTCAATCAACATATTTTGGTGATTTGGACCATTTACTAGGATAATACTCGGAGACCCCGTCTCGGCATCTGTGAGGTCTTCATCGGACTGTTATAAAAAATTAAGAATATAAAAATAAAATAAATAAATTGTTTCCACAATCACACCAATTAGCTAGCCCCAAACTAAGCAAAGCTTGAACTATGGCGACTAGATAACGGATAAACATACTTAAATACATTTATATACATCCATGACTTAGGTACATATGCTCGTGCTCATCACACAAACATTTGCCCCTTGCGGGATTCGAACCCGCAACCGCTGGCTTTGTAGTCCGGAGCGCGAACCACTACACCAGACGGTCGTCGTAATATTAAAATTAACTCTAAAGTAAAATTTAATCAATATGCAATAAACATAACTAAGCAACATACTATGATAAAAGGCTCCACACGTGCCAAAGGAAGAACAGCGCCATAGCCGTAAGGTCTCCAGCTGGGTGTTTGTTACTCGTCTGCGACTGAAAATACATTACTCATATTAAAGCATTTTTTGATGTAAAAAACTATAAAACTTTAATTTCGATATGATGATAAAGATATAATCTAAGCTTGTTACACATTCTAGCAATAAAAAATAAATACAACAAAGAAACTCCTCTTTTTTTTCATTTAACAATTTGAGTTTAAAATTTAAGTCGGTTAAAAACTAACCCAAGTTCCAAGTATAGCACTAAATGGAATTATGACGGCGCTGAATTTTGTAGCGCGTCAGGTTGTATCGTATGCGAATTCGAACTAGTGGCCATGTTAGAGAGTGATCATCATGCAGACGCGTTTTGGGATCAGGCATCCCAGTAGGCAGTAACGATACCTAGCAAGGAGCTTGAGCGAAGCATCATTAAGAAAATCAAAGCGGCGTAACATGCAGACAATACATACCGAACATTAACTAGCATTATGTAGATATTGAAATAAATACTTACGACATGATGCACAAAACCTTCAGCAAACACTATTTAAATTATATAAGTACCAGCCGCGAATATCACATTCTGCTTGAAATATCCTATAATAAAACCATGCGTATTTTCATTGACAGACTTTTGAAATTGTCACTCTGAAACGTTTTACCAGAGATTCAAGAGTATACTATTCACCAATAGGAATCGTCGAGTTTGATAAAAGACCAATTGGAGAATTAAAACTGCAGGCGATTTAATTCTACGTGCTTAAACTGCATACCTTAAATTCGTACTACGACGTATTTTTACTAAGTAGCTTTGTGGTCTGATAAAATTGAATGATTGACCGAGAATTGTCTCTGAATCACTTTTGAAAAAGTTGTAACCCTATAATTACTAACGTGTGGTCTTTCAGACCACACATTGCTTACAGAACATCATACAGAACAACAATAAGACTAGAACAATGATAGAGACGGCCTTTTTTAATCTTAGCTTTTCTCCAATTAATATTGTTTTTCTTAAAATATTATTGTTTTAATTGTCGATTTCGATTAATCATTTCTTTTTCATTCATTCTGAACTCTTCGGCAACTCACAGACGATATAGCATGTTCGAGCTCATGAGAATAATCTCAATGAGTAGGTGTTAAATAGATGATGATTGAGACCTTTAGCTGATGCTGCACATCAAGAAGTCTGCAGGATTCCCAAGTCCTCAATAACTCACAGCAGCAGCAGATATATCGTGTTTAGACTCTTAAGAATGGTTTCAATGAGTCGGTGTTAGATAAATGATGATCGAGGCCTTGAGCTGATACTGCACATCAAGTATCGGGTTTTTTTAAAATTTTAATTTAATTTAGTTATTATATTTTACAATATTCATAACAAAACAACAACAAAATTATATATGATCTAAGTCTATATTAATGCCTCTGTCAATAGGTACGTTCTAAAAAAACCAAGTTGGCATTTTAAGGGTTAGCTAAAAAGCGACATCTTGTAGAATATGACTATACTAACTTGTTGATGAGTACTACTCCAATGAGACTAAAGATGGCGCTAAATCGCATTCAATATTATTTAGAATTCTAGTTGATTTCGCAGAGGCAAGTAATTTATTTCTAATTTCCGAATAACATCTTGCTTATAAAATATTAATGCATCATAATAGTCAGTATTAGTATTCAAAGTCGTTCATTTTCATATTAAGCAAGTTAGAAAAACTAACTTTTTTTGAATCGCTAAGATATGTCAAAATTGAGAGCTAAGCGTTTCAATTTAAACTACGCAAAAATCTCATGGTACCAAATGAATGAATGACCTAGGCTCTCTGAATTGTTTCATGAAACAACGCTATATGAGGAAAAGAGAGAGTAAAAAATCACTGCGAGACAACGCTATACGAATAAGGGAGAGAAATATATAAACAATTCAGTAAAAGAGAGATCATGGTACCAATCTGAGCGATTCAGAATAGACGCACAATACTGAATTGCCTGGAATTTGAGTGGATAGTTAAAAGCTTATGGTAAGGTCCAAGGACTCTGCCAATGTCCGCAGAGTGTCTGACGTTATTATAATGTTTACATAGGATGGCGGAATTTGCACCCGACACTGTGTGTCTATGAGGTGGACTCAATAATTTAATAGTTCCTCTAGGATATCTGCGTGCTCTCAATTTAACGAGTTCGAGTAACTGTGGACAGTCTAGAGCATTCTGGAGTCACTTAAGTAATAATGTCAAGTTCGATAGGTCTCTGTATCGGTCCAACGTAAACATTTTAGATGTAATAAGCGATCAGAATAAGTCGTACTTCTTTGAATTTCCACTAAGTAGGCTTAATGATTCAAATATTTCTCTAATTGCAACTTCAGAATATGAGTGGCATAATGAGGATGCTAGATATTACTGCAATAATCCGGAATACTTCTCACGAGACTATTACATAATATGATTAATTTGTTTTTGGTTTTAGAAACACCTTTACATTTCTTTAAAAAAATGCAAGCATAAGGGAATTTATTTCTGCAACATTTTCAAATTGAAAATCTTATTTTTTGTGAAAAATTATTGTCTTCCATTTTATGGCATGTAAGATAAGTCAATAAGTAAGCGTAGTAAAAATCATATTCCCATCACACCATTGTACAATTCGGTCTGGGTCATTCTGAAGTAGATTTATATCTACCTGTGATTGGATAGCTCTCAAGAACTTTAGATCGTCGGCAAACAAATAGGGATTTCAATATTGGAAAAGGAATGATACGTCTTTCTCAATACTTAACAAAAAGAACAGGTCCCAAAATGGAACCTTAAGGAACACCGGGCAGGATGCAACATGTTTGCCAGCGAAGCTGCGGGCACTGCTAGTCAAATTATATTATTACTTTAGGTTAAGAATTTTGGAAAATTATCTGCTACCAGTACCTACCAACACACTATGACCAACATGTCGATTCAAGCACATCCGGCAACAAATACTGAGAAGCAGCGCGCAAGTTTATCTTATGACCAATTTTTTACGCGCATCACGATTCACGGCCCAACTCCGCAGTCCTTGACTCTGGCCACTCAATGGATAGTTTATCATAGCTTTCTATTTTTACTTGAATTAATGAAAGCTACTAATAATGTAAGCTAAGTCATGATCTTGCGAGCGTCTGCTCCACCACGAAACTCAGATAATAATAATGCTAATAAATCATCGCGGTATTTGTTTTAAAGCCGACAACTGGCAACTACACTACTGTTACTATCTTGGTTTCTTTTTGAAACGGTTGTGTAGGTACTTGAATAGTAGTTTCAGCAGTACAAATCATTCGTCGACAGGGTTATTAGGGAATAAATATTTGTTCTATGCTTGTTAGTTTAAAAAGTCATCATCCGCAAATAAATGTTAGTCAATGTGACTGATCAGCCTATCTAAACAACAAAAGAAACGCAGAGAGCGAAGAGACTTAATAGAAGTGTATAAAATATTACATGGTCACTATGATCTCAATAACTTTGACCAGGAATTATTCCAGTACTCTTAAAATACACACTCAAAGGGACACAATCTCAAGTTTTTAAACACATTTTAAAACCCCCATAAAAAACTTCTTTCACAACAGAGTGATCGAGGCATGGAACAAATTGCCACCAGAAGTGGTGTCAGCACAAACTACTAACCAGTTTAAAATCAATAGAACGAACGTTTAGAGAGATAATACTATAATATTAGTCTAATATAAAAATCGAAAATCCATTGACACTAAGTTTATCTAAAAGAATGGTGTGCAAGATGGACTTAAACGCTTTACAAAATCGGTGTTAATAACATCCACCTACCCTCGACTATCCATGCCATCTATTATATTAGCCTTGCAGTGTAGGTTACTAAGTTCGTAGCAATTGGTGGTGTCATCCCTATTTTGTAATTACGAGTAATTACTGGTACGTGAGGCCTACATTAATTACTGTTATCTGGCGCCATGGAGCACATACCCTTTAAAGTAGGTTATTATTTGGTTTAACAACAATTCCGCCATTATTTGATTGGTGACGTAATTTTTTGTGCGGGTGAGAGTTGACAAGACTTGTCAACTCATACTTAGTTTGTCATGTAGAAATAGTATACGTTACATGAACTCTCAGCAGTGTCACTCTTGTCCTCCCAGTGCATCTTGCACTGCGCTACGTCCATGAAGCAGTGGTTCTGGAACATCAGGGAAGGCTCCCGCGCCACTATGCCGGGCACCCCGCACACCGGCGCGTACGTCTCTGGACATTTCTGTCGAGATAGAATATGTGTGTGTTATAACTTAGGCAGGCCACATCGCTGGCAGTCAGCTCTGCCGTTAGATAAGAAAGGTTCTCGAGTTACAAAATATAAATCTATGTCACACTCAGAATAGAATTTGCGTTTGACTCAGAAACTTTACTTCATTCCAAAAGTAATAGATGAATTCAAATGAAACTTGGCATTCTTTCATACTACGAGGACTTTTTATTACTAAATTTAACACGGTTTCCTTGGGAGTGGGGGATGAAAGTCAAAATGTGTGCTTAATTGCAATTCATTACCGGTAGTCCGATTTTCTTTATTCTTTTTTTGTTAGAAAAACGGTACTTTAAAAGTTGTCCCGTAAATATTTCAAGGTTGTCTGTGTTGTAGTTTAGAAATTACAGACAACCCTACCCTAACCCCTAATCACAACCCTTAATATTATGTCCAAATAACTTGAAACCCGTAATGTACAGATCCTTTTGAACGTACGGCTCATCTTGGCGTGTGCACTTTATCGTATAGGCTTAAAAGAGATAGGTAGTCCTATTGTTAATGTCAGACTATAACAAAGGATTAGAATATTGCGAAACGATTTTTTACGTAATATGCAAGGTAAGTAGCATCGATTCACTAAACTCCTACACTCCTATACCTTCTATTCTCATAAACTGGCCAGCGGGACAGGAGTGAGGATGGCGTGTATGAACGCCTTTCGGCTTAGCATACACTTTTCAACCGACTTCAAAAAGGAGGAGGTTCTCAATTCGTCAGTATCTTTTTTTTTTTTTTTTTTTTTTGTATGTTCAGCGATCATTCGTTACTGCGTTGACCGATTTTAATAATTATTTTTTTGTTTGAAAGGTAATACTTTCAGAATGGTCCCATATAAATTTGGTTAAATTCTGATGATGGGATCTATAAGAAAATCATCAAACATTGCATAAACTCCGTACCACGTCAACTGATTTTCAACCGACTTCATAGTATCTATCTTACCTATACCTCTGCCAAATGTGGACCGATTTTGATGATTCTTTTTTTAATGAATAGCTTATACTTCAAAGATACTATAATGAAACATTTTTGGAAAAAATTTCACCCCTAAGGGTGGAAAAATAGGAAATGAAATCGGTGTTCAGCAGTTAAATTATGTTTGCACTTGTAAGATTTGTTTTGATTAGGATTTATCACTAAAATGGATGAAATAAGTTAATTTTATAAAAAAAATAAAAACCGACTTCAAAAAACTAAAACGCTAAAAATAATCTTAACACTTAAGTACCTAATCAGTTACTTTTGGAGTCGGTGCCAGTGTTGGTGTTTTTGCTTAATTCCCTCGATTAGTAGACTGTTTTGCATAGGTTTTTGCTGTGAAAGGTTGTAGAGTTACGCGTACAAGCAAATCAACTTACAGGTTATGGGACTTACTTGGGAGTGGTTTCTTCTTTGAATATGTTGTCCAGATGTTAGTTTTCTTTGTTTTACTCACATTGGATACGGTTCTTAGAGTATTCACTGCATAGATGTAATAGCAGCGTTTTACCTGAAATAAAACGCATATTAAAATACTTACCTAATTCGAGGCTTATAAATTGAGATAGGCACATCCGTTTCCCGTAGACCTTTACCATTTTAGTACTCTTTTTTACCTATAGAGGGCGTGTTTCCGGAGTCTCAATAGGCAGTGGCGCCATCTGAAGTTTTATAAGCTTGTGTCGCGCCATTTTAACTCATTGGCTCTTATTAATTCACCAGGCAGAGTTACAAACTAAGCCTCGAATTAGGTAAGTATTTTAATATGCGTTTTATTTCAGGTAAAACGCTGCTATTAAAAGTACTTGACCGTAATTCGAGGCTTATAAATTGAGAAGTGTCTGTTATCGCCTGGTGAGACAAGGAAACACCGAAATTATACGCCAATGTGACAAAGTTTGACTTTAAATTAAAATATATTTTCATGTATGTATTCATTTATTAAAAGTATGTACATACTATTACCATAATAAATTGAAGACGTAAGTAATAAAGATAATTACAAATCATGAATATAATACAGGTTATGATTAAAATCAGTATGTTATACAAATGATTAATTAGCCAAATTCAGAAGGCCATAATAATAAGTATGGTAAATTTTTATAACTTATTAAATACACCTTTCACTAACTAATGTATCGATTTATAGAAATCATGTTTTTATCATTTACACAATAGATTATTAATATAAAAAAAATTAATTTATAGGACGAAATAATCGAGTTACTTGCTGTGTATTAGTACAGTCACTGTTAGGCATAACTTCGCGCCTATAATACTTTTGGAAAGTATTTTCGGACCTCCAGTTTCCGCGTGCTAGAACTTCATCTAGAGGATAATTTAACCAATTTTTCGATGCCACTGCTGACCTTACACTACCAGGGCTAAACTGAATATTGCATCTTTAAATAATTGTCTTATCCAGCCTGCTATAACAGTACGAGACGCCTCTTTGGCAGGGCCCCTAACTGTTACAAACAAATTACTGCTCCCAGCTGAATCTCGTCTATCTTGTAACAATGTTATAGTATTTTCAATCCAGAAAACAGGGTTAACTTGAACGTTGTCGTTATTAGCCATAAGATTCTAGCCCGATTGCCTATAATCACTCTTATCGGTTTTCGATCCAAATTCTGGCCAAAATATTATATTATCGTTGGATTTTATACAATGATCCGGATCGACCTTGAGTAAGGTTAAATCATGGATCCGGCGCCCTGAACATAACAACAAAAGAATAGCCGTATGTCGGGAAGATTGATAAGTGTTTCTTCTATCTATTGTGCAACTAGCTAAGTATTGAACTAAAATATCGATATCCCAGATAGGGGATCTAATCGGTTTTGGATTTTTTATTGATATTGATTTTAAAATATGCTTGACTAAGACATGGGAGCTTAACTTGCTAGACATATCGGCGTTACAAAGAGTGGAAACAACCGACTTATGTAAAAGAATGGTATTGTACGACAGACGATGAATTAAATGCAAATCGGCCAAGAATTGCGCAAGATTAGACCCCGTGGGCTTTTTAGCATCTACTTTTTTCGATCTTGCCCATAATACCCAGCGCGCCCATGCTATTTTATATGTTTTAAGCGTAGATTTTCTCCACGAGTTTTTTAGTAGGGATATTTGACTGCTATTCCAATCAGTTATCTCCTCAGACCACCCCCACATTTCCAAATTTCGAGAGTCAGATCCTCTACGTTCGGGGGTGGAAGACCAGTTGACGTGTCTATTAGGTTCGACTTCAAGTTCCTCAGAACATATGGAGCTGCTAGGGCTTTTGCCTTGAGGTCCGCCCGCCAAAATACTTTCTGCCACCGGGGCACAACTATTAAAAACACCCCTGTCGATTGGTTCAGATGCGACAAAACTTTGGGTACTAGAAATGGCGGGGGAAAGATCCATGCTAGGGGATAATTCCACGACACGCTGAACGCATCGTAGAATAGAGCGTTCGGATCTTTCTGGTCTAGGGTTACATAATTGTAAACTATATGTGCTCTCTCCGAGGCAAACAAGTCTATCATCGGAGTCCCCCATTTTGCGAACACTGTTTTTAGGCATTTCGGTAGTAGGTGCCATTCTGGTGGACGCCGGTGTCTCGACAGGTGATCGGCATGGTTGTTGTATCTGCCCGGGATGTAGTGGATGGTAAAGATTATTTGATGCCTGTCTAACAATGTCATTAATTTGTGGGTTATTTCTAACATCGCTAACGATTTCGTCCCCCCTTCCTTTCGAAGATGAGCTACTACCGTCCTGTTGTCGCACTGAATTAAAAGTGAGCTGTGACTCAGTTTGTGTGCATACAGTTGGATGACGTGTAATATAGCCAACATTTCTTTTTGGTTGCAATGGAGACTTTGTTCCTCTGGTGACCACGAGCCTGTCAGGGGTATATTGTCTAATTGGGCACCCCACGCGAGATCCGACGCATCGGTTGTGATGAAATGTGTCGGGGGAGGGAAGTGTAGCAATGTCGAGGTGTGGCAGTTCTGCGCCCACCACTTTAACTCGGTTTGTACTGCTTGAGGAAGTACAATTCTGTCTGCTGGCTGTTTTAGCAAGGCATTCATGAATCTGACGAGGTGACGATGATGTAATCGGCCTCGCGGTACTACAAAGCTGGCGAAGTTTAACAGCCCTACGAGACTCTGTACCTCGTTTAGCATCACCTGTCCTTGATTTAAGACCTGATGTATCTTTTTTACGAGTGTATCGATCTTTTCTTTTGGTAACGACTTTTGGTTGTCCCAGGTTTTCCATAACACACCTAGGTATGTTATGCTCTTTTGAGGGATCGTTATCGACTTCTCGAGATTGACACACCACCCGAGAGTATGTAAGACAGCCAGAGTCATTTGTACGTGTTTGCGGAGCATGAAAGGACTTTGATGAACGATCAGAAAATCGTCTAAATAGACTAAAATTCGTACGTTCTGCTGACGTAACGTTTGAGCCATCCAATTGGTGAGCATGGAGAAAGTTTTTGGGGCCGTGCTTAGACCGAACGGAAGGCAGGTCATTTCTAGCAGTTCCCCGTTGTAAATTAGTCTGAGAAAGCGTTGATGCGCTTCCGAGATTTTCAGATGAAAGTAGGCTTGGCTTAGGTCTATCTTGCATAACCAGTCGCCTGGCTGAAGGAATTCGGGAACTCGATACATATTTATGAGTCGGAATGGTTCTGCTCTCACAAATTTGTTTAGGGCCTTTAGATTGAAAATCGGGCGTTGAGACCCGTCTGCCTTGGGTATTAGAAAAAGGTTCGAAATGAAACTTGGGGACATAATCTGCACTGGTTTTAGAATATCCTGAGCTTTCATTTTTTGTATAATGGTTGTCATTTCGTCTGACACTTGTGTGCGAGACAGATTTCTTGCATTTGGAACAGATAGAGGAGGTTTTGAAACAAACGGAATGCGATAACCTTTTATTAACTTTAATATTATATCTGGGGCCCCCATTTCCATCCAATTTTCGAAATAGTGGATTAATTGTCCGGCCTGAAATGACCTCGAGTCATTGTTCACTGCGTTTGTTAGAACCTCTAGAGGCATGAGATGATGCTCGTCCCCTTCCACCTCTTTGTGAACCACGAGGCTTTGAGCCTCGGTATTGAAAGGAACCCCTGATATTTTCGCAAGTTACGTTATTATACCAGCCATGCTGGTTCGTATTTGAATTGTTGTATACACCCTTCGAGGGTGGTAAGGAGTTGTGTGAATGACCAGAAAAGTCAGAACCACAGCATGGAATTTGGACACCATTCGATGGTGCTGTAAATTTTCGAGTGCCAGTTCCCATCGAAAGTCGGCGATTAGCCTTGTTAATTCCTCTTTGGGAGTGTCCAGACTTAACAGGCCAAAAGACTTTGCGAACCCCACCGGCTTTCTCTAATGCGGATGAGAAGGCTTCGGCCTCAAATATGTGCGTGTTTGAGGGTGGTATCTTATTAAGTGACATTTTAACAACAGGATCTTTAACGTGCTTTAGAATTGCGTCTCTCTTAACTTCTATAGTTTCTGACCTGTGCCCACAGACTAGTTGCATTAGATCAGTTGAAACTTTATGTAGTTCTCCCTTTAAAAACAACTCTTCAATCTTTGTATCAAGGTCATTTAAACTACTTAAATCAGATTTAGCCCACTTTAACAAACTACGTATATTTTCTTGCAGACATTCTTTTTGCTTCAGAACGCAAAAAGTAATTGCCGCATATGCTTTATCATCTTTCGCCAAATGTGTAAGAGAATCATAAGGTTGTACCTCTCCATTAGTTTCAAGATTCACAAAACCGGGGGCATGATTGTAAAGCTTTTGTGTGTCCGCATACCTTACTTCAGACCAGGATGAATTACCAAAACGTTGAATATCGGCTAACATTTTAACATAATTATCTGGGGTCTTGGGAACCGAAGGTTCTTTTAACTTTGTTTCTATGTCAAAAGTAAAGGCTAAAGTATTAGCAGTATCCGTAACTCCATTACTATCTACCTCATCGTCGTAAAGATCCCCACTGACCCTCGAATAAATAGATAATTGATCATCGAAATCACAATTGTTATTTTCAGGAGGTGTAGGCTTTGAAATGAGATTGCGTAGTTCACTAATTTCTTTCGTTAAAATATGCCATTTAGAACGTTTACTTTTATTTTTCTTATGGCAGTGCCGCCGTGATCGCTTACGTTTATCTGCGAACGACGAACTAGAGCTGGAGCTGCTGGATGAGCTTGTACTGTCAGCGCTACTGCTTCGAGTTCTTTTTCTGTGCACACCACTTGGTCCAGGCCTCGGCTCTTCAACAGGCGGTGCATTTATTTCACTCATTCTGAAAATAACTATGTGTTACAAACGTTCTTACGAATGAAGGTAGAACTGCTTCGAAGTGCATATTTACTTACAAGTATGGAACGGAAAAACCGTTAAATTTATAAATTTTAAAAATCTAGGTAATCTAAATTTATTCCATCTATTCAAATAACAATTTTTTATCGTTATAACCGTAACTAGGTCAGTTCACTTTACTAAAGAAAATTATTTCACTTTGAGGGTAGAAAATAATAATGTTATTTCTTAACCGTTAAAATTATAACTATCCAGAGTAGTCTAATGTGTGCAATATTGCCAAACATAATGGTATTTGTACTTACTTTTATTCCTGATTCACAATTTCACTAAGATTAATTACTGATTTTCTCAACAGAGACGTTTTGTAAGCTTTAAGCGAATAACCTTTTGCTACGGGAACAAGAACGCCAATGAGTTAAAATGGCGCGACACAAGCTTATAAAACTTCAGATGGCGCCACTGCCTATTGAGACTCCGGAAACACGCCCTCTATAGGTAAAAAAGAGTACTAAAATGGTAAAGGTCTACGGGAAACGGATGTGCCTATCTCAATTTATAAGCCTCGAATTACGGTCAAGTACTTTTAATTATTGTAGGAGCGCGAGTTGGCCGGCCGGCACAGTTTTTGAGTGAGTTTTTGTAACTGATGAATGATGACGCGCGATTACTACGTCACACGTTCGTTCCGTTCTTCATTCACGAGGAATACAGGAAGCGGAAATAGGAGCGGGAAAGTGATGTGCTTGATCTAACATTTCTGCCCCCCCGCTGGCGCATATGAAGCCAGATAAAAATTAAAATGGTTCACTCAAGCCATCCATAAGAGTGACTGATAAGTTTGATTGGTGTTTTGATATATATAGAAATATGATAAATATGATATAAGTTAAAGTTTAATGTGAAGTTAAGTTAAAAAAAAAAAAAAACATATTATTCCCATCCCTCAGGGATTGGGCAAAGTTTTACAAGAGGTCTACTAATGACGCCTTGCAATGTGTGTACAGTGGCGGAGCGGGGTATACCATCACGCCCATAAAATAAATCAGCGATTCTACCGAACCGCCATTACAAAGGATGGGTAGATTCATCTTTAATGATAACGATCTGACCCACTTTAACATCACGCGTGGGTTTAGTCCATTTCAAGCGTTGCGATAATGTGGTTAGATACTCAGTGTGCCATCTAGTCCAGAAATCTTGATGCATACGCTGAAGCAGTTGCCATCGCGTAAGGCGATTGATCTTTACATTAGTGTAATCTGGTGTTGGTACTGTGGTAAGTGGTGCTAATGTTAAAAAGTGTCCTGGCGTGAGAACGGAAAGATCATTTGGATCTGAGCTTAACGGACAAAGTGGCCTCGAATTTAGGATGGATTCAACTTGAGCCAGCAAAGTGTTAAGCTCCTCGTAGGTTAAGGTTTGATTACCTATCACGCGGAACAAGTGTGTCTTAAAAGCTTTAACTCCTGCTTCCCAGAGGCCTCCCTGATGCGGAGCTCCTGCAGGATTAAATTCGAAAGAAATACGTTCTGTTTCACATGCTTCTTTTATTAAGTTGACTAATTGGGATTGAACAGTGTTACATCTACCGCGGCGTGCTATAAATCTCCGAAGAGCTGCTAAAAATGATTCGGTTGAAAGATCGGATGCTAATTCTAGATGGAGTGCTTTTGTGGCAAAGCACACAAAAAGACACAAATATGCTTTCATAATGCGAGCACCTCGATATCTTTGAACTGAAATGTTAAAAGGACCTGCATAGTCACATCCAACTGATTGAAATGCTTTGATTTGTGTGATATGTGCTTTTGGAAGATCGGCCATCTTAGGCTGAAGTGCTATTGGCTTGTAACGAAAACAACGATAACAATTTGAAATTACTTGTTTGATTGCTCGACGAGCTGATAAAATCCAAAAGTTCTGAAGAATCAAAAAATGTAAGGTCTGTAGACCTGGGTGAAAGTTTTCATTATGAACACATTGAATGATAAGATAAGTGAGACGATGTTTACGTGGGAGCAGAGCAGGGTGTTTTGTTTGATATTCGAGTTCTGAACGAGCTAACCTACCCCCCACACGAAAAACGCCAGTTTGATCTACAAATGGGTTAAGTTTTCTAAATTGTTTTGATAACAGACGTCCAGAATTAATAGGTTTTATGTCCTCACTGAATTCGGAGTGCTGCACATGTTTGACCAGAGCTATCAGACTGTCATGTAACTCTGTCTCAGTAAAATGATCAGAAGGACGTTTGTTTTTACGCATGGCGCTGATGAAACGATAGCAATACGCCAAGACACGTTGGATCTTGCGCAATGATGAGAATTTTGTGATGAGCTGATCGAATATGCTGTCACAACTGGAGTCACCATTAGTGGTAACTGTTAAAACTTTGCTACGTTTTTCGGATGAAATTTGTTCATTTGCTTCTAATGTTGTTGTAGTTTCTGTGACAGGTTCGTCGGGCCATAGCTGCTGATCCTGGACAAGCCACTGAGGACCAGTCCACCATAGATGATGATTAATGAGTTCGTCCGGAGACAAGCCACGACTGGCGGAATCTGCTGGATTCTGCTTACCAGGTACGTGTTTCCAAGTTGCATTTGGTACTTTTCGTTGAATGTTTGAGATACGATTCCCGACAAACGCCTTGTAATTTGATGATTTTGATTTGATCCAAGCGAGAACAATCATGGAATCCGACCACGCATGTATGCTGTCTATGTTTATGATGTTTGCAATCTGATCTAGAACAAATCTCATGAGGTCTGCGAGCAACGATGCTCCGCATAACTCAAGTCTTGGTAAGGTTCTACGCTTGGTTGGTGCCACACGAGATTTAGCAATTATTATTGCAACATGATGATGATTTTGATTGTTAGTGGAGCGGAGGTACACGACAGCTGCGTAACCAGCCTCGCTAGCATCGCAGAAACCATGGATCTGATAGGAGACTGCGTCATCATGAGTGATGCGTCTTGGTATTTGAAGCTGCGATAGATGGGGCAGCTGCTGCGTATACTTCGTCCATGCTTGATTAATTTCTTCGGGCACTGGTTCGTCCCATGACGTTCCCAGAAGCCACAAGCGTTGAATTAAATGCTTGGCTAAAAATGTTAATGGTGTAAGAAGACCAATGGGGTCATAAATCCGCGCTAGCTCCGAGAGCATTGTTCGCTTCGTGCAATCACGAGGTGTTTGATTGACTTGATAATTTAAAATATCCTCTTGTGAGTTCCAGGCTAATCCGAGAACCTTCACAAAGTTGCTGTCGCGTGTCAAAAGTAACATCGGGTACCGCCTTATGATGCTCAGGTATGTCTTGCAGAACAGCCGCATGGTTGCTAGACCACTTCCTGAGTTCAAAGCCTGCTGACGCCATGATGTCAACGAGCTGCTGCTTAATTTCCAACACCTGACAGGAGTCTTGCGCACCGGTCACGACGTCATCTACGTAAAGATCGTGACGCAACACCTCTGCTGCCAGTGGATATGATTTTTCCTGATCGTTGGCCAACTGCTGCATGGTACGGATGGCCAAAAAGGGGGCTGATGATACGCCAAACGTAACGCGTTGAAGACGGTACTCTTGTATTGGTTTTTCTGGTGAACTTCTGAACAGAATTCGTTGATAATCCTGATGACCTTTAGTGATGATGGTCTGCCGATACATCTGTCGTACGTCGGCAGTGAACACAATGGCATGCAGCCTGAAACGTAGCATGATGATGCTGATGTCTGCTTGAAGCTTGCAACCGGTCAACAAATTGTCATTTAATGAAACGCCATTCTGATCCTTGGCGGACGCGTCATAGACAACACGGAGCTTGCGATCAAGTTTCACAACCGCGTGGTGCGGGATGTAGTAGGCGGAAGGAGACTGACACTCCTCTTGAGGCACCTCTTCCATTTGTCCTGTTGATAAATATTCCATGATATGAGCTGCATACTCTTGATGAAATGTTGGATTTTGAATCAAACGCTTCTCCAGCTGATTGAAACGCCAAAGAGCCACATGGTATGAACCCTTGAATGTTGGTTCTTGATCACGAAATGGTAGCTGCACGGTATAGCGACCGTCAGCGTCACGTTTGTGTGTTGCTTGATAAATCTCTTCACATCGAACATCTTCCTCGGAGAGGTTCGACTTTGATGATGATGGTATGTTGTCTATCTCCCAAAACTTCTGAACCGCAACATCCAAATTTACGTCCAGTGACAAATGATTTACTGATAATGGAGAAGACTCATTGGATGATGATAATGTTTTGCCCATCAAGACAAAACCAAACACTGTGTTGATTGCCGTTGGTGTGTTGGTACCGCCATCTATCTTGCTTGGCAATAAAATGTGCGGAAATATCTCGCCGCCGATCAGTAAATCGACTGGCCGAGAATGATGATAATGCTCGTCAGCGAGCTTGAGATTTACCACATGTTGAAATTGATGTTGATTGATAGTATGAGAAGGCATGTTGCCACAAATTTTGCTTAGTGTCACCGCTTCTGTTGTAAACGATGGCTCAGATTTTCCGATTGGACGAATTTCTAAAAAGACTTTGCTATTTGATTGACTGGGTATTCCACCAATACCCGACATTGGAGTGTTTGATTTGAAACGTGTTAACCCTAATCGATTTACACACGAATTTGTTATGATTTGACTTTGGCTACCGGGATCTAACAAAACTCGGACCTTTTGGAACGAACCCCTGCCATCTTTAACTTCGACCTCTGCCGTAGCTAGCATCACAAATGATGTTCCCGACCCACCGCCGGACACATTGGATAAAGATGTCACTGGAGTGACCACATTCTCCACAGTACTTGATGTGGCCTGCGAAGACAACTGTTGTTGATTTGATTGTTTAGATTGCTTGTTATTTTGTTTGTTTGATGAAATATGTAATAAGCTGTTATGACGCATATTACATGTTTTGCATGTATGTGTTGAGGCACAATTTTCATATGTATGGTTGGAACGCAAACAGTTAAAGCACAATTTGTTTTGTTTAACAATTTTGATCCTATCTTGAGGTGATTTTGATATAAAATTTGGACACCAATAAAGAGCATGATTTGACTTACAAAGCACACAACTAATACCAGCCGACTGTGCTAATAACATAGTTGGTGGTTTTGATTGATGTGACTTTGGCTGTGATTGAATTTGATTTTTATTTGGGTTTTGAATATTTGAAGTGGAATTATTCGACAAATTAGAACGCTCTAAGGCACTACATCTGTCCTCTATAAAACTTTTCAATTGATCATAACGGGGAAACACATCACCCTTACATGAAAGTTCGAATGCTTCTCTTGAACCTTTATCTATTTTTATGAGTAATGAATGAAATAAAACGAAATCCCAGTTTTGAGTAGGGAGCCCAAGCCCATTGAGCATAGCAAGATTTTCGTTAAATGTGTCCAAAAGATTTCTCATTTGTACAGCTGAACCACTGTTCATGGACTTTAAATTATTAATTTGTTCCCAACACATAAATGCCAAATATCGTTTATTATCGTACCTATTCACTAAGGCCGAATATGCACTGACATAATTTGCTTCT
This sequence comes from Anania hortulata, assembly GCA_963576865.1. NCBI lineage: Eukaryota > Metazoa > Arthropoda > Insecta > Lepidoptera > Crambidae > Anania > Anania hortulata. The sequence goes on along the minus strand of OY756402.1, from coordinate 19,622,206 downwards.
GATATAGGATATGCTCTAATGATATTTACCGGCTCACCAGAGAGAGAAGTTTGAAGGTATTGAAACTTTTCAACATTTGACAAATCTGTCCTATTATGTACAAGTGTGTTAAACAAATCTATATAACCAGGAAAATCTTTGAAATTACCAGAAAAAGTAGGCAACTTAATTGGAGGTAGTTTACTGTTTGACTTTGATTCGGATTTAATTGATGTTAATTTTGGCAAAGACTTTTCTTCGGGCAACAGCTCTCGTTTTGATTCTAATATTTCAAAAAACATGTCATCTGCTTGTTCTTGATATTTTATTTCATTTTCAATTCTCTCCTCTGTGGCCTTAGACTTTTTTAGTTCAGCAATTAAATTTGTGTGAGCTTCATTGAATGAATCTATGATAATGTCAAGACGTGAACACCAGGTTTCAAAACGAGGTAAAACTGTTGAATCTTTTACACATTTTCGCGCACAAGTTACGGCATCCTCGAGACGCTTGTGTGCTAAGTTACGTTTTGTTTCAAAATGGGCAATTAGTGATTCACTCATTTTGACTATAAACTTGATAAACAGTTGATAAGGTAGCAAATGATAACTTTTCGCAGCACTATTACGTTAGAAATGATTAATGTTTGATAAACTACAATGTCTTGACACACTATAATTTTGTACACAAAGTTACACAAAACTTTTTTAAAGTTACACAATCGGTACGAATTTTTATACACTGGTATGCTTTTTGTGATGGCAACACCGAATGAATGAGCAAATCTTTTTACTAAAATTAAAATAAGTTTGCTAAATGTTTTTAGGTTGTTTGATGATGCGAAGGACCTTTGATAAAATACACTTGTTATATTAATTTAACACAATGCTCAATGTATGTTTTTGATACACACTTGTTAATTAAAATGATAATAATGTTAATGATAGATTAACCTTGTTTTGGTTATTATGACAAAATGCGTTATATGTTACGCCACAAAATGATACAGCGACCCATAGAATGATGAATTTTGACTCAAAAATGAATAATGTGTTTACGCTATATGTTACGTAGAACACCACAAAATGATGATTGATAATTTGATAGGTTTAAGTGTTAATGTTGCACTAAACCGTCACAAGTTTTATGTGCTGTATGTTACACAATGACACAACGCTTGAAATGTTAAGTTTGCGTAGGTCCACCGACCGCACGAAACAAAACACGATTTTTAAGGGCCCTGATTAATGGCCGCCACTCGCACTGTACAAAATAAATTGTTGAATTTCGAACTTATGGCAAAGTACGAAATACACTTTGAAATGTTATGATAAGTATGCTACTACATAGATAAATGTTTGCTAAGTATGTTATAAATAATGTTAACGATTTTTTGATAGTGTGAATGCTTGTTTTTTGTTAATTTGTTGATGGCTCATGTGAACAAACATGGACGCCGAAAATTTTCACAACAAAATTACGGTACAAATATAGAAATCCGGTACTGAAGGCCAATAAATGTTGGTGTTTTTGCTTAATTCCCTCGATTAGTAGACTGTTTTGCATAGGTTTTTGCTGTGAAAGGTTGTAGAGTTACGCGTACAAGCAAATCAACTTACAGGTTATGGGACTTACTTGGGAGTGGTTTCTTCTTTGAATATGTTGTCCAGATGTTAGTTTTCTTTGTTTTACTCACATTGGATACGGTTCTTAGAGTATTCACTGCATAGATGTAATTATTGTAGGAGCGCGAGTTGGCCGGCCGGCACAGTTTTTGAGTGAGTTTTTGTAACTGATGAATGATGACGCGCGATTACTACGTCACACGTTCGTTCCGTTCTTCATTCACGAGGAATACAGGAAGCGGAAATAGGAGCGGGAAAGTGATGTGCTTGATCTAACAGCCAGTCTATGAGAGACCAATGTTTTCGTTTGCACCGACTCCAAAAGTAACTGATTAGGTACTTAAGTGTTAAGATTATTTTTAGCGTTTTAGTTTTTTGAAGTCGGTTTTTATTTTTTTTATAAAATTAATCTAATAGATAGTTAAGAGTTGACATTTTATACCAATCTTACTTATTATTATTTTATAGGCAATGTAATGCCAGTGACGCTAGGATCAAAACAACAACAAGTTGAAAGGCCAAAAAGTAAACAAAAACTTAGTTACATTTTATTTTTAACTTTATAAATGTTGTTTTTTAGAGTCGGGTTTTTTTAAAATTAATAGCAGATACGCTACGAACAACGGTTACATAGGTTCCACATGTACATAGGTAAGTGCCTAAATGCTTTTCGGAACAAAATACAAAAATGAAATATGTAGAAGATTTTGTTTGCCGCTAAGTACAAGTAGGTACTCAAAAAAAATTTTCTAAATAATATTATAGATTTAGAACCGTGTAGAGACGGCTGTAAATAATACACTTCCCCACCGCCAACAGGAGGCGTGTCGTAAGAGGCGACTAATTCCTGTAACAAGAGACGAGCAGCAGCGTCTTCTTGCGAAATCTTATAAAAAAACTGCGCTCGCCAACCCGAGTGCCAAGCGTGGCGAGTATTAGCAATCCCCCTGATGATAAATCATTAGTGGAGGCCTTTGTTCAGCAATGGACGCCTTATGACTGATATGATGATGATGATGACTTGACTTGATGGTAGTCAACAGCACACTTCGCGGTTTTTGGGGTTTGATTATTTTTAAGTAGGTACCTACGTAAATAAATTGAGTTCAATAGCCGGTTTAAAAGGATCACGATCTATCTAACACCTACTCATTTAAACTATTCTTATGGGCCCAAACACGCATGTCTGCTGTAAATTGTCTTTTTCGTCGGGGGTTAAAAATACGTTCAATTTTATAATTCATCGAGCAATAGATAATCCGGGTACCTATAGTCAAGCTTCGCAGCTAACATGGCTATTTATGATGTTTATGTCTTTCCCCAATTGTCAAATTTTAGATAGTCGTCTGGTCTAGTATTTCGCGCTCCGTACTACAAAGCCAAGAGGATGCGGGTTCGAATCCCGCAAGGAATAAATGTTTTTGTGACAAGCATAAGCAATTGAACCTAAATTATGGATGTTTACAAATGTATTTAAGAACCTAGTATATATCCGTTATTTAGTTGCATACAAGCTTTGCTTAGTTTGGGGCTCACTATCTATTTGGAGTCCACTACAGTATAAGCAAGGAGTATTTTCAATATTACTCTCGCTTTTGCTACTGGACGAACTGCGATTGCCCGTTGCTTTCTTCTTTGATATGACTTTACCTTCTTTTCCACTAGTCTTCTTCTGCGTCTTCTGTAACTTTGTCTGATTTCCTTCCTTTTTTTCTTACTCTCTTCCAAAACCTTCTTTTTTTTAATCGTTTCTTCCAGTTCTGTTTTGTAGGGTGACGCAGTAATTATAGCTGTTTTTCCTCGTTTTCGAGTCACGCGTGAAGTTTTGCGAGTTGCTGGAAGGGGTAATATTTGCTGTGGACTAGCAACAGAAAATTTGGATTGTTGTGGAGTTGTTGGTCTTCGGTCTATTTCGTTATTAACAAGCCAAGTAGAACATCCGGGCTTAGGACTCGACGGGGCGGCAGAAACCATCATAGTGGTCGTATATATATATAGTCGCTGGTTCAACCTCGAAAGATGGTGAAACTTTTGCAGGTAAAGCGCGAGATGTTGCTGCTGTGGTAGCAACTCCAGTGATATCTGGCACATGCAAAGCCTTAATTGGCTGCGTTTCTGGCTCAGCAAGTGCTATGGCTGCTGAAATTGTTGTGGGTGTTAGAATAGCGACACTGCTGATAATTGATGTGGTCAGCGCAGATTGGCTAATTGGTGCTATTTCAATGGAAGTCGATATTGCAAGATTCATCGATGGTGTTGTTACAGTAGCAAGTTCATTGTTGGATGCACTGGCGGTTGCAGTTATTGATTGAGCGCACGGAATGTCAGTCACCAAAGAAGGAGCAAAATCGCTTTCAAAGAAAACTGATGTATCATACGGCCAAATTCCGCATTTTTTGAACCCATTCACAGCTGTTGCCATGGTAGACGTCTCTATGAAGGCCTTTCCAAAAATTTCTGCAACTTGCCGCATTGTAACTACCATCCCTGGATTTCTGCGAAGCCACGCCGTGATTTGTCGATCATAATAATTGCTCAATGGTCTCATATAAGCAACGTCGGCGACCTGAAGACGGTGAGTAGTATGTGGGGGGAAACATAAAATAATAACCCTGTGGGATCGAGCTTCATTAATCAAATCTATGTTTTTTGTGTGGGTGCTATGACCATATAATAACAGTAATACAGGTCGACCTGCTGTCGCCCCACTGAATTTTACAAATCGTTTAAACCACCCGAGAAATAATTCAGTGGTCATCCAGTCCGAGTCACTTACAACTCCCCATGCCCCAAGGGCAGCATTAAGTATTAACTGAGGGTCCATCCTTTTTCTGGGGAATACCATCATAGGGGGCATATACTGCCCACTGGCACTGGAACATATTTCAACTGTAATCGTAGCACCTCGTTCCGCAGAAGTTAAGGCCCCTACTTGTTTTCGGCCTCTTTTCGCGATAATTTTTGATTTGGTTTTAGGTACAACTGAAATGCCAGTTTCGTCGCAGTTGTAAATGCGGTCTGGTGTAAGATGATGTTCATCATAGATATTACCCAAAAAAGCATAAAATTGATCAACAACTTCTTTGTTGAACCCGGCAGCACGCGCAGCTGAAGTGCTTTCGGGTTTTCTTATTGACAACTCCGGATGTCTGTTCAATAGGCCTTGAAGTCCTTGCCAGCTTCTTGATTTTGAACGTTGAAAGGATGTAGTTTATTATTTTTTACTGCTAGATTATAAGCTAATGCCTTTAGGTCTTTGGTTGTAAGACCGTAAAGTCGACTCTCCATGTCTAATGTGTAAAAACAGGTCGCTTAGGCCCTAAAGGAACTTTTATACTTGCAGACGAAGAAGCAGCCAAATTCTCGCGAGATGCCTTGAGTTTTCTTTCTAAAGTTGTCTGAGGAACTGAAAATGTCTTCGCTGCTAACATATACCCCATTTTTCCTTCTATAACAGCATCCACAGCTTTTGCCATACTCTCTTGCGCCCAATCCCCTCTATTTGTTTTTTTCTTATACTTTTTCACCATTCTAAAACAAAATAACATTATACCGTCACTACACACTCCCTTGCACACAAATCACCCACTACCCCATACACTCATACACGTACGAATCATATAAAAACTTGCGATATAATCAGAAACTACGAGCGGGCAAGATGGGGTATACAATACCCCATCTTGCCCTCGAACGCCTAAATGAATTTTAAAAATCACATAGGGAAAACAATACACAATACAGAAATAAACAAGTTCTTACCTGCTAGCTTAATCGTTGACGCTTGAGAATAACTTTGAAGCTAATATAGTCTAGTATTATTTGCGTAGTAAACACGTACCAAATGAACTTAAAAAATAAGAATCAAACTGCCAGAAACCACTTTTGTCTCAATAAACAAAAAAATACGTGTCGCAGCAAATCACTCAATGGACGCACTGACAGCCATCATGGCGCCGCATCGTCACGCGCTAGAACGATCGTGATTGGCCAATTAGAAGTCCTTATAATACGGTTGCCCCGTCTTGCCCGCCACCCCGTCTTGCCCGCATCTCCCCTATCGGTAGAACTATCGAAGTATGGATGCAACGAACCACAGTTACATTGAACCAGATATCGAGTGCCGTATCGATTATTTCTATTTTTACTGGGTCTAATTGTTTCAACTTTGAATTGACTGATGCATGTGGGAATGGTGTATGATTAATTCATTGCTGGTCTACTTTGGTACTTATAATGTCATTGAATGACGTGTGATTGTTACAGTTTGCTGCGGTATTTAATACAATATTACCTATGCTTAGGAAATATAATACATTTATTTTACTATCTAATAACAATTTAGAGTATATTATTAACAATTTTGTAATTTTGAGAGCGTTTTGATTTGATAATAATTGATTTTATAAATTTTGCATGCTTTCAATGACAAAGGTGCTGAACTACATGACAATAACTCTTTCTTTGGCACGGTACACTGTAACCACTTTTATAGCAAATAAAGATTCTATTCTAATACTTAAGGATTTTTTATTGGCACGTAATTATTTTATTTGACTAGAATTACATTTAATAGATAGTCATAAACATAGGACCGAGGTGACTACTATAGTAATACTTAGTTAGTTATTTTATGTAAAACTGAATTGTTGCGAATTGGGTGGAATTAGTTAAACTAGGCAGATATTAGCACCATCTTTGCAACAGTCGAATGCCGTTTGTAAGGAAATATTAAACTTATTCAAATTCAATATTTTGTGACCAGCTAAACTAAAACAGCCACGGTGATTAGGTACTGTATCTATCTCGCATCCCGAGAGATAATGTATTTTTTTTCTGGATAGAAAGTAGCATCACTATCACGACCTTTCGATTTAGAGCATAGTGTTTTCTAAGTCTACCTGACGGCTTGTTATTAATATTGGTCAATGATCTGTTTTTAAAGACCTCCGTGGCAAAGAGGCAAGAACGCCGGCCGGACCCACGCTATCTCTGAGGTCCCGGGATCGATTCCCGGTCGGGTCGATGTAGATAACGATGTTTTCTATGTTATCTTAGGTCTGGGTGTTGTGGTACCGTCGTTGTTTCTGATTTTGATTACAGAAGCGCATTAGCTACTTACCTCAGGATCAGAGCAATGTACGCGTACCTACCTATGTGATTTTGTCTAATATTCATTTAGTTAAGTTGAAGTTTTGATATTACTTTCTACATCCAAACAAACATTACCTTCCTCTTTTTAATATTAATCGATTTTTATTTCACGTCTTAACAGAACAAAACGGCTAGTAATTTGTCACATCACATTTCTTGTAGGTCTACCACGTTCTATGCAAATTACCTAAACAATTACTTATTGTTCTTTGTTTAATCATAATAGATACCCGGCGGGAAATGATACACGAGAAGCAGATTCACACGTATATTTAAAAACAATTTATAGCACAGTACAAGAGCTCCGTACGATTCGATGTCTAGTTTGCGACTGCCTGCTCAACCGTCGAGCTAGAATATTTATAAGTCGATCAAAACAAGTTCACGGAGGGGGAACGTAAAATACCACGCGCTGTTTTGATCGACTTATTACAATTATTAATTTTACATTGTGTTATTAATTGTAACACGTGTTTTATTTCAAATTAGGACATGCAATATTTGTAACACTGTTTAATTAAACATTTTAAAAATTACACGTGTTTATTTAATATCATAGTTTCTAACATTCGGCCTTTCCTGACTCCAAGTTTGACCTCAAACTTCACAAATAACTACAGAAAAATAAAATAAATAAATTACTGGGATATCTTTCAATTAATTACTTGTTTACATAAATATACATAAAGTAATAATTAGTTTATAATAAAAACAAAACTTCAATCAGTGGATCTATCTACACTGTTTTATCTGTCTGTCACATTCAACATAATTTAATTGATATTTACTTGTTCTTCAGAGTGGATCTCTCAACACTCATACAATTGGTATAAATTATTTATGAGTGGATCTATCAACACTCGTATCATTTGCGAGTGGATCTGTCAACACTCTTTTATACCTTAACTTACGAGTGGATCTGTCAACACTCTTTGGTATCTTAACATTTTTACACCTGAGAGTGGATCTGTCAATACTCTTTAGTATTTACACATCATTACATACTATTTAAGTACAATAAGACATAAACATAAACTCATGGCATTTTCACTATCATAAATAACTTAGTCATTACCACTTTCACTACTAGTGTTCTCTTTAGAGTTGCTATCAGAGTTGTGATCACTATAAGTTGTAATCCATGGCTTTATACGGTCTGCTGCCCATATATTAGAGTATTTTTTCTTAGAAATAGTTGTCCCAACAATACTTGAAACTTCATACCTATCATTTTGGAGAACTTTAGTTATTCTAAAGGGGCCAGTATACTTTGGAAGAAGCTTCTTACTTTTGCCGTCATTGCCCGGAATAGGTTTAAGTATTTTAACTAAATCTCCTTCGTTATAAATTCTAGCTTTCGTTCTTTTTTTGTCGTATCTAATTTTTTGAAGATGCTGGTCCCTTTCAATGTGAGTATCTATTTGGTCTCTTATATCTTGTACCGAACCGGATTGGCGTATTTCGTTTAAGATGTCTGAGAATACATTGTCTCCCTTACTGACTAACTGTACTCCGAACAATGCCTCTGATGGAGCCTTTCCTATACCCTTATTGAGAGTATTATTCATTCCCCATTGTAACTTTCCTAAAACCGTATCCCAAAGTTTTTCACCTAATTTGTCAGTGTAAGCTGTTAACGCATCTAAGACAGTTCTGTTGTATCTCTCGACTTGCCCATTGGCACGAGGAGAGGCTACGGCGTTTAGGATGTGTTTTACGTTAGATTCATCACAAAACTTTTTAAAATCTTTTGAAGTGAATGATGAACCTTGATCTGATATCATTCTATTTGGATAGCCAAAGGTTGTAAAGATGTCATCTAACGCGCGTATCGTTAAACTTGACTTCAAATTTCGTAAAGGCTTTAGTATGCAAAATTTGGTGTATCCGTCAACAAGCACCAAAAGGTAAGCATTTCCTTTGGCACTTTTAACAAAGGGGCCTAAATGATCCACGTGAACTGTATCAAATGGCTTATTGACTTTGTGTATTGGATGTAATAGGCCTTCTTTAGGACCAGCTGGTTCTTTACTATATGCACATTCTAAACATGATTTCACGTACTTTTTTATGAAACGTTTCATTTTAGGGAACCAAAAGTCTTTACTAATTTTATGCAAAGTTTTTTCCATATTAAAGTGACCAATATCATCGTGATTTAGTCTACACAGTTGAAAATGAGCTGACTTAGGTACAACCCATTTGAGCTCGTTGTTTACCACGCGAAACAGCTTATTGTTTTTAATAATGTAATTCTTTTTTACTTCAGCATATTCTTTATCTTCTAGTAGATTACGAATATGCTGTATTTTTGGGTCATTTAATTGCAAACTTAGAAGCCAGTCTTCTTGTGTAATTCGTAAAATAGAAGGCATTGAATCATACGTCACTTCTAATTCATTGGGTTGAGGATTTCTGCTGAGGGCATCAACATGTGACATAGAGTGTCCGGGTCGGTATTGAATGTCAAAATGGTATTCTTGAATAACAATCCACCAACGAGCAATTCTCGGTATCAGATCTCGCTTTGTTAGTGTTGCTCGTAATGCGTTACAATCAGTGATAAGTGTGAATTTTAAACCTAATAGATAAACCCGGAAACGCTGTAGTGATGCTATAACTGCAAGTGTTTCTAGTTCGTAAGCATGATACTTCTGTTCGTCAACGGTAGTTTTTCGACTGAAATATGCTATAGGTTTGGCTACACCATATTCTGTTTTTTGTATTAAGATACCAGCTAGCCCATATTTACTTGCGTCTGTATGCAGAAAAGTTTCATTCCGTGGATCATATATACCTAACAACGGCCTTTGAATTAATGCTTCCTTCAATTTTTGAAACGAAATTTCTTGATCGGAATTCCATTGCCAGGAACTTTCCTTTTTTGTCAGGTCTGTGAGGGGTCGTGCTACGGTTGCGAAGTCCTTAATAAATTTTCGGAAATAACTTGCTAACCCTATAAACTGTCGGACCTCGTGTACATTTCGAGGTGTCGGAAATTTATCTACGGCTGTAATCTTCGCTTGTCCCGGCCTAATTCCGCTCTCACATATTTCATAACCAAGGTATTCAATATTTTCTTTAAAAAAATTACATTACTTTAAGTTTAAAGTTAGTCCTGCTTCTTGTAAAAGTTTAAAAGTTTCTTCTAGACGAAATAATTCTTCATCGAAATTTTTACCAGGAATCAAAATGTCGTCCATATACGCAAGAGCAGACTTAAACCGGGTGTTACCGAGAACTTTATTGATTGTGCGCTGAAATACAGCAGGAGAATTTACTAAACCAAACGGCATTTTTTTGAATTGATAAAGCCCGTCTGGAGTTATGAAAGCTGTGAGATGTCTACAACTGGATCGCAAAGGAATCTGGTAATAACCGCTAGCGAGATCCAGATTTGTGAAGTATTTATTCCCATTAAGCATATCCAATTGATCATCAATTCTTGGCATAGGGAAGTGATCCTTTTTTGTTTTACTATTCAATGATCTAAAATCTACACACATTCTATATCCTCCACCCTTCTTTGTTACTAATATTATAGGACTGGCATATGAAGAATTTGATTCTTCTACTATGTTATTAGTCAGAAGATCTTGTACCATATCTCTTACAATTTGCCGTTCAGGGTAACTTAAGCGGTAAGGTCTATGTACAACGGGCGTCTCGTCAAGTAATTCTATATTCATTTCTGTTACATGTGTGCAACCTAATTCAGACAGGTCCTGGGCAAAACATGGTCTATATTTATTTATAAGATCTACTACTGAATTTATTTGTGACTCGGAAAGATCGTTATTTATATTAATCTCTTTTTGATCAATCGGTGTGAGTTTAATTTTATTGGAAATTCTGTTACATTTAATCATTTCATTTATGTTATCATTTTCAAAAGTAATAATACTATTGGCCCGTGCTAATATAATGCCTTCTTGAAATTTCAAAGAATTTTTTGAAAAATTTTGTACGCCAATTGTACATTTTCCCCCTCGCAAACTGTAAACTCCCCCTAAAATGTGATAATCTAAAAGTCCCGTATTTCTAATGCTATTTTCTACCAGTATGTCACACGTAGTATTACTTTTATGCGTACAGTCCACGAATTCCAAATGATCAACACTAGTATGTGCCGATATTCTTAACACTATTTTATCTTGAATGTCATTATCAATTGGCAAATGAGAAAACTCAAATGGCACATTTCGTTTGAGTATATCAAGCTGGTCGTTAGTTTTGACTACCAGAACTTCCGGTTTCTCGGTGAAGTTTTGACCTATTAATAATGGCTCGTCCATCATAGAACGCTCAACTATGTACGCGTCAATTACTGCGGTAACTTCCCCAAGTAAAAGTTTAATCTGCGTCCTACCTAATGGAGTATAGACATGATTGTCAAAACCGCGAATTGTAGGAATGTTATCTTCGAATTTGGGTAGAGAATTCTGATCGACCACTTCTTTACTAATAAGCGTACAATCGCTTCCAAAATCTATGTAACATTGGACTTTGATGACATCATTGATAACTGCTTCCTTATGAAACTTGGCATCTGTTTTATTAGACCTAGTTAACATGGTTCGTTTCTCAGAAGGTTTGAAATTATTAGATTTATTTTGTGAAAAATCCTTTGCTTTATTGTGATAACAATCATGAGGTTTATGGCCAAAGCGATGACAGACGTCACATTTTATAAGAGGTTTACTACAATTGTTATAAGTGTGACCTTTCTCTTTGCAATTGTAACAGGTTATTTCAGGTACAACGTTGCGGCATTGTGCACCACGATGTCCTATTTTATTGCACCTATTACAGACAATATCTCTAGAATTTGCAAAGTTAGTTTTCTGTCGGCTAAATCGGAAGTCAGACTCTCTACCCAAATCCTTTAAAAACTTAAGAACATCTTCAGGGTCATTTAATCTAGCTGAAGAAGCGCTGGATCTAATCATCCGGTCGTCTATCCCGTATATCAAACAATCAACAGCCTTTTTGCCCTTAATTTCACATGCATTTAGTAAAGTATTTTTTTCAAAGTAATAATCATCCACTGACTCCCCTACCCTCATCCTACGCTCTAACATATCGGATAATAAAGCACCATAATTTGTTTCTGAGGGAAAAGCTCTAATTAAACGTTCTTGCCACTCAGGCCAAGTTAGAAGTATCGTTTGTAAACCTTGATACCATTTTTGGGCATGACCCGTCAACTTAGGGAGAGCAAAATGCGAAGTTTGTTCATCAGACCAATTGTATATTTTAGCACATTCGTTAACCTTAGCAATCCAACTTTCTATTTTCTGATTTTTTTGAGTAGGGTCAAAAAAAGGTATTATATTTTTATCATATGAAATGCCATGAGTATTAGGTTTTACCATATTTTGTAGTAACAAAGCAAAGTCGCTAGTATTAATTGTGACAGTATTAGCAACAGTAGTCGAATTGTTTTGTTCACTAGGATGAGGTCGTGAAGATAATAAAATAGGCTCACGTTCCGATGGTGTTGTGGTGTGTTGTACATCTGCAGGTCGAGGTACAGGCTCTGGAGTTACCAATGATGTTCTCGATGCTGACCCAAGGAGCGCTGGCAGCGTTGATCGTTGCAGGAACTCGTGGTCATGATGTGATGTCGTAGCAGCAGCACACTGATCCGATGGCATTGTCTCAGACACCAGAAGGTGTTCGGGAGGCTGAAATATTATATTTCGGAGTATCATTATTCAAGAAGGAAGATAATTAAATGCAGTTTTTAGAGAGTTATTAAAACATAAGTTGAAAACACATAACTTGTAATATGTATTTTACTCGTCTTTTATAGAAATTATTAAAAGTAATCAACTAATGAACAGATACCCAGGAGCACCAAAATGAACTGATATTTAAAAGAGAAAGAATTAAAATATATATATATATATACTTTTAGGCACGTAGTAGCAAGCAAGGCTTAGTAGTGCAAGTTTTAAGTGAAGGAAAAAAAAAATTAACAACTAATGTTAATGTAGCATCGTATTAAAAGTCTAGTAATGGTACTTGCCTGATGTGTTATAATGGTTTTTTCTGCAGTAGTAGTCCGTCTTGGCATCTGTTCCAATGTTGTCCTTCCGCATAAGGACGTGCTGGAACTTCTTGACCTTGCAGACTTCCGATTGCGCCTATATTCCTTACGGCGCTTTCTTTCTTTTCTTCGAATCTTCCGTTCCGACTCAGAGGAACTGTTGTGTCTATGACGCCGCTTACCACGGTAGGATCGCGTTCGACTTCGCGACCTACGACGGCGATCTTCATGTTCATTGACCATTTTTGTGGGTGTGTGGTATCAATCCCACTTCTGATAATAGATACCCGGCGGGAAATGATACACGAGAAGCAGATTCACACGTATATTTAAAAACAATTTAAAGCACAGTACAAGAGCTCCGTACGATTCGATGTCTAGTTTGCGACTGCCCGCTCAACCGTCGAGCTAGAATATTTATAAGTCGATCAAAACAAGTTCACGGAGGGGGAACGTAAAATACCACGCGCTGTTTTGATCGACTTATTACAATTATTAATTTTACATTGTGTTAATAATTGTAACACGTGTTTTATTTCAAATTAGGACATGCAATATTTGTAACACTGTTTAATTAAACATTTTAAAAATTACACGTGTTTATTTAATATCATAGTTTCTAACAATCAGAGCCAAACAGCCAGTTCTTATTTATCAATAAATCTTGCCAACTAAATATTGAAAGGATTGCATAAAACTCGCATATTTTACTTTAGGCCAATTTAGATATTACCTTAATCTGTGAGCTCTTAAGTTCTTTAATTAGTTTTTCCACGTTTCAAAACTTTTCAACACCTAGAACGAATTAAAAGATTTCCGCCCTTTGTCACAAACATGGAAAACATTCCGGGATTGTGATAGATAGGTAAGAAATTAAAACACGGGCTTAAATAACTTAGTAGTATTACGTTATTGCTTTCTCTAGGGAGTATTACTTTGACGGGTACCTACTTTAAACATTAAATTCACTCTCGATTGAGTGGCTTCGGTCAGCTTTAGGCCACGATTCCTACAGTTCTTTTTACATTCAAAGTCAAAGTCAAAGTCAAAAATCATTTATTCAGTTTAGGGCAGAAAACTGCCACTTATGAACGTCAATAATAACATTATTGGCCCATATGGGGCAGAACATGTCTCCTTATTTTTTGGGCCCTACTAGCGCTTCGAGACAAGACACAGACAATCTGGCAAGTGCTGAGAAGAAACGCCGAAACAAACTCAGTCACCACTAGCTGCTACAAAAAAAAAGGAAAAGAAAATAATGTATACCCGTGCGAGCAGGGCAGTATTTAATTCCAGACATTTTTGTCATTTAAACAGTCATTAACAGTATAATAACCCTTTTTCATCAAAATAATCTTAACATGCGATTTAAACTCAAACATGGGTAGTTCAACAATAGACTGTGGTAATTTGTTAAAAAAGCGAATACATTTCCCCATGAACGAATTACTCACTTTATGCAGTCTGAAATTTAAAACGGCAAGTTTATCTTTATTCCGGGTATTAAAATTATGTTTGTCACTTTTCATAGGGAAAAAATGCAGGTTTTTGCGAATGTACATAATATTTTCATAAATGAATTGAGAGGCCACTGTAAGTATATTAATTTCCTTAAACAGTTCTTTTAATGAGTCTCGTGGTCGAAGGTTGTAGATTGCCCGTACAGCTCTCTTTTGTAGTACAAAGATAGATTCAATATCGGCTGCTGAGCCCCATAACAATATTCCGTATGACATTATACTATGAAAGTAGCTAAAATACACTAATCTTGTTGTTCCAACATCAGTCAATTGTCTTATCTTTCCCACAGCATAAGCAGCTGAACTAAGTCTTCCTGACAGAGTCTCAATATGAGCACCCCATTGCAGACGGGAATCTAAAGTTATTCCCAAAAAGGTAGTGGAATCACTACATTACATTATTTTATTTGGACAAGGTAAAAACCGGTAGGTAATACTTACGCGATTTTGGGTCATCTTTGAAATAAATGTTAACCATAGAGAAGGCGCGATATGAGCATTTTGCTGCCCTCAGCAAAAAAACGTCAATAGTTTGTAAAATAATTGCACGTTCTTAAATTCAATATTGAATATGTAAGTACTTTTTCGTAATAAGGTTTTTGCTATTAATGATTTATATGAGAATGATAAATAATCAAAGTACCTACACAACTAACGGCTATTAACCTAATTTAATTACTATTTATGATAAAACTCAAGATGGAATTAGTATCATGGACCAGATAAAGGAATTTTAGATATCTGTTGGCAGAGACTTCATCGTCATCAGATGGTCAGTCAATAGGGTTATTTTACAAAAATTTTAATATTGCAATTATTAACCGGTTCCCTGTCAGACAAAATAGGCAAAACAATTATTATGTATTTATCATATGTGATACATCTGACAGTCTACCTGTAAATAGTCATTGATCACGACAACTATTTTGAGGAGGTCTCTTAAGGTCCTAGATAAGCTATACATTACCAAAAAATCTATTGACACGTAGAATATTACTCTGAGGAAAGCCATTTTCTACTTTGTATCTTTCAAAGAAGAAGGGGCAATGCTGTATAATGTTCCAAATTACTGCCCAAGGAGTATTAATAGTTATTTGTTATACAAGAGTGCAAAGTTGCTTTTTAACCGCGTGTTCAATTTTGATGACCGAGCAAGCGAAGGATTCTAAAATTGAATCACGAGCGCAGCGAGTGATTCAAAATTAGAATCCTGAGCGTTAGCGAGGGAATCAAAAGAGCACGAGGTGAAAAATCTTTGCACTCGAGTGCAACACGTAACTTTTCATTCCACCTCAGCGAGGAAATGACTAAATGCAAAAAAAAACGTTTACAATCACAAGATAGGTACACTTTTATTTCAGTTTAGGTAAGTATTACAGAATAATCTTTAAATTATAACAATAATAAGGTATAATTAAGAAAATTTTTAAGTAACGTTGCTACAGTTATTTAAATTGAGTGTAATATTTTTGTTTGGTACTGTAATATTGGTGTTAGTCACTTGTGTACTGTTTTTCGGTAAACTATCTGTCATACTTAATAGTTGTACCGATTCATCGGATTCCCTTGGCGTGAATGTTGGAGAGAGAGGGAGATGGTTAGGTGTTTCATAACGGCTTATTTTTGATGTAGAAGGGCCAGTCCAAGGATCCGATTGAGGCTCTTTCAGTGTAATGGCTCCTACGATGCCTTCACATATTTTAGACTTATTTTGGATGGAATCCTCTATGTATCCCTCTACAACTGCATTGGACTTCCAGCCTCCGTGGCGCTTAAGGGACAGGAGATCAGCTCCGGAATCAGCCAAAAGTGTGGCTGAAGTTCGTCGGAAACAATGACCCGTGTACAACAGTTCAAGAAATGTTGCTATTTCTCGTGGGATACTGCCAATTTTATTAGTACCCATAGGCTGTCTAACACACTTTCCATTGCGATACTGTAGAAAAAATTGATTGATTGGAGTGTTAGGCGGGCGTAAGGCTTGATATTTCTCAACAATCGTTACGTATTCCTTGCGAATGACGAAGTTGCGGTCTCTTTTTGTCTTTGTATTAGGTAAATTAATTAATAGTAAGTCATCTGAATGTTTCTCAATGTTTTTGACATTAAGTTGTGTTAGTTCATTAGTTCGACATGCTCCGTTTATTCCAATAATAAGAACAACCTGTAACGTAAAGAGTATTGTAGTAGATAAATGAATAAAATTGATATGAACGCATAATTATGCCTATCAACATCTACTAAGTATACTATTTAATTGAGATTAATATACTTAAGTAGATACTGAATGTGCAACTGACTTACTTTTGCCGCCAAATATACGGAATCGGGTGCTTCGTTAAGAAACTTTTCAATATCAGATACTGTGAAAACCTTCGATTTTTTTGGTTGATGACCAGATGAGGCTCTTTTTAAAAATGCCACTAATTTAGGATAGATATCGATATGTATGTCTTTTTTCATCTTTATTGTTGCTTTTAGCATCGAATACGTACTCCATAGAGTGCTTGCTTTCTTGTTCTCGGATAATTCTATAAAATATGCCAGCAAAACGTTTTCTGAGAAAGTTTTGGCTCCTTTTGCTAGTCGCCACGTGTTGAACATATCGTACTGTTTTAAATACTTCTCGCGTGATTGTTGAGGGAGAAAGCTCATTTGCGCATTATTAACAGTTTTAGTCAATTCTGTTGGCGTCAAACAATCTTCCTCGTCGCTAGAATCACTCATTTTAGTTTTTTCACTTGTTTTCAAGTTTCTTGTTTTTAATATAAGGTTTAACAATGACGTGAAAAAATGCCGCGTAAAGAACCGCGTACAAAGCAAATTGAATAAAGAACACCAAGAAGGTTCCGAGTCTGAGTTTTTAACAAAATATTCGGCACCATAGAGGTAGCAGTAAATAGGTTTAATGTTTTTTTTAATACACAAACTTAGTGCACACGATGTTCTAAATTCAATTTACTTTATCCTCTAGAGAATAAAAACGGCTTTTCCACTCAGATATTGAAGATTAAAAATACTCTTTCCGAGATGGTGGGATGAAAAATTCTTTACGTGTAATTTTTTTAATAAAGGTAGGTAAAGTAAAAAAAAACATCAAAAGGTTACTTTTTCCATAAAATAATATAAGTGTAGGTACCTAAGCGTCCTTTAACTTAAATAACGTTGTATTCCTGAAATTCCTGTAGTTTTTTTTTACTCAAACATTGAAAAATTTAATGAATTCTATGGTGTATTCCTACTTAAAATTAACAATGAAAATGAACGGCAAAATGCTCATCACGCGGGCCCCACTCACGTTACACGGAATAGCGTGCCCATTGTAAAGTTAATTGTTTGTTTTTAAACGCCGTCTGCGTTTCTAAACCATTCATTAATCACAACTGAGGGTTTCTGAATGAAACTGAAGACATAGTTTTTTTTGTGATATTAGTTATTACATAATTAATTGGCGAGACATAATACCTAGCTACGTCCAATTCAACTTTTGTGTGTCTCCTCTTTGGACTTATAAGTCTTAAAACACCTTAATTAATTTAACAATAATAATTGACGACCGCCTTGTGGAGCGGTTTGCGCTCCGGGTTCGAATCGAAAAGCGGTAAATGTTTATGTGATTAGCACGAACATTTTTACACATATAAATAAATAAATAAATAAATAAATCATTTATTTGCCAGAATATGGTTCAATATAACAATGATGTTTAAATTATATTAAAGGTTCGTTACATGTAAAGCTATTAGATATATACAAGTGTGTGTCTTACCGTGGGGCATTTGTGGAAACAGGAGGACAGCGTCGGCTTGTGATAATAATCCTCACTAATGTTCTTCGGAATCGTGATCCAAGGCTTAAACACTACTCGGGGTCCAAAAATATTAATCATCATTCTTCTTGCGCTATCACTCATACTTCTCTGGACTTCCATCAACGGCATGTTCAAAATATGAGTTGCAGCAAAAAAGTTATCGATGGTCTCATTTATGTTGTTAAAATTAAACATTGAGGCATCCACCACAAACATCGGCTTGAGAACTTTATTCTTGCCAATAATTCTTCTCGGAATCGTATTTGTATCTTTAGAAACATCAATGCCGTTACAAATAAAGAGATCCGTAATGGTAAAATTGGTGTTACTCTTGCAGTTAAACATTATCAGTTGGCATTTGTTCTCAAAAAGTCTGACCCTAAAACCTTCACCATCTTGTCTGATGCCACAAACTACTCCTGCGTCATCAGGGTAAGAGCAGTCGTATTCTACACAAGGTTTTTCAGGTTTCTTTGTTATTATATTTGGAATTAAGTCGTTAGATAGTTTTGTATCGTTAAAAAATTATTGATCGCAGTACTCAAAGTTTATGATACCGTACGCTGAAAAATAAGTAGGGATAGGATCATACTGACTCATATAAGCTGAAGTGGCGGCTGCAGGGCACATAGTACGTAGAACTCACCGCTGATGGGCCAAAAATGTTTTAGAATGGAGCCATGTACCGGTAAGCGTAGCGTAGGACGTCCACCCACAAGGCACAATAGACGACCTGGTAAGGGTTTCAGAAAGCCGCTGGATACAGGCCGCTGCTAACCGGCCAATCTGAAAATCATTGGGGGCATTTAGGGGTGGCCTATGTTCAGCAGTGGACGTCCTATAAGCTGAAATGATGATAATGATGATACTTAATTCATATATAAAATAAAATTTTACAAATGGAGAAAACTTCATGTAAGTAGAATGACACACATAAGTAAGATTATGTCCAATTAGGTCTGCGGTCTAACTACGAAAGCTTATACTAAATTATCTTGGGATCTTAAGAATTTTTAGATATCTGATATCTCAAGGTCCCAAAATAATTCTTCTTAGTAATAAATTAAGTCCTTCGTGTCCGTGATATTGCAGACAAACTGTAGGAGTGTCGCATACGCTGGTATGGCCATGTTTTGCGGAATCCGGCAAGCTACGTAGGAAACAAATGTCTGGCCATGCCGCCACCGCCAGATCCTGGCAAAAGGGGTAGACCCAAGAAATGCTGGCTTGACGTCGTGAGGGCTGACATGCGTGCCAAAGATCTCACGACTAGAGACGCTCAAGACCGCGCGAAGTGGAGGAGTAAATCAAGGAAAGCAGTCCAAAGCAATGGCTTTGGACGCAACCGGGATTGACCGATAGATGAAGATGAAGAAGAGTACCTAAGAAATAAAATAGCTTGTCTTCTTTATACTTTCTAAGGACAAATATAGAGCGAAACACATTAATGATCTTAGTAGGCCTAAAGTGGCCTAAGTAACCACTTTTCTTATTATGCAAACGAGACACGATGAAAAGTTAGATAATTGTTACGCGCACAAATCTGTCTTGTTTCCGAGGTTAACTATATATATAGTAAGTCCTTGTGTTACGAGGCACCACAGAATGAATTTTGCTCTCTCAGCACACCCAGACCCGACAGAGCCAGATAAGAAAAGTATTCTGCTAAATTGACCCGAACCCGAGATGTGATAGTGGCGCAGTCCCGCGCCACTACTCTAATCAGGTTGTCGGAACAAAATAACTACTTAAGTCATCTTGTTTTTATTAAATCATAATAACTCATTGCTTGAATAAATTATAACATACACATGAATTTTATATTTTAATCCAGATATATTCAAATAATTTTAATCCCGACTTAAAACCTGCATGAAACAACTTCAGAGCTACTTAACTGAATGTTTGGCGAGACATAATACTTAGCTACGTCCAAGGCAATTTTTCTGTGACTCCTGTTTATAAGAGGCTGATTTCAGTGCAAAATTGAAATACAGTTCTATGCTTGTGTTTGTCTATGATGCGGGATAAAGCGTCAAAAATGTTGATCCTTTACAAGATAATATTGATAATTTATTAGGTAGTGGACGTCCTACCTAGGTTTGAAAAACGATTGGTTTTGCGCGCTTGATTTGACTCAGGTTTACAACAAAAAAAAAATTTTTATAAAATTAAATTTATATTATTTCAAAAGTATACCTGAAGAGTATTATATAGTGTTTAATCTAAGAATAGTTGTTCATAACGACAGAAAAATAAATGATATTTAAATGGAAATTTCTAAAATTTTATGTTATTTCAGCATTTTTTTCCTGCTTTATTTTGTAAGAAAGTAAAAAAAGTATTCAACCCATGTGTAAATAGAGCATATTTTCAATTAAATGTTAAAATCGAATTGTCAGGATAACTTGTAGTCTCTTGTAAACCAATGTTCAAACGTAACTCAAACGTAGTTTTTCTGAAATAAGGGTAGTTTTTTATGTGATTTCTTTTATTTTTGAAATAATATGACAAATTCATTTGCTACTACATGCAAGAATAAGAACTAATCTTTTAAAATCACGTGTTACTTGTTTCTTTCATTATCATTTACGTTTTTACAATCAGAAAACAAAATGTACGGAAGTAAGAAGCCTCCTAATTAAATTTAATAATCATTTGACCGTCTCGTGAAGAGGTTTGCGCTCCAGGCACAGAATATATAATAAGATAAATACTTCAAGTTCGAATAGAATGAGGTAAGTACCTACTTAAATGTATAGGTGATTAGTCGAACATTTTTACATATTTGTCATAGATGTTTAAAATGTATTTAAGCAGGTAGGTACTTAATTTTATCCGATAACAATCGCCACAGTACAAGCTTCGCTTAGTTTAGGGCTATAAACATAGTTGGTAATATAGATTATTAAAATAATTTAATTTTACTAAAATTTTACCTTCATTTTCTTTAACATTGCATCCATACTTCAAAAGTACGCATTCGTTTTCAAATATCCTGAATCTGAAGCCTTCTCCTTCCTCTCTTATCCCACACACAATCTTTTTAGTTTTATCGTCACAAAATAATTTATTACAAAATTCTTCCTTGGTAGTTACTGCGTCGCTACGTAAGATAAAGTTAATAAGAAAACTAACATAGAATTTTATCATGATTTTAAAACTAGGTAGGTACCTCGGTACTGAGTTTTAATTAGTTGGGCGGTCAACTAGCATCGTAAATGGAGTTCATAATTTGATTTCAGTTCAGGTTATAAAAGTTCTGTAGGTACTTATGTACCTAACTATAATAGATATGCACCTACAACCAATCATAATTATTTTATTGGAGTTTACCTAAATTACCTAGTACCTAATACAAGAACTAACAACAGCCAAAGTAGGCCGCTAAGAGAGTGCGCGCACGGGAGACTTTTGTCGCTGCGACAAAAAAGTTTTTTTCTCTGTCGCGTCGCGTCTCCAAAGAGGGGTGCGCGCACGAAGGAGACAAGAGACGAAACTTTTTTTTTTAATTCAAAGACATTCGCTTGTAGTATGTAGAAACATGGAGAGCAGTGCTGCCAGACGTGGGATAAATAAGCTAGATACACGATATTTTGGAATGTAATGCAATAGAAAAAATAATAATGTATCGCACGATAAATCTACGAAAATCCGTGACATTTTGCTCAGTTAAGTAAAACATAATTTTATGAAATTTTAATCTGTGTATTTGAATACATTTTACCTTTATTTGGACAAATTTGACTCTGGCATCAGGATAGTAAATATAATTTCTTTGCACTTACGAAAGAAATAAAAATTTCTGCCATTTTTTAATCTGTATCTGTACTTTTTTATTTATGCGATAGTTAATAGGAGTTGTCATTTCATACCAAATGTAAGTGAAAAATCACTTACTAGTTTCGGAGAAAGATGGTTCGTATTGCTGCTCTTTAGGGTATGTGCTCGATGCTTGTGCAGTAAGTACTGCGGTAATTTAGTTAACAAAAACTTGTAATTTTAAAAAGTAAACAAGTAACAAGATTTAAACTTTTGAGCCGTATATTCTGTTCTTTTACTAGTAAAATCTAGATTCGGTAGTTACAAATACAGTAATTTTGTTAACTGGGGATGCGATAACACGATAATTTTGCAGTAAAACTAGGATAATTCTTAACCTATGAATCTGGCAACACTGGTGGAGAGACAATTAAGCCGGTGACAGATGGCGGCGGACGCGGCTTCGGACTCGTCTTTACATTGTAAGGTCAAACGCTGCGATTGGTCTATTCTTCAGTCAACTTCCACCAGCCCAAGGATCGACCAATGGCAGCGTTTGACCTTACAATGTCAAGACGAGTCCGCTGCCGCGTCCGCCTCCATCTGTCACTGGCTTTATGTCCAATGTTTTTCATTTAACTAAAAAACATTGGTTTTTATTTCGAAATTTCGATGGTCTTAGAAAAAGTTGTGTTTGAGCACCAAAACAAGTCACTTAGTATTTGGATTTATATGTTGTTTAA
This sequence comes from Anania hortulata, assembly GCA_963576865.1. NCBI lineage: Eukaryota > Metazoa > Arthropoda > Insecta > Lepidoptera > Crambidae > Anania > Anania hortulata. The sequence goes on along the minus strand of OY756402.1, from coordinate 19,599,557 downwards.
TTATTTTTATTTGTGAGGTCTAGAACCCAGAGCCGTAAAACCCAGTATTTAAAAAAAAACAAAGACACAATTTTGTCACCCGTGCTGATCGGCAAACAAAAATGTCTCCCAGTTGTCGCGTCGCAACGTGCGCGCACCTCCATACGTAACAGAGGACTTGATATGAGAGACAAAAACGTCGCAGCGACAAAAGTCTCCCGTGCGCGCACTCTCTTACTTAGCATGAGCATCATGTAGTGCATGCATGACGTAAATTACATTAACTTTAGTTTAGGGCTACAAAAATATCCTTGGGATATTATACCCCCTAGTTTTATTTGTTCGGTTTGAAGACTCGACTCTAGTTTGGATACTATATACAAGTATCACAGTTTAGACTTTTATGGAGTAATGTTCAAAAATTACATGCCAGTAAGTCTACCGAAACCACTGCTTATCGATTTGGACATCGAAGTTCGAATCCTAAATACATTATACTCTGATTCGGACCGCAACAAGATGAATGTCTTCGCTGCTGTTGGCTGTCATTCTGCTGTCTTCTGTCATTATAATTAAGGATGTCTAACATAACATTCAATTGATTAACAAGTATATTCTTAAGTCGATCCATTGTTTTATGCTTTGATTTGGTTTCTTACTTTTTAGTCCCAACATCCTATCGCCCAATAACCCAGCCCACACGTTCACACTGAATCGCACTTGGAAGTGATCCGGCCGCACTGCATGTGGGTTATTTTCAGTCCAAAAGTGGGCATTATGCTGATTGAAAAGTCCAACTCTGGTAAATGTTGACTCGTCAGTCCACAAAATGTTTCATGTGGCATCTTCTAATACCCACTGACAAAAGCGGACACGGGGCTGGAAATCGGTGTCCTCCAGTTCTTGCACCCGGGTGAAGTGATACGGGTACAACCCTTCCTCGCGCAAAATTCTCCAGACGTAAAAGTCACTAACCCCGAAGACTATGGCCGCGTCCATGGTGCTAGCCATGGGGTGTCTGTTAAAAAAATCCAGCACGTCCTCTTCTAACGCGGCTGAAAAGCGTGGCCGGCCGGCGTCAGCAGCTGGCGGTCTGAACGTCTGCCAGTCACGATGCCGCTGCACTGCTCTCAAAATAGTCCGCCGGGAAGCAGAACTCCTCCATTTCTCTCCGCAAACATTTCTGAGGCCGCGGTTAAATTATAGCCGGTCTCATTGTAACAGAGTACCATTTCAAGGTATTCATGATTGGAGTATCGGTAAGGCATAATTAAATAATTGAATCGATCTCACACGTCTTGTTAGTGCAACTAGATTTTCGATACTAAAATTTAGGTGAATCTTTAACTTGACACGTGCCAAACATTCTTTGAATTAGCCGCCTTGTCGGCAAGCGGCTAAAACACATGCCGACAAGCGGCCCCTTTGATCTAGATCGTTTGAGATGCACCGAAAAGATCGAGGAAAATTTGACCAGGAGCTAGTGATCTTATTTAGCTCCGAGATCATTTACCTAGGCAAAGGCTATACAAGTTCCCATTCGCTCTGGATGTCTCAAAGCGTCAGGTACCTAATCTCTTAAAATTTGGACGTATTGGCAGGGCTCATGAAATAATAATATAATAATTATTTTTATTTCTACCCTAACTACTTAGATGCCTAAGTTTGATTCTGTCTATTTATCAAATGTTATCTGCAGGGGCCAACCTCTGCCCGAAGGCGGTTTAGCGCTTTCCAGGTTGGCCAAGGCTGTTCGTCGTACCCAGATTGTAGGTGTTCTAAGCGCGATATAAAGTTACGAGGTATGGTGGTCTTTTCCTGGCACAGTTCATGGTAATTAAAGTCTTTAGTTTATGAATCGTGCTGATTTCCTGTAGATTTTTTTTGGCCATTGGGTACCGATTTATTTGTACCCATTAACAATCGAACATAAAACCTCCATTGAGAAGTGCTTTATCCACTAGACTATTACGTCATTTACAAAGATAGGCTGTCCGTAACTTTTTGAATAAAATCAATGGAATGGACCGAGAATCAAACGCAAGACCTACCTACATGCAATTATTTAGTTTGACCAAATTAGCTCTAAGCCTATGCCATTTGAATTGTCGGCATTTTTAAAGACACCTAGGGATGAGTAACAAAAGATAAACATATCGATATGCAAGACTATTGGCATTCACCTCGCTATGCAATTGATATCGATGTAAACGTTACAATATCAACCTATTACGAGTAGGTATTATAAAATAGTAATTTTGCTTACGATCGATTTCATCAAAGAGTAAAGTAAATTTGTATTACATTTCGATCAATTTATCATCGACCCTCTGATTTAATAACAAGACTGAATTACTAAGAAATATCATTATTAAAAATAAAAAAAAAGCTTTTTAGCAAAAACAAAGTGCAGAAAAGGCAAACGTTCTGTCTGTGGCCTTCTCTATCAGTCGATCTTAGCAGAAAAGTTTAAAATAACCAGAGCTAGGCCTACTTTCACGCCACCCGTCATGACAGTAGGTAGGTTTTAAATTTCAAAAGCAAGAACTCAAACGGCTACAAGCTATCATCCCGTGGCATTTAATGGGACTATTGCTATACCCGGCCATACACCATTAAAATTGAATCACCTTTTGATTTTTTAATTTACATATACAAAAATGATATTGAACTACTATTAGGCACATCTATCAAAATAGTTGACTAATTCTTTAAGTGTAAGTATTAAAATTAAATGATTTAAATGATAGCGTATCGATCCGCGCGATCTCGATCAATACTACATCACTACTTCGTCAGGTGCCGGCGCCGGCGGCACTTTGACCGACCGCGGCTGCGCTTTCTTTTAGTTCCGGCCATGCGTCTGTCGTGATTAGATGTGTAATACGGATGCGCGTCCGGCTTCCGCGCACGTCGTAGTATCGAAAAATCTATCATTTACTAAAAACACAAGTTAAAACCTAGTTCGTTCTGTGATACTAGTAAGTCAATGTAGAACTATCCAAAAGTCTCAATGTGAGTGTGTGTGTGAGTAGTCAGTGTAATAAAAAATGTAGGAACTAGAATACCTAAATCTTGAGTTATGATGATGAATGTTATCGTTTTTATTTTTAATCATGCCAAGTTCGATTTTTGATAATAAGGAACAGTGTGTAAATAAACAATCATTGTAGAGAGATGATTCAAATTTTTAAACACGCCGAGGTATCATAAAATTATGTTATTTTGAATTTCATTGAGTTAAAATAGTCTTAACTTATCGTTTTCGGTTAGATTTATTTGATAATAAACTCGCTCGCATTCTCATACAATAAATCATAACATGATTTTGGATAGCTCGTCAGTCCACAGCCTGAGAAAGTGTGATGGAAGATTTGAATCACTACGTCTGGAAACACACTCCCCTGTCAGGGAGGGAGTCCCTGAAGATCAGTGTAGATACTTACCTGATAAGCTGATAAGAGGGCCGTTTTACAATAGGTAAGCTGCTAACTTAACATTTACTTCCTAAGAATTTTCATTACTATGATTTTATTTGTTTGTTTTAAATGATGTAGATTTTCAAATTAGAAAATTTGCACTAAGCTACATTTAAGCCTAATTTTTCAAGTTAGTTATTCAGTTAATCAAGCCAAACATCTGACCGTGTAGGTATAAGTTTATGAATGAACTTCGGCCATTTTTCACGTCTGTTAAGTCTTTCTCGCTCTGTACAAGGGGAAGGAATAAGACAGATAAACAGATGGTTATACGTATTGAAGATAGGACGGGCTTGTGCAATATGAAGTCAATATTGGTGATTTTGATTTATTTTTTTAACTTTTTTTAGTTTTTATGGTACACAATTGAGAGTTGGTTTGTACGATTGCTTTTCACCTATATAGTTACAGGTTAACGGGATGTACACTAATAAAATAGGACCTTATATTGTTCCAAGCACACAAGCACACATAGCATATATAAAAGTCAGAAGGAAGAAGATAGGCGGATAGTAGAACAGATAGGAAAAATAAGCAAAGCGTTATTATAGCACTACGAAACAGTATATTCAATTCAATATATTTATTGCATGATATAATGTTACACAGGTGTTATAATTAGATACATAAAATAGGTCATTATAGACCCTGTAGGGCACAACAATAAGATAGGTATTGTAATTATTGTTACGCGTGCGGCAACCTATGGCAGTAGGCATACAAGCGATCATCAAGCTACACGGGCTTCGCGCGGGACGTAAAGATTTCGACTGGCGAGTGGTATGTCCGGCCGCGGTCCTGCGAATGCGTAGTTTTGCTGACGCTCGCGCAAATGCGAGCAGGTTTCCTAAACACTCGGCCGACAAGCACGCTGTTAGGTCCGATAAATTATTCGGATGATTAAGTAAATATTATACTATTGTATGTATAGTGTTAATGTAATTTAAATATATTTAGTTGAAGGTTTTGTAGATAATATTAGGTAGGTATTTGTTGTTTGTAAATAAATAGTTATAAGTTGTTTTTATAAATAATTATATTTTATATTTGCTAAATATGTCTGAATAAGTAATTGTGTGTAAGTAGGTAAATGTGTGTAAGTTACCCACATCACTCCCCTCCAGAGGCCGTGTCTACGGACGATAATAGTCTGGAAAACGAACTTGTCTACCGGAACGGGTTGTTACTAATTTAGAAAATGTGTTTTCGGTTTCTGTGTTTTTTGTATTGTTTAGCGTTTTATTTGTTGTAATACTACTAGCGTTAGAGATTTGGTCATACAATGCATAGGCTGGTTTCAAACGGTCTATTGACACCGTGACCGATTTACCTTTAATTTTAATTTTAAATGTTTTAGGGCCTCGGTTCAAAACTTCGAATGGGCCATTATAGGCCGGCTGGAAAGTGCCACGTACGGTGTCGTCTCTGACGAAAACGTGATTAGAACTAGCCAAGTCTTTGTGTACAAAAATTTTGTCCTTGTGATGATGTGAAGTTGTTTTTATAAATAATTATATTTTATATTTGCTAAATATGTCTGAATAAGTAATTGTGTGTAAGTTACCCACAACTCCATTAGAAGTCCGTTGATCTGACAGTGCAAATCCCTCAACTTGATGGTCATTCGTATATTGCAGTAATTTTTGAGAAACGTCAAGAGTATTTATCAGAAATTTTTGACATACTTCTCGTAATCGTTCACCTTCGTTTATAAAATACTCTATAGTCTTATTTCTTCTACTAATACTTTGTTTCGTTTTCTTTCTTTTTACGTCAGATATTTTTGTATGCATTACAATCCAATCACGCTGATGCTGGCTGTCTAAACTCCAATAAAAATTGAAAATAGCCTTTCGTCGATCATCAGGTAAGTTATAACATCCTCTTGCACATGTACCAGACTTACAAGGATTAGCTTTCATTGATTTTTCCTCTACAAGTTTTCCTCCTCTACCTATATAACTCTTTCCACTTCTTTTAGATTCTTTTTGCATTTTACGTTTATTTGTGCTATGAACTTTCTTTCTAAATATTTCTTGATTATTTTTTTGTGTCGATTTTTCATTACACTTTTTCTTTTGTTTCTTGTCTTTCTTTTTTTTTAGGCTGACTGGAGAAAGATGTTTCTGACTCGCAGGGAGACCAGCATTCGGAACTGCCTGGAGAAAAATCATCGTTATCTGAGATAAAATGTATTAAATGTATTTCTCTGTTTGATCACTGGTTGACTGGTAGAGAACTGGTAGAGGTTCACGAATGCCTCATAGAGGTTATAATGTAACTATTTTATTACCATCTTTTTAAGCCTATTAACTGTACTGCTATTGGTTTACATTATAAAGTGAATAAATGAATATGAATATGAATATGAATGCTTCTTGGCATTAAGTCCGCCATTTGTACAATTATTTTTAAATGTGCAATAAAGTATAAATAAATAAATAAATAAAATCAATGCAAGAATTTTTAAATAATGCTGCTGCCCTCATCAATTTTTGTTTCTTTTCAAGAGTATAGTCTTTCTTCAGGATGCTCGACGATGTTCCTGCATTTTCAGATAAACTACTGACATTGTCATGTTGAGTAAGCTCATCCACGTTTTCGTTAACATGAAAGTTATTCAAATCAATGCCTAGGTCAGATTCATTTATCAGATCAAGACTTTCCTGATTTAAGTTAAAATCATTTTGTATAGTAACACCATCGAGAAATGTATCATTATCATGATCTTTTCCAGATTGGGCCGCGATCATGTTCTGATTTGTCTCATTTTGCAAGGTTGTATCGTTTTCGCTGTTAAGGAACCGAGTCTCGACACTGTCTTTGTCCAGAAGTTTATTCGTAGGGTTAATGGTAACATCTTCTGAAAAACTTTCTATATTGTTTTTATTTACGTAGACCTGAAGCTCAAAATTGTGCACAGTCATTCCAGCTTCACCTCCTTGGGCATCATTGTCTTCTAAAGGCTGGTTATCCTTAGAATTTACGTCAGTAGTAACATTAAGCGCAGAATTGTCAGTTTCGTTTTCATTTATACGTCTCCCAGCCGACGTTTCCAAATGTATATTTTTGTCTAGGACTGTAGAACTTCCGCCCTGGAAAGGACGAGTCTCAACATGTTCTATTGCATTTTGTTCCGCCAAGTGAGTTTCTATGCCAACGGGAGAATAAGTTTGGATTCCATCATTAGTTTAAGGTGTGGCCGCAACTTCGTCAAAGTTTTCGTTCGGCACGATTGTTCTAATTACTTGATCGTTCAGAAGGGTTTTGTCATCTTCTTTAGATTTTAGTCTATCTATGTAGTAGTAGTCTATGTAGTCTATTATAGTATCAGGAGAGTGTGCGCCAGGAACGAGAAAATAAGGATGAGCCTCAGACTGAGTATTATTACTTTCTACAATAGACCTACTGGTATCTAACTCCATTTCTCCTTCTATAGATAGAGTGCGAGATTCAATTATTGTTTTTCTATCAGGTATATTTTTTTGTTCAATAGAAACAACGTTCGATGACGTTGTTATGATTAAAGAAGATTGTAGCCCTGTAGATTCATTGTCCGATTTATTATCAAGAATACTTCAACTTTCATCTGAAGTAAAGGACGTATCATAATTTTGCTTCTTTTTTTCTGGCAACATATTTTGGTGATAACCATTGTGCCGTGATTCACGAAAACAAGTATTTTCTTGCTGTTTCCTGTGAAGTAAAAAATAATAAATATGAGACAAAACCTCATCATTAATCGGATGTTAATGTTAGTAGAAACACACACCCAGACGCAATTCAAGTTCGGAAATTCAGTTTTAAAAATTCATCTGACTCAGGTCCAAAACTGTTCCGGACGTTTTATAGTTTTATAGTTCGATTATTGTTAATTACTTTTGTAAATAAAGATTGGCAATCATAACACTTAGATATAGGTACACAACCCCGCTGGGGACATAGGTGTATATATATAGTATAGGTACTTACCCTCTAAAAGAGGTTTTTATGTAAAATAGAACGGCTCTCATTAGGGTATTGCCTTTTACGAGTAGATATCATGATGCTATCTCACTCACACTATAGCTTTCGCTCGCACCTCGCTCCGTCCTTGTCGTGACTCGGACCTCTCTTTCATAAGGAAAATTACGCGCGGTAGTCACTATTTCGGAGCAGGGAAATGTTATATAAGTAGCGCCAAAACAGGCTAGATCACTGTACTGAACACAGTCCAGTCGTTAGTATACAGTCCACTCAAGAACTCAAGAACAGCAACAAATAACAGACTAGTGCAGGAACACCTTCAAACTGAGAACATAGTGCAGGAAGACCAACACATAGGAAAAATAGACAGCTTTAGGAAAGATTGCCAAATTGGAACCTCCTAACCTGTTTCATTTCAACACGTCCTCCTCGTACAACATAGAATTCTCAACATAACAACGAGCGATCAGTAACAACATAGAAGTCTAGGCGCAATCCAGCGATAGGTGCACAAGGGATAGTTGACAGAATAGAACATCCCGCACATTTTGGTCCTTCGAGCCGGATAACCGCCGCAGCGATCGAAAGTGCCGCACATTTTGGTCCTTCGAGCCGGATAACCGCCGCAGCGATCGAAAGTGCCGCACATTTTGGTCCTTCGAGCCGGATAACCGCCGCAGCGATCGAAAGTGCCGCACATTTTGGTCCTTCAAGCCGGATTTCGCCAGACATAGAAATAGAACAGAAAAATGCCCGTTACAAGATCACAAAGTGGAGGTTCCAGAGCCCGCGCAACATCAATAGAAGAAAGTACTTCGTCAGGAACGGAGTATACAGCGTCCACGGCTCCGGATACATCAAGGACTAGTCAAGAAACAGAAATGTCCTCGGCGCAGCACCCTGCGTCAGTGGACAAGGGAGAGCGCACACAGGCGCCCCAACAGCCCACGTCGGAACAACCACCGCCGTCAGAACAGCATGCAAGAGCTGACGAGCGGCCATTGTCGACGTCGGAACCGAGACCGCTGCCACCAACTCGACAGGAGCAGCGGCCGGTTGAACTACAGAAGCCACAGTACTCGCATCGGAAGACAGCACCGCCCAAATCTAGGGTATCCACTACTGCGTCAAAACGCAACTCTCGACTCCTGAAAGCAAAAGAAGAACTACTCCAACTACAAGTCAAGCTTGCCGCCGTGAAGATAGCAGCTATAGAAGCCGAAACAGATTCAGAAGAAGACCTGGACACAGTCATGGAAGATACGGATCACCACAGGAAAGTCAACACCTGGCTGAACAACAGTATACCGCCACCGTTAGCCATCACCAACGAGCCACATCATCAGCCAGAAGCCTCGCCGCTACCTGAGAAGCAAATAGAAGATAAAAGGCCTACAGCCATAGAAGCATCTCAAGTACCGGCGGGAGTCAACGTGACCACAACAACACCGAACAACTCCATTAACTTGTCTGACCTAGCCGCCGCCATCACTCAAGCAGCTAGATCCGGTCAACACACTTCAAGAATGTTCAGCGAGCTACCGTACTTCGGAGGAAACCATCAGGACTGGCTTTCATTCAGGGCTGCCTACGTCGAGTCACAAAGCGGGTTCAGCAACCTCGAGAACTTGACCCGCCTACGTAAGAGTCTCAAAGGAAAAGCCAAAGAAGCCGTTGAAAGTTTGCTGATCTACAGTGCAAATCCAGAAGACGTCATAAAGATCCTAGAAGCAAGATTTGGAAGACCAGATGCGATTGCCATAGCGGAAATAGAAAAGATCAGAGGCCTGTCTCGCATGACAGATGCCCCACGTGACCTATGCATCTTTTCCAGCAAGGTCGCCAATATAGTGGCAACATTGAAGACCATCGGAAAACAGCAGTACCTTCTCAACCCTGAATTAGCCAAACTCACCATCGAGAAGCTGCCGCCTGCCCTCAAGTACCGATGGTATGACTTTGCGGCTGAACAGTCAACAGAAGAAGCGGATATAGTGAAACTGGCGCGCTTCCTGAATAGACAAGCCGACATATGCGGCCCATACGCGCAGCCAGAGGGAGTTCAGGAGGTCATTACAAATAGAACAACGCAGAAGACCTTCAACACCCAGAAGTCCGACGAACAGCACGAACAGCGAGAACAGCCACAAAGTCAACAAGGACCAACGCAGAAAACAGTAAGTACCTGCCTAATATGTGATAAAACGGGGCACAGTACAGCGGGATGCGAAGACTTCAGGAAAGCTGACTCTTCGACTAGATGGGATATAGCAAAAACGAAGAGACTATGCTTTCGCTGCCTTCGGTACCGCAACAGGACACATAGCTGCCGAGTAACCAAGTGCGGAATCGACGCCTGCAACAGTTGGCACCACCGAATGCTTCATTTCAAACGAGAAGAAAAGAATGAAGTTGTCGGTTCCACTTGGACAGGAAAAGAAACACAAGCATTCCTAAAGATAGTTCCTGTGCAGATCTATGGTCCTAGAAAGAAGATAGACACATACGCTCTACTAGATGACGGGTCAACAATCACCTTGATCGACGAGGACCTGACACAGCAAGCCGGCCTACGAGGACCCAGAGAGCCACTACACATAGAGGCAATAGGAGAAGCCAAGGTAGAAACATCCTCATCAAGACGGCTCAACATCCTCCTCGGCGGGTCTGACAACAAGAAACACAGAATACAGGTGCGTACGATCAAGAGTCTGAAGTTGTCACCACAAACCATCAAGAGTGAAGATATAGACAAATGTGAACATCTTTACGACATAGCCGAAACCATCGTAAACCAAGGGGCAAGACCGCAAATGTTAATAGGCCAGGACAATTGGCAACTGCTCCTTGCTGCAGAACAAAGAATAGGAAAGAAGCATCAACCCATCGCATCACTAACACCGCTCGGCTGGGTACTGCACGGTGCATGCAGCCGCGCCATAGGACATCGAGTGCACCTTATAGAACAAAAATAAGACGTCGACCATCTCAACTCGGAGCCGAAGAACTTCTCGCTGGAGGCTGTAACACTTAAACAGTCTCGCAGCGACCCTGAAGCCCGAACAATGAAGAAACTCGAAGAAAAGACTACGAAGCTGGAAGACGGAAGAATTCAAACTGCACTCCTGTCAAAGAAAGAAGATGTGAAGATGCCGGACAACAGAGAACACGCCTTGAAGAGGCTTGAAGAAATAGAAGAAAGAATAGAGAAGAGTCCAGAAGATCAAGCAAATCAAGCAACCTGGACAACAGAAACCGTGACACCGAAATTAGCCTCGGGAGAAGAAAGAACGCTGAAGATAGAAGAAAAGAAAACCTCACTCCTGTCAGCAATCTCCGACCCCAACAGATTCTCCAGATGGGAAAGGTTCGTGAGAACCACAGCCAGAGTTCTGCAATTTATAGAACAATGCAGATCAATGAAATGTAAATCAGCATACGCAAGAACAAAGGCGAACAAAATAGCGGATCCCACCTGGGGGAAACAGCAAGAAAAGAAGAAGGGTCGCTGCAAGAAAATAGAAGAAATAAAAGACAGATTTAGAGGAATACCAGCAGAACTCCTTCTACGAGCCGAAGACATCATCGTCCGAGCAATTCAAGAAGAAAGATTCACGGACGAGATTGAATGTTTGTCACACAGTCGCCGCGTCAACAACAACAGTAAGCTGAAGAAAATAGCTGCAGAAATAGTCAACGGAGTCATCGTAGTGAAATCCAGAATAGAAGCAGCAACAGGCATCCCGGAAACAGTGAAGCGACCCCCCATCTGGCCCAGATGGCCGCCACCACATTGCTCGGCTATACATCGAGCACATTCATCGCGTCGGTCATCACCAGGGAGTGGAAGCGACTATCAACCAGTGTCGCCAGAGGTTCCACATCCTGGGACTAAGAACAACGGCACGCAGCATCATCCACCGATGTGTACCGTGCAGAAGAAGAAGATGGGCGCCCCCTGAGCCACCGACCGGCAACCACCCTGCTGGTCGGCTAGCTCATCACCAACGAGCCTTCACCTACACAGGAATAGACTACTTCGGACCATTGCTCACTACAATAGGACGAGCAACCAAGAAGACCTACGTAGCCCTGTTTACATGCCTTACCACAAGAGCAGTTCACCTGGAAATGGCAGCATCACTCACTACGGACTCTGCAGTCATGGCCCTGAGAAGATTCATTGCTCGACGCGGATGCCCCAAGACCATCTGGTCCGACAACGGGACCAACTTGCGTGGCGCCGAAAAGGAACTTCGACTAGCAATGAACGCAGCAACAGAAACTGAAGCGGCGAATAGAAGAATTACGTGGCGCTTTATACCTCCTGGGGCCCCGTTCATGGGTGGTGCCTGGGAGCGCCTCGTAAGAACAGTAAAAACAGCCCTAGCAGCCGTGATGAACAGCAAGCCAACATCGGAGGAAACCCTCGCCACCTTACTCGCCGAGGTCGAAATGACCGTCAACAGCCGCCCCCTCAGTCATGTCTCTGTTGACCCCGTAGACCCGGAGACGCTGACCCCCAATCATTTCCTTCTGTTGGGACCAGCCTTCGAACCACCGATGGGCGAATCAACACCGCAAGACCTCCAAGGAAGACAAAGTTGGCGGACGGCGCAAAGGCTGGCAGATATGTTTTGGGCAAGATGGGTGAAAGAATACTTGCCGGAACTACAGTACCGGCGGGAGCCCCACGGCAAGGGACCATCACTTCAGCTCGGAGACGTCGTCCTGATAGCAGACAACACCCTGCCTTGCAACACTTGGCCGCTGGGAAGAATCATAGCCACATACCCCGGCCTTGATGACATTGTGCGGGCAGTGGACGTACAGACCAAAGGCGGCGTCCTACGAAGACCAACCAAGAAGCTGGTGGTACTACAGACAGCAGAACCGGAAACAAACGTCCTACCCACGGAATAATGCGTCGTGACTTCGGCACTACATCATGACGCACGGCGGGAGAATGTTCCGGACGTTTTATAGTTTTATAGTTCGATTATTGTTAATTACTTTTGTAAATAAAGATTGGCAATCATAACACTTAGATATAGGTACACAACCCCGCTGGGGACATAGGTGTATATATATAGTATAGGTACTTACCCTCTAAAAGAGGTTTTTATGTAAAATAGAACGGCTCTCATTAAGGTATTGCCTTTTACGAGTAGATATCATGATGCTATCTCACTCACACTATAGCTTTCGCTCGCACCTCGCTCCGTCCTTGTCGTGACTCGGACCTCTCTTTCATAAGGAAAATTACGCGCGGTAGTCACTATTTCGGAGCAGGGAAATGTTATATAAGTAGCGCCAAAACAGGCTAGATCACTGTACTGAACACAGTCGTTAGTATACAGTCCACTCAAGAACTCAAGAACAGCAACAAATAACAGACTAGTGCAGGAACACCTTCAAACTGAGAACATAGTGCAGGAAGACCAACACATAGGAAAAATAGACAGCTTTAGGAAAGATTGCCAAATTGGAACCTCCTAACCTGTTTCATTTCAACACGTCCTCCTCGTACAACATAGAATTCTCAACATAACAACGAGCGATCAGTAACAACATAGAAGTCTAGGCGCAATCCAGCGATAGGTGCACAAGGGATAGTTGACAGAATAGAACATCCCGCACATTTTGGTCCTTCGAGCCGGATAACCGCCGCAGCGATCGAAAGTGCCGCACATTTTGGTCCTTCGAGCCGGATAACCGCCGCAGCAATCGAAAGTGCCGCACATTTTGGTCCTTCGAGCCGGATAACCGCCGCAGCGATCGAAAGTGCCGCACAAAAACAGAAATACTTATGAAAAATACTCATTAAGCTCAACCTATTAATTAAACTTATTCAGGCAATGAAAAGAAATACCATAAATTATTGGAAAAAAAATACAAGCTGTTTAAAATTCATAGTAATTTTATTTATTTTGTATTACATGATTTTTGTTTTTAAATTTTATAAATGTTTAAAGATACTTTCAAATGAAAATACACTCAAAACAATCTTTCGTGGTAGTGACTCAGGCAGGACTCGAACCTGCACCCCTTGCGATCCGGGCAAGTGCACTGAAGTGTATTTTCATTTAAAAGTATCTTTAAACATTTAAAAAATGGTGGCATAATGCCTGAGTCACTACCACGAAAGATTTTTTCGTGTGTATTTTCATTATTTTGTATTATCAAACGTCAAGCGATATTTATTACTAACCTTGACATCTTCGGTGATTCATTTCTACAAGCCTTTTTCGAATGAATTGGAGAACTGCCATTTGCTGTTTTACGTTTATTTCTAAAATAAAATATTATGTATCAATTTTCAGTACTATTAAATTAAAATAAGACAGTATGTTACTTTAATAAAATTAAATAGCTAATTTTAAAAATGACATGGATACATAAATTAGGTACCTATAGCAATTCGTTTCTTGATTCTCCATTGTTGAATTTTTCTGATCAGATCCATCTTCAGTCCCTGTCATTAGTTCATCTCTAACATTTAAAAAAATGTATAAATTAATGATAAAAGTCCCTTAGATAACCCAATGCAATTGTATCTTTATTTGTCGAAAAGGTTAAAGGACAGTTAGCTTCTGTGATGATTTTAATTTTAGCTTAAAGGACACTTATTTCATTTAAAAAAAAAAAAAAAAAAATGAAAAATATTTATTTCTTTTCATGTAGTGTCTGACAATAATCTGTGGTTGGGACCATCCTTTTAAGCAACTGATGCTTGTGTCAGGAGGCCCCGCTCTTACATATCTAATATAATGCTACATGATGTTATTTTATACAATGCTACATGTAAATAACCTTAATTTATTACACTTTTAACAGAGTTAAAGGGCGATTCTCTGTAAGCTCGTAATCGGCTGTCCTGACCGATTTTTTAAAAAAGTAATTTAATTATTCTTTAAAAAACGATCCTAATTAAACTTTAACCCTGAAACTTTACGGGCCCATTGTTTTTAGAACCATAACTATTTTAAGTTTTTTTCTAGACGTGATAGAAGCTCTAAAAACACAGTCCCCTGGCTGTCCCCATCGCTGTATTCCCACCTAGAAATAAGATTTACGAAGCCATTTTTGAAACTACATACATTTGGCAGTTAATACCATAAAGAAAAATAACTAAATTATAATCTTTTCGTAAAACAAGGTCTCATTACGTATTTTATTTATTTAGTAAAGTCCTGTAAACTTTGTCCCTAGAATTTTTATACAGTCCCCTGCCAAAAATTTAAAGCCATAATAAAAGAAAACTATAATATTTACAAACATTTTTTAGAGTGAAAAAAACGCAATTGTTGTAAAGTTGGCAACCTTGCCGAATGCGGCGGCAAAACGCCATTTTGTTTAGTGTTAGAGCGTCATTTGTGAGGTAAACACGCGTTTGGACCGCTACCTCACACAGTCCTCTGGTAAGTAATAATATTTATGTTAATTACTTTAATTATCTCTATAAATCATTTATTGTTTTATTACTTATGTCTAAATTGATCGGTAGGTTCTTAAAAAACTATTAAACATCCGTTTTTTAAACATTGTGAAATTTAACCGAAATACACAGTCCCCTGGCAACAGTCCTCTGCCTGAAAATGCAGCAGGGAACTGTTCTACACAACAGGGGACTGTATATTTTGCGTATTGGTTATTATTTTTATGTATTGTTTGTGTAAATTTATCCGCTAGTCTGTTTTATTAATGTAAGACTCATCAAAGCATCATTTATTCATATTATTTTCCTGTAAAAACCTAAGTTAATTTACACAGATCAGCCTGCAAACACACATGATATGGCTCCTAAAAAGAAAAGTTATCCCGAGAGGAATTACGACAGAAAAAAAAAAGCAGAGCGACTATGATACCAAAGAAGAAAAAAGAGAAGAAATAAGAGAAAAGCAGAAGTTAAAATATCAAAAGAAGAAAGAAAAAGGTTTGTGGAAGTTGGTAAAAATTATGACACCTCGTGAGTATAGAGCTGTTTTAAAGAAGTGGAAAGAACATTGTACCATATACCGAGCCAAAAGACTAAGACTGAATAGTGACTCTATTAATTTTGTAGGAGAAAATACGCCGTTATCAGATCCAGAAGTAGATACTCCGCCTTTAAGATCCTCCACTCCAGTTCCAGTTCAAATATCTCCAGCTCTAAGCCCAGCGGCTTCCAGTGCTAGTCTACAGCAAAGAAAAAAACAAGACAGAAAGCGACGAAAGAAGTTGAACAGAGAAAGAAATGAAAAGATCGCACGTTTAAAGAAAAACCTTAAAAAGTACAAAAAAAGATTAGCGAGATTTTAAAGTAAAAATAAAAAGATGGTTGTAGATACACCTAAGAAAAAGATGTTAAAAATGATAGACGAGCCTGATCGAAGAAGGGAAGTAGTAGCTGAACAGAAGTAGTCAAAAAAGCGTTGTTTGGTGATTTTATTCATTAGTAAGCAAAAAAGTATTTATAACCAGAAAAACTGTGAAGAAACAGAAGAGATATCTGCTTGACGTCTTTTCATTTCATCCAGTGATGACATTGGAGTAGGTTATAATTGTTCGTTCTAATTCACTTTCTTCTCATTCGCTTCCTGCGTCCGCTCATTCGAAGAAAGTTAATTAGAACGAACAATTATAACAAAAAAAAAGTGAATTGGAATCTAGAACCTGTTTAACGATTCAGTTGAACGCATCATATACGTATTGTTTAACCATTCGTGGATCATACATAAATGAAATGACTCCAAAATATAGAAGTCAGTTTGTTGACATTTACGCACTACAGTGGACGAGTTTGTGACGCTGCTATGAAATTTCTAAAACAGAAAGAATCATTAAAATTGGACTGTATTTGTCCTGTATCATCGAGTAACGTTAAGCGACATGGGAACTTACTACCAAACACAATTCGCAGCATTGTTTGCGGTCCTTCAAACTGTGGAAAAACCAATCTAGTAATCAGTTTGTTGTTACCCCAAGATGGACCACGTTTCCGTAACTTATATGTGTATTCTAAGTCTCTGTATCAACCTAAATACTTGTTTTTAGAAAAAGTATTAGAGAAGGTTGCTGACATATCTTATAACAAATATAATCAGAACAGTGAAGTCCTAAGTCTACATGAAGCTTTACCTGAATCAATTATAATATTTGACGATGTTGCATGTGAAAATCAGAACAATATACGAGATTATTTCGCAATGGGTCGTCATAAAAACATTGACTGTTTTTATGTTAATCAAACATATACTAAAATTCCGAAACAATTAGTAAGAGACAATGCTAACCTTATTATATTGTTCAAACAAGACGATATTAATTTAAAACATGTTTACGATGAACATGCCAGCTCAGACATGACTTGGTCTCAGTTTCGTGAAATGTGTTCAACTGTGTGGAGTAAGCCGTACAGTTATGTTGTCATTGATAAGGATTGTGATCGAAACAAAGGCTGTTACAGAATGAAGTTCGATACATTCATAGTAGTAGATTAAATATATTTTTTATAAAGCTGCAGCATACGTTTCCTTGAATCAGTTGAATTTGAGAAGTCCAACAGAGTGGAATCTTGAATAATGGAGCGAAATCTGAAAGAACAAATTGTAAAATCTGCAACTGCTGTAAAAAGAAAGGTAGAACTGATAAAAGATTTAAAAAATACCAGTGACCAGGCTCTAGAAACTTTGTTTAAACCTATTGTAAACCCACTTAAAGAGTTGAGTAGTAAAACTGGAGATCAACGTCAAATAGACGATGAAATGGAGCAGCCACAATTAGTGAAAATAATTAAGCGCAGGGAAAGCGAAGCATCAAGTACTTCAAATGAAGATTATTCCTATTTTAAAATATGGATGATGGTGAAACCTCTGATAATAATGTTTGTAAAACACCTAATAAAACTCTTACTACGTCTTCCCCAGAGAATAATGAAGTTAATGACAACTCCTTCAAATCTCTTCAGTCATCGCCAAGTATTGCCAATGATTCTTTATCCTGGTCTTTATCATCTGAAGCTATGAAAGATATACCTTATGGTGTTAGACATGTGAAGGGAAAACTTTTGCTTGGCAATACCCGTGTTAATGATGATAATCGAATTCTAAAAATTGGAAACCGTAGCTTGAAAAAGACTCCGGGCTTAAAAGAATTATTATATAAAAAAACACCAGACTTAGATTCTATAACAGAAGAAGACCTACAAAATTATAAACTATTACTTATGGATACTAATGCGCATAAACGGAACTATGATCCATCTAAACACATAAACAGTAACAAAGGGTTTAAATATATGCATATAATTAAACCACTGTTTAAGTTCTCTAGAAGTCACACAAGTAGTATGGAAAGTCTGTCACAAGGTAAAGGTGTTGATATTTTAAAAGCTGTTAAAAAGGATACCGATTTGGTTTACTGGAATGATCCAAACGAGTTAGTGGAAAGATTAAAACTACTGTGTGCATCATGGGCAGCTGGTAATAATGGGGTACGAAATGAAATTTATGCAATAATTGAAGAATTGTATGAAGCTGGTATTATAAAAGAAATGAAATATATAAAGCTACCATCAGGAAAATTGAGCAGTATCATTGAGCTTCAGAAGCCGATAAGACGGCGATGAATATAGATAAATTTGGTCATCATGTTCATAAGCGTTTACGTCAACCTGAATTCACTGATATCTTTACCGATGCATTATTACGAACAGACGCAGGTGAATTTGATTTAAAATCATCAAGGTTAAAAGGATTACAAATTCCTGAACAAGACAGTGAAGCTGTGAACAAAGAATATGTTGATAACTGTGTTCAAAAATTAAAAGAAGAAATAAAAACAGTTCAGAGCAATATAAAAAATTATCTTAATAATTTAGAAAAAATAACTTCGAGTAATTTAAGTACAGTGTATTATTCAAAAAACGAAATTGATTTTATGTTAGCAGCAAAAACATCCAAAAATTAGTAAGCAAGATATAGTTGATGAGTTGCACAAAGCAGCGAGAAGAAATTTCTTTCGGCGGCATACATTGACTAAAGGAATAGATGATTTATGGCAAGCTGATCTTATGGACTTTTAAAAATATTCATCGCTGAATAAAGGATATAATTATGTTCTGGTAGTGATTGATACTTTTTCTAAATACGTTTGGATCAAGCCTTTGAAGTCAAAATCTAAAACATGTGTTGCCCATGCAATGCATAGTATATTATCTGAATCAAAACGAAAGCCTAAAAATGTACAAACAGATCTAGGTAAAGAGTTTTATAACGATTCTTTCAATCAGTTAATGAAAAGTTACAAAATAAACCATTATTCCACCTACTCTGTCAAAAAAGCATCTATAGTAGAAAGAGTTATAAGAACCATTAAATCAAACCTTTACAAAAAATTTAGTTTATGCGGACGGTATCAATGGTGTCAAAATAATTTGGATTCCGTTGTAAATCATTATAACAACACTGTGCATCGCATTACTAAATTCAAGCCGATCAGTGTAAATCATTCGAATGAAATTTTAGTACGATCTAACATTATCAAAACCCAACAAACAAAAATAAAAATTTGTCAAAAATCTAAATTCAGAGTAGACGACTTTGTGCGTATAAGTAAATACAAAGGAGATTTCTATAAAGGCTATACCCCTAATTGGTCTACAGAAATATTTCGCATCGTAAAAATTAATAAAACCAATCCCATAACATACCAAATAGCAGATAAACAAAATCAAAACATTCTCGGGTCTTTTTACGGGTGTGAACTATTAAAAACTAAGTTTCCAGACCTATACCTAATTGAAAAAGTTATCAGAAAAAAAGGAAACAAATTGTTTGTCAAATGGTTAGGATTAAGTGATAAGGAAAATAGTTGGGTAAACAAAAGCGAATTGGTTTAGATTTTTATATAAATATCGTATGATCACTGGTTTATCACACTTTATTAATATCAATGAAAGAAGGCAGTGGTATAATAAATAACTTAATAGATCGTTTACCGTTCGAGTTACATTTACCTGGGTACCAATTTTGTGGTCCCGGTACAAAACTTCGAAAACGTATACTAAAAGGTGAACGCGGTATAAATCAATTAGACAAAGCTTGCATGCACCACGATATTGCTTATATTAATAAAGATTCAGAAACTCGACGTAAAGCAGACTTAGAACTTTTAAACATGGCCAAAAGGAGATCGACTTCAAAAGATGCGAGCAAAGGAGAAAAACTTGCATCGTGGATAGTAAAAAATGCCATGAAAGCAAAAATTCGAGCAGGCAGTAGTATTCAATCATTTAAGAAAGGAATTAAGAAAATACACACTCAACTAAAAACACTAAAATCCAAAGACCATACCTCTGCAATAAAGTATGCTTATGCAGCGGCAAAGAAGCTATTCAATAACAAGAAAGGAATACGTTTACCACGTTTTATTCCTCTCCCTAAGTGTGGTGGATTTTTACCACTCATACCTATTTTTGCGGGATTGTCAGCATTAGGTTCGCTTGCCGGAGGTGCAGCGGGTATAGCCAAAGCCGTAAATGATTCTAAGGCGGCACAAAAGAGTCTTCAGGAATCTGAAAGACATAACAGAATGATGGAAGCAGTAGCTCTTGGAAAAGGATTATATATCAAATCTCATAAAAAGGGAGCAGGTTTATATTTAAACCCATCAAAAAACTAATAAAAAGGTTACCTAAACGTGCGCTTACTAATCTTGACATTTTAAAATATGCTAGTGATATTCCTCACTTCCGAGGTGTTTACATGAGAGATACGTTACCATCAAGACCTAAAAAGATAGAATGCGGAATACTAAATTTGGATAGCAACAAAAATCCTGGCACGCATTGGGTAGCCTTTGTTAAGCATAACAATTACGTAGAATATTATGATAGTTTTGGTAATTTGAAACCACCATTAGAATTTGTAAAATATATGCATGCTTTACTTATAAACTATAATTATATGAGACATCAAGCCTTTGGTACCACTAACTGTGGTCATTTATGTCTGAAATTCTTAAGAAATTATTGGAAAATGCATTTATATAATGAAAAGAAGAAATAAATGTGTTAGTATAAAAATGTCTTTCACTGTGTCCATAACTGGAAGCGGAGCTTCCTTGACAACAAACTATTCCCCAACTTTGGAACTTCAAGGAGACTATGAGTGCGGTCTTTTATATTTTTCAACGTTTAACTCAATTCCCAATATAGATGAACGAAACAATAAGTTTTATTATGGTGATAATGAAATAATCGAAATACCTGAAGGTTCTTACGAGCTTCAAGATATTTGTGATTATTTAAAAAGCAACATCAAGAACACTGTACTTAAACTTACTTGCAATAACAATACATTGAAAACACGTATTTTTTGTTCCAAAGATGTTCATTTCAACAAAGGGAAGTCACTGGGTAAAATTTTAGGTTTTGGAACGAAAACAATAAATGCTAATATAAGTACTGATTCAGAGTATCCTGTAAACATTCTATCAACTACCATTGTGCGGATCGAATGCGATGTAGTTAGTGGTTCATTTGTTAATGGAAAATCAAGTCATATAATTTATGAATTTGTGCCAAACGTACCACCTGGTTATAGAATAATTGAAATTCCCAAAAATCTGATTTATTTTCCGGTTAATCAAAATTCTATTAACGCCATTAATATAAGACTGCTGGATGCTGATAATAAAGAGATACATTTACGAGGTGAAGAAGTGCAACTATATTTACATTTTAAGCAAAAATGATAAATTTTAATAAAAACCCGACCACATCGTGTTCACAAATCATTTCTAAAAGGACATCTCCCAAGAGCGCACCACTTCATTTAAAAAGAAAGCTTACCAAAACTAACAAGGATTTCCTGAAACTAATTGGTTTGATAAAATGAATATCTTAAATATATCTCAACAAATGTCATACGATAACAGCATCGAAAGTTTTGAGTATCACTCGTACAAACCATACGTAACAAGTTTCAACAAGAATGATGAAATAAGAATTCCTATCAATCAACAAGACCTGTACGTGCTTCCGTCGCTCAGCAGTTTGTATATCGAAGGGGACGTGAATGTGTATGATAGCACTACTAAAGAAAGAGTATCGAATGTACATTTTATTAATAATCCAGCATTATTCCTATTTCAAGATATTCAATACGAATTGAATGGCATTGAAATAGATAAAATTAAAAATGCAGGTGTAACTACAACAATCAAGTCTTATCTATCCTTAAATGAAAACGAATCAAAATATGCTCGAGTTTGGGGATGGTCCACTGAAGGCATAAAAAATGCAGGTGGTGGAGCATTTTCTGTCTCCATTCCGCTGAACAAGATATTAGGGTTTGCTGAAGACTACGAAAAAATTATAATTAATTGTAAACATGAATTAGTGCTTTTAAGAAGCAATACGAATCTGAATGCAATTAAATTAAACTCGGGAGAAGTACTGGATGATATTAAAATTACTAAAATTATTTGGAGAGTGCCTCACGTTAAAGTGTCCGATCGTGAAAGAATAAATTTATTAAAGTTCTTAGAAAAAGATAGACCTATTCCATTAGCGTTTCGTAGTTGGGATCTCTATGAATATCCATTACTACCTAAAACACGAAAGCATACTTGGTCTATTAAAACTTCATCCCAAATAGAGAAACCACGATTTGTTGTAGTTGCCTTACAAACAAATCGAAAACATAACAGTCAATTGTCCATGGCTGAATTTGATCATTGTCACGTACGAGATGTAAGGGTATTTTTAAATTCATCATATTATCCGTACGAAGGATTAAATGTCAGTTTTGCGGATGACAAATTTACCTTATTATACGAACAGTATGTGAGATTTCAACAGTCTTATCACGGACGTCGATCAGAGCCGTTGATGAGTTTGAAGGAATTCAGAGACATAGCTCCTTTATTTGTTATCGACTGTTCGCGACAACATGAAACTTTAAAAGGTTCGATCGATGTGAGAGTTGAAATCGAAACAGACCATGAAATACCGGATCAAACAGCTGCTTATTGCTTGATTTTAAACGATTGTATATTCGAATACAAACCTTTGAGTAATATTGTAAAGAAACTATCATGAACAGCCAAACAATTTTTGTAGATCTTCAAGGATTTAAAGATTGCAAAAATAATTTTATTGTAAAAGAACTAGCTATAGCTACCGAAGAACATACTCATGTATTTTTAATAAAACCTCCCTACCCGTTTACTACACTAACTGAAAAAGAAAGGAAACATGTCTTTTGGGTTGAAAAGAATAGGGGTTATCGGTGGAGTGAAGGATATATTGATTACAGAGAATTTCGGAGAACTATTAAACCTTATTTAAATGACAGAAAAATTATAGTAAAGGGCGAGGAAAAGATAAAATGGATTCATGATTTATGTGGTCACAATAATATTACTGATATAAGTTATTTAGGTGTCCCTAATTTAGTCACTCTTTGTAATAATTATTGTAAAAATATGTTAGTTTATAATTGTTTTACACATAAGAAAATTTGTGCTTTAAAAAATGTTTTGTGTATACGAAAATGGTGTGTAGATAATAAAACAAATTTATAGTTTTTAAATTAAACAATGTACCTACTGAATTATTTTGTTTTACTTATACCCTAACCTAAGATTTTCATAAGTATTTCATAAGTTCATAAACAGGTAGGACGAAAAATCAAAAAACCGAATGTTTCACCACATAATGTCTTTATTTGACACTGAGTAGACTATCTTACAATACATTTCTATTAACTACATATCAAAAAATACAATTATACTTAACTATAAATATTCATTACATAGAGTTTTCGAGATTTTTCTTATTAATGTCTCTGTCATGTCGGAAATTTCATCCACTGGTTCGGTAACGATGTATTGCGCGCTGAGCAGCACGTCCGTGTCTTCTTCGTTTTGGTTAGCTTCCCGTATCATCGAACAAGAAGGTTCGCTCGTGAGGTCGATTATTCGTATTTGTATCAATTTTAAGCCTTTAGCTCGTTCTTTGTTGATGACGTAGGATTTAACACATCTTGTCTTCTTTTTTACTGGTTCAGTCTTTTTCTTCAGCCTTTTTTCCCGTAATCTTTGAGTTGTTTGAGGCTTTTCAATTTGGTTCTTGTCCAGTATATCCTGACAAGCCTGTGTTAATCCTTCCCATGGATCATAGTTGAACTGTGATAACATAATAGGCGTGTCATCGGAGTTCTCCAACGGGTCTTGAGCACACTGAGATAAAAGTATATCAGAACGGTCTGCCATTATCTGTGAAAAAAAAATACATTATGTTAAAGTACGCATTAATTTTGTAGAAGTAAAGATTTTGTTATGATTTATGTAAATCTAATAATAAATATTGAAACTTACCAAGTAATTATTCTCGCTGTGTGTATCTCTTAACAAAGCTGTTTGAATAATGACTCAAATGCAAGTTTACTAGGTAAAGAAAGTTTTGAGAGTGCATTAATTGTAGTGTCAGCAAATAAGCATGTGCGTGTTTCATGCAATTTATTAAATAAACATCCTCGCCTAAATTTGTAGTATCATCAAATTATACGACCTAAAATCTAAATAGGTATCACCTACCTACACGTGCGCAAATGTTGCGAAACTATTAATGTATGTTTTCACAGTTGTGTACAATGAAACAACAAATCATTGGTAGTTTAAAATTTATTTAATACTTATTTAACAAATACATTTTATAATCATGTTTTTTTTAATTGTACAAAACATAGTTTAAAATACAGTAGGTAAGTGCTAGTCGCGGCTTAAGAGTAGAAGGTTAGTCAAAAGTAGGTATTTACCTAAATAAAAAAGTAAAGAGATTCCAATGAATTAGTTAACTAACTCTTTCAAACGAGAGAATTACAACTTCTATAACATTTTATAATCTAAACATAAGAACTAATTATTTCAACCCAGACTATTTAATATCATCAAATTATGATACGGTACAAGACTAAGACTCACTTATCAAAAAGAATATAACAAGTTATTATAATACAGGTCAGAACTTAAATTATCGACAAATTAAAAGAAGCTGGATTTATGTCCCCAAGCCAATGTACTTATATTATTTTTTAATATGATACGTTTGTCATCGTTAGATGATAAAGCTACTTTATTTACCGATTGAGTAAATATTTCATGCTTCAACGATTTAAATACTACATTAGTTTTTTTAATAACTTTGTTGTGCAATAGGACATTATTGTAATCTTTAAAAAGTAACTGCTTAACAGCTGGTTTTTTTACACCTTTGGCTTTTTTGATTTCTTTATTTTCAGTTTTTATACAGTATAATTTTGATCTTAAACCAACAAATTCCGTTATGAGTTTTCCACCTAGTTCGTCTTTAAACAAACCAGGAACCTTTTTATTTTGTCGTTTAATGTTATACAAATTATTTTCATCGTAATTGCTTGTGTCAAAGTAAGATTCAAATTGACGTTTCAAATCTCTATACACATCCTTGGTGTGTATGGAGTACAAAAAGCTATCCGTATCTGTGTAACAAAGTTTTAAATTGTCACCGTAGAATGGTTTCATAATGGAATAATGAAATTTATACATATGGCTTTTAGAAATTTCTAAAACCGTAAATCCTATATAAATTGGTTTATCCAGTAATATCGACTCCGGTTTCATTTGCACTGCAACAAAATTCTCAGAAAACACAGTTGAGCTGTGATAATTGGGTCTTGCTATTAATTGCTGAGCAGTGTACTGTTTTTTTGTTTTATTTCTAGTATCAACCCATTGATTTACTAATTTTACATCAAGTCGTTTTTCCGGATCTTCTAGTGTTTTGCCGAAAATGCTATTATTCAAAAGTTTGAAAAAATCTTGTTCAAATGCAGACGTTGCCTTTTGTCGCAAGTCGGTATTAAGATCAATGTATTGCTTTAGATATGGGCTTTGTTTGAATTTTATTACTCTGTGGATTTTTTTTAGTTTCAAACCATAAGAAAGGCATGCTTTTAAATGCACATAGTGAATAACATAGTTAAATTTATCGTACAAATTTGGTATTAACTTTGATGTTTTAGAGCCAGGTGGAGTAAATTTTTGCGGACAAAAAGGGAGTTCATTGTGTAAATCATGCAACTGTTCGGGATATTCTAAATCTATTTCTAAAATATAGCCCTCTTCAGCATTGTCAGGCGTGTTTATAATTTCGTCGACATTAAATTCTGACGCATTTAACAAGCGAAAATCAGAATAAGGTAAATACGAGCACATTGCATATCCGTATAAATTGTTGCAGTCTATATAAAATAAGTAATTATCTGGAGAAGATGGGTCGTAATCAGACAAGTATTTATTATTTGCCTTTGCATATCTAGTGGAAACTTGACAAACACCACCGCGGATACCCTTTTGGATTAACCGAATTATTTCCAAGTCTTCAATTAGTTCAAGTTTAACTTTGGTCAAAAGTAGCATAGCATCGAAGCTTAAACTCGGAGCCGTAAGATAAAACGAAGGATCTAAATTATAATTCGTTTTACAAGTATACCGAAATTTTTCAAATACATCGGCCAGTAAAAGGACGTCTGATTTTAAATATAACTTTGTATAATCTCCTAGATTATTTAAATTAAATGTTTTCCAAACACGCTCGGCATGTTGATAGTCAGATTCTGAAATAGTACACTCATTCAAACTACTGTAAAAACACTGGCGCGGAGGTAACTGTTTTTCTTTATACGATTCCCAGTTAGTCATGTATTCATAAGGGTATACCCCTTTGCGTCTTAATAACTCAAACTGATTTTTTTCAGAAAAACTTTTTGATAAATGTGTAAAATCCTGTGTATTTAAATTAGAAACCAGTTTTTCAAGGCTTGTCCCTAAAAATTTAAACGAGTCAACGAAGCGAACTGCCATGTAATTATTATCGTCTGTTGTAAAAAACTTAGTGAACGATATATAATTTTCTTTATTTTTGGCTATAACCTTTATTGGTCCCGATATTTCTCCCAATTGCCTTATAAATAGATGACTATCGTAGCCGGATAAATTATGAAAAAATACAGGTACGAATTGTGGTAAGCGATATTTGAGATTACAGTAAGAATGTGCGGGACCGCGGTACCTGCCGGTTAAGTGACAGTGGTCCCTTACTCTATCGTCAAATAACAACTGATTGCAAAGATAACATTGCTTTGATTTAGAAAATGATTCTGATTCTTCTACCGTTAACTTTTTCATTGGTATTTTGTTTTTATATAGTTTTAATATTTCAGATATGTCTTTCTTAAGATTCTCAATAAATATTTCAACACAATTTTGCCCAAGATAAGATACGTACCGATTCAAGGAACTGTCATATGAACAAACTACGTAATATGCAAATGCAGCCGGAACATGTTTTTGGAAGACGTTCGTAAAAATTGAAGTCGGTCCGTCTGTACTTGGCTGTAATAACGATTCGAAATCCGCGTAAATAACGAACGGCATGTCTTGCATTTTTTCATAGTTTTTAAACTGTATAAGTGTGCCGGGTTTTGGTAAAACAGTAGCAACGCCACCGCATATATGAGTATTAAATTTAATTTCGTTTTTAAAGAATACCATACAATCATCACAAAAAAATATTTTTCTGTGGTTTTTTGTTATTTGTGACCTGAACAAACGACTTAAATTTTTTATCCAGCAATAATGAGTTCGATTTCCCTTTTCTAAAAATAATAAATTTATATGGTTCTTGTTCTTATTTTGAGTGCGGTATAATGGGCCAACAATATTAGTGTTGTTTTTAACTCCATAAACATTAACACTTATACCGGGATTATTCTTTTCAAAGGTTTTTATATCTGAAAAATTTACAGGAAACGACATGTTTTTTGTATTGAGAACGTTCTCAAAGCGAGGATATGAAGAAGTACGGTGAGCATTGCTCTTAGCAGGAAACAATGCTACCATTATGCTCCACAAAAAAAAAAAAAACACTATTTTGAACGTTAATGCAATCTCGTTTTAGTTTTAAAGCTTTTGGTAAATCTATAAATTTGGATGCTTTTAAAGGATTATATTTATTAATGTTAATTTCTAAGTACGAATTACGAAGAAAAGACCAACCGCTGTCTCTTTCTTGCATTTCGTCAATTTTAGTTGAAATAATAGCTATTGCTTGAGAGAATATTTCGTCAAATACGTAGTTCTTATGTATGATAAAGTTCTCTGTAGCAAATGATTTTAGCTCGGATTTGTTAGAGTCATTAGTTCTAAGAGAAAATTCTGCAAATAATTCGAAGTTGACTTTAAGGCTGTTAAATGCTAGTTGTCGCGCATGTATAAGTTGGCGCACGCGCGCACGCATGCTGCGCATGAACTCGGCTGGCGTCTGTACTCCTTCATCCCTAATGCGCAATCGATATGTAGCTATTCGACTACGGAAAGCGCTACTTATTTTATCAATGTCGTCTCCTAACTCTATTGCTGAATTATTTTTATGTGTATTACTTTTAAGATGAGCTGAGAAACTATTACTTCTAACTGATAAATCGCACACTGTGCAATATATCGTTCTTTTCGACATTCTAAAAAAGTTAAAATTTATCTACCTACCTACTTTGAGTGAAATTAAATAGACTGGGTGAAAACTAAGATATATAAAAGTATTTCACTATTTTATTTTATTACCTTAAATAACTAATTACAAATTATCGAGGACTATTTTTTTTATTCGGGAAAAATGTACCGTCCTCTTCGAATGCCTCTCGCGCTCGTTTGATGAATTGCCGCAGTAGGTCGAGATGTTCGGCGTCGGAATTGGTCTGGTACTTAAGCGATAGGACCGCTTTCTCCCAACGATCTTTCGGCTCCACAGGTCGTATCTCGTTCGTGTTGTAGAGGCGCAACTCCACGAAGAGATCACCAGGTAGAGTGGCGGTGCGGCGCAGGAGCCCGTCGGCCACTCGACGCGTCAGCACGGACTGCAGGCGGTTGGGCTGGGTGCGCGCGCGACTGCTCTCGATGTCCACGTCGTCGTCCAAGTCCAGCTTCCACCCTGAGGTTCGAGTTCGTTTTTCTCCACTCGAGCTGACTTGCGTTTGGTAGATGTAGACTTTTTCACGGATGATTTAGTTCTGAAAAAAAACAACATTTGGATTTAAATATTTTGAAACAGTTTTAGTTATATTAGTTGGAACAAGAGATTAAATGAAAAAACATCATTCTGCGAATATATAAACTCGTAAAATTATAAAACTCCGACCGGAATACAATAGCAGAAATTCTATGTAAGTATATCTTTGCTCGTATAAATGTATAAATATTTGTTTTAAAATATAAATGATTCCCGCGCATTTAAAATAGATAGGTACGAGTACATTACAACGCAAAGTAAATACCTCAGTCATATAAAAGTCATTAAAAACTTACGGTTTATTAATTGATTCGTCTTCAGACTCGTAGACTAAATTTTTGGCTGCTTTTCGATGTCTCGGTTTCAACCTGCCAACAAACAATGAAATTATTTATTTATTAGGTCTGCCAACATTATTACACAAACAACAAATTAGTTTAAAACGGTAGATATTTTCACTTGTTTCAATACTAACTGGAATATTACTTTGTGTATGAAATCTCACTTTTTACATTAAATATTATTACATAAACAGTTTCAATTATTTTAGTTGGAACGAGTGATAAAAAAAATACTGCAAATATAAACTGTTAAAATTATAAAACTCCTGCCGGAATACAAAACCAGAATTTCTAAGTATGTCCGTGCTCGCATAAATTAATAAACATTGTTTAAAAACAGAAGTGACTCCCGCGCATTTAAAGTAGATAGGTACATTCAAACCCAAAGTAGGTAAATAATACCTCAATCGACATGAAAGTTAATAAAAACTTACGGTTTATTTACTGATGATTCGTCTTCAGACTCGTAGACTAAATTTTTAGCTGCTTTTCGAGGTCTCTGGTTCGACCTGTCAACAAATAATCAAATCAGTTTGGTAATCATTTAATTTCACTTGTTTCAAACAAAACTAAATCGGTTTTATTACTAAAATGTTACTTTGTATATGAAATCTCACCTTTTACAAGATTTTTCCTCTTCAGAATCTATGTCTTCGCGTTTATTTCCGTACCGCTTGGCAGCTGCTTTTGTATCGCAATAATACTCAATGTCCGACCTGTAATATTTAAAACAGATAATAGTTATAAGACGAAGTTATTATGATGTAGGTAGGTACTAAATGTATTCAACATACAATAACGTTAAACAGGTAACAAAAATAACGAAGATAGGTACTGCAACGTTTCATATACCTATGCTTGAAACATATTCATACAAATCTACTCTCTAATTCTCATAAAATATCGGTACAACGAAAAAGTGAAAAAAAAAAAAACTTACGAACATTATTTCGTTGCTGTAGAACGTTGTTCTTGAAGCTGAAGAATACCTTGAAGGTTGATGAGCACTATGTGGCAGTACTGAAGAATTTAAATTTTATCGATTTAGACCTCTTAATTTATCCAAAAATAATGCAAGATCAGCAAAAGAGGTAGTCAACATTTTTCCTTTTGTACCGCTTAGTAAACGAGTAAAATATAACGCATAGTTACAAAAGTAACCATCAAAAATTGGGTTCACGATCACTGGCCTAATATTTTGTAGAATCAGCGATTACAAAATGTTCCACCTTAAAATTTGTGAAAAACAAAAGTTTCGATTTACCACAGAATTATAGCATAATTATTTATATATTTATTTATATATAAGCATAATTGCTGTACAGTCAACGTAAAAATTATATTATTATGATTAAATTTATTTCTTTTCATATTATGATACTTTTCTAGTTACCTACATAACTTATATTATTTCTTAACTTGTCAAGCGTCAACCGTCCTACCAGCGGATATAACAATAGAAAAACTATTGTGTCTAGTTTTTGTAGCATGATGACCGTTTAAACATTCTATGTAAAGGTACAAGTGATCATATTAACCGATCGTGTGAGGAGCTATGATGTTAATAACTATTTGCATTATTTCGTGTTTTTCATTGTTTGTTCATAGAAACGATAACGTTTAACATTATTCTCACAATATCATAAAACAATGTCCTCCGCCGCGCTCGTATGTTTGCGTTAAACCCAAAAACTACACCATAGGTTTTAATAGATAGATTCATGAGTAAGGTTAAGATAAACTTACCCCTGATGCTACCGGGTTTCTAATGATTTTATAGTATAGAGTCAATTATTAACATGATTGCTCATTAGCAAAATAAAAGTATAGTGTTTCAACGTTTGTTAAGTAATTTTTACTACTGACGGTACTTACATGCTCAAAACTGTGGTTTCAGCAGTAACTTTATACTTGCATTATGACTTATAAGATTAGGGTCCCTTACAATTTCAAACCATTTTATCGCCTTAGTTAAATTGCTGAGAGAGTATTTAAAAACATTATTATACACTTGAATTAATTATTTAAACATTTAGTTCGATTCCTGGTCCGGTCAATGTGGAAAACGAACTTTTTTTATATTGTCTCGGGTTAGGGTGTTATAGTACCATCGTTGTTTCTGATTTCTGTAACTCAAGATAATTCGGTACTTACCACACGATCAGAGCAATGTATGTGCAACATCACATATTCTATTTTTATTATTATTTTATTAATATATTCGATAAAATTACTACAATAATACTAATATATACTAATATAATTTTATACGTCACCTGACATAATATAGGTAATATTATGACGTATAAAAACTTGACATAAATGCATATCTTTGGACTTATAATAAATATATTTGAGATGAGAAGCTCTCCTTTTTAGTTGGTTAAAAATCAATATCTTATAGTAAATATAGTAATAGACAATACTTTTAGGAAATACTCCTTTTAAAGTATGATGCAATTTATAATTACAAAAACATGTTAATATAATCGTTCAGATAGTAAATCGTAAGTTTGGTGATGATTAATTCTAATTATGCCTACATACGGAACCTTTTTTGTAAATACTGTACTTAAATTGACTGTTGTATGACCTGATTCGCTACTCGAGTCATTGTTGAAGTGTACGCCATAGTCTCTGGACTGTCATGTGAAGGTTTGATTTTAGGTGCTAACATTTACGAGTAGTTAACTATTAAGACGAACAGTTCACCTTGATTACTTTTCTAAGCGAAGTACAGATTTATTGGTACGAACAAACGGGCTAGAGCCGCTGTGTGATTCTAGGTGCCACTTACATGTTGAAAATAATTTAAAACTATTTATTGGTACGACCAAACGGGCTAGAGCCGCTGTGCGGTTCTAGGTGCCAGTAAAATTGTGAAAATAATTATAAAGTAGGTATTTATTGGTACGACCAAACGGGCTAGAGCCGCTGTGCGATTCTAGGTGCCAGTAAAATTGTGAAAATAATTATAAAGTAGGTATTTATTGGTACGACCAAACGGGCTAGAGTCGCTGTGCGATTCTAGGTGCCAATAAACTTTTAAAAATAATTAGAAATTATTTTTTGGTACGACCAAACGGGCTAGAGCCGCTGTGTGGTTCTAGGTGCCATGAAAATTTTGAAAATAATTATCAAGTAGGTATTTATTGGTACGACCAAACGGGCTAGAGTCGCTGTGCGATTCTAGGTGCCAATAAAATTTTAAAAATAATTAGAAATTATTTATTGGTACGACCAAACAGGCTAGAGTCGCTGTGCGATTCTAGGTGTCACTAAAATTCTGGAAACAATTAGAAAGTACATCATAGTGGGCTTAGTAAATCTGAAAGTTGCCAAGTGTTAGTACGATCAATCGGGCTAAAATTATTACCTTGAGCAAACGGTCGCTGGCATAAAGAGCATTGGTGTTATTATAGTGTTTAAGTGTACGTTGTGTGGTGACTAGACTCAAAGGATTGGTTTAAGGTATGTACCTATAGTAGAATGTAGAAATATCATAATTACATAAACTTGATCCACAAATGATCGAACAAAAATATACGGTGCGTTCAACTGAATCGTAAAACAGGTTCTAGATTCCAATTCACTTTTTTTTGTCTTTTTTGTCTCACTTTTCTCATTCGCTTCCTGCGTCCGCTCATTCGAAGAAAGTTAATTAGAACGAACAATTATAACCTACTCATTGGAACTGAAACGTGGCCTTTTACTATGGGCCTCATAAGAAAGCTCAAGGTCGCACTGCGTGCTATGAAAAGGTCTATGCTTGGTGTTTCCTTGCGAGATCGAATCAGAAATGAGGAGATCCGTAATCGAACAAAAGTCGCTGACATAGCCCAAAGGATGAGCAAGCTAAAGTGGCAGTGAGCGGGGCACATAGCACGTAGAACTGAGCCGATGGGGCAGAAAGGTTCTAGAATGGAGGCCATGTATCGGTCGCAACAAGGTGGACAGACGACTTGGTAAAGGACGCAGGAAGACGCTGGATGCAGGCCGTTTCCAACTGACCAATCTAGAGTTCAATGGAGGAGGAGTTCAGCAGTGGACGTCCTATGGATGAAATGATGATGATGAATGATGATCTTCTTGACAGTTTTAAATCTTTACAAAAAGTTTATGACGGGGAACTTAAAAATTTGCCACCAAACATTTTGCCGACTTCATCCATTTTGGGTTGTAAAAACGCGATACATGTCTATGCATAGTTCACAGCAACATAGCCATGAAGCTCAGCGCACTTCATACTGCCAACATATTGACTTATAACAATCACCAGAAGTTGCCGGAAGATCTATCTTGCGACCGGTATAATGTGGATTGTTTATTTGAGAGAAAAAACTGTTTTCTAATAGTTCTAAATAACAGTATTTCAATGAAAACTGCATAAAGCATTTACTGATTAATATTATAAGGCTCTAGAGGTATGTTGATCTCAGTAAGTACAAAATGTTTTTAGCTTATTTAGGGTTAATTTTTGATATGAATGTTAAAGAAAGTTATGTATGTTTTCTGTTATTTTTTTCTAAAGAAACTTTGTTGATATAGTAGGCTCAAATATGCCATAAAAATAATAAATGATTGATTAATCTAAAATGATATTTTTTTTCCAAGTACAACAGACCTCTGTCTCACTTCACAGCTCCCTGTCAAGTTCAAAACAGTCCCCTGACGCCTCAAACAGTCCCCTGACGCTTCAAACAGTCCCCAGTCATGATTTTTTGGAAAATCGCTAATAACTCGGAAAATACGTATAAATTCAGTGGGCCTCCTAATCTAACCAAAATAATAGTAAATTTTCTTCGAAATAGAATAACTCTTTATGGCAAATGTTTAAAATAATTGCCAGGACAGCATTTGTATGGGACCTGTACGAGCTTACAGAGAAATGCCCATAAAACTTATCTACTACAAAACCAAAACTAAGTCTAATACGAGTAACATTCCTTAAATTATTTATTTTTGGATAAGGAGGAGAGAGAAGGTGATTTAATTATTATTTTTTGTTTCTATTAAGTGTATGTTTTAATTTGTTTATTTATTCCTTTTTTACTTAATTAGCATATTGTGTAACAGGTCCCTTTAAAACTGTTTTATTTCTATTGAGTATATGTTTTAAGTTGTTTATTTATTTATTACTATTATTATAATATTTATTTATTTTTACTTATTTTGCATATTTTATTTATTTAAAACAGTAATAGTAACTCTAATGCAAATGTCCTTTAAGAATAACACCATGTTGAGAATGCCCTTTAAGCCTTAAATCAAAAATTATAATTAAAAAAGAGTTTAGCTAGCTACGGTTAAATGTAATGTTAGGTATAAATATCTTATTAGAGTACGATCATAATAGAGTACGAGCATATATAAATAACTTACCTTAACATAATACTTCTTCGAACTTCAATGTTTTTTGTAGCTGTTCTTCTTTTTGCGAGAGGATCAAGCGTTTTCTTTCTGCTATTCATTACTTAACCCTCACGAAATCTAAACACGAACTTCTTAATATGTATTAGAATTGATAGTAAAATTATTTTTTTTAATAATTAAAAATTAATTTACCTTCTTTATTTGAATATATTATTATTCTAAAACTGACTAAGGATTTTTACCTTAATATTAATAAAAACCATCATAATATCTTAATATCAACTATAGGTGCTACACGTCCCAATATAAATAATCGATATCGATACGTCACAAAGCTACCACATCACCATGCACTGTCTCTAAGTGACTAACTTCAAGCGGCAACAGATGCAAAAACAGGTCCCGGCGCTGGCACTGCGTCAAATTAGATGTGTATTGTATGTGTAGCTACGTACCTAGGTCATACGTAATTGCATCATTTCCTACATACGTCACCGCATGACCGCGCGCACCGCGCATCCAACCAAGACTGCAAAGAGTAGAATAACTATACCAATGGAAAAGAGAGCCCCCTTGCTATTTTGATCTCTTAATTGACAACGTAGCGACATCTATTATCGTGTACTTGAACTACGACGGATAGCAGGCGCTATATATCTATACCTACCTGTGTGTATAGTTTAGATATTACGTACTAATGGTTGTATATTTTAGTCTTTGTGGGATTTTAAAAATAATAAAACAAAATGATTTTAAGACTATTTATTTTTGAACCTTATTGTGTTTATGTTTTTCATAATATATCTTTGCGCGTACTTTTATTTCATCATCCCCATCATATGACACTTTGCCTGATAAAATTCGGTTTATGTCTCTACACCAACTATTAATCAAAATGTTTACAGTAGTCTTTATAAAATAATCGGTCAATTTGTCTTTATGTACAGGACAATCACTG
Organism: Anania hortulata; assembly: GCA_963576865.1. NCBI lineage: Eukaryota > Metazoa > Arthropoda > Insecta > Lepidoptera > Crambidae > Anania > Anania hortulata. Next base: position 19,564,367 of record OY756402.1, on the reverse strand, counting down.
GGGAAATTATTAAGGGTTTTTGTCATCCATAATATTTTTGATCTTAAATTATTCTTAGGAACATTTTTTTTTAACAAAGTGATCGTATTTTCTTGGATTTCATAAAAGAAACCTACAGCTTCATTTGAGGGATACGTTAACTACTTCTTCACTTTATTATATTCTTTGTTTTTTATATATTCATTGCATTTAGTTTCATCTTTGCAAATTAATTTTGATTTGCATGTGACACAACCTTTTATAATATTTTTGAGGCATTTTGTTATGACCCAACCGCAGACATAATTTCTTTGACCCATATCATATTGTATTTCTTTTTCTATCAACAGTTCTTCATTATTTTAATTTCTTCGGGAATTTCCTCAGCCTTTTCTAAATTTTCATTTAAAAAGAATTCGACTGTTTGAAGACATTTATTTTCATCCTTCTCGCAATTTGCGTTAATAGCATGTGGCGAATTATAATTATTTAATAGAAGCGCTTTAAATGCACCTTCAAATGCTATTACGTTTGGGGAATTATTTCTCGCCCCATAACTACGGATGTTCCCGAAGAAATTTTCTATCGGATCTTGGTTGAAGTGCCGTGTCAACATGCAATCAAAACGATATTTTTTCAATAAAATGTTCCTTAAGGCTTCAAAACCCTCAATAGTTTTTACAAAATTGATTGTACTTGGCACTGTCGTAGTAACCAACCGAACTTTATCACCAGTTACTTTCTTTGTTATAAATTTAACGGATCTAAGCATTTGTTTAGCTTTTATCCAGAGCCGATGATGGGGTGATGATTTTTTTACACATCCTTTATAAATTTTACCATTGGGAATATGGAATGTATTACTATTTAATGAATCAAACAGTTTATCGATTATTGACACAATAGGAATTAAATTGCGACACTCTTCATTCAATACACCTCTAGCTGTCAAATGTTCAGCCACAACTGCAACGCTGTGGCTGAATATTTGAGCTGCTGTTTTGACGCGCATTTTTTAAATTTTTTCGATATTTATATGTTCTTCCGTTGTTTTATTTAATAAACGAAGTTCCCCAAATGCTTTGTCGGCTTCGTATATTTCCTGAAAATACTTCCATTTTACAATTTTTTCTTTATTTCCGTCGTCTATATCAACATACACCATATCTTTTGTCAATAAATTATTTCGAAGCCCTTTTAACAAATGGGGAACATCGTAGAGAGGTATAATCTTTTTATTATTTATTTCGTAAAAATCATGTCGCCATTCTTTTCCTTGTTTTAACAAATTATTTTTTTATTCTTGTACAAGTAGTGAAATTGCTCCTACGTTAATTGTACTTTGGTCACAGACCGAGCATGCAATAATTAAACCAGTGGCTTGTACTTTTTTTATTACTTCTTCAATTAGACTTTTTAGATGAAATTTTGTGAGGCTGTTTGTAAAGTAATAAGCCACTGGTTGCTTAAAATTTGCTTTAATCCCCTTAACCATAAACACTAAAACGTGGTTGGCAATGAGGTTTTCATCGCCTATGCTTACAAATCCTTTTAACTTGTCACTGGACATATCATAATTGATTTGTGGAGTTAAAGACATTTCGTCGAAAATTAATGTGCAAAGACGGTCTTTGATATCCATTTCTTGAACAGTCTTATTAAGTTTTTCAAAAACTTTTTCATTCAAACCAGGTCCTAGCTTTACTTTTGCTAGAATTCCTTTAAGAGTTTTTTTTTATGGTAACGCAAAGTCGTCTGCCAGTTTAGTATAGCACTTCGGGCTTCGTTTAAAAAGCGAAAGTGAATAATTTTTTTGCTTTAAAGTAAATCGGCGTCCACTGGGTCGTTTGTGACTTTGGCTATATTGCATGTGCGTAAATAATTTGGCAGCAGGTGTCATATTTTTCGTGACCTTTTGAAATGCAGAATCCATACTCATTTTTGTAACACACGCTAGTCTGCTTTTGAAAGATTTGCATCGCTTACGGAGAGAGTTTATTTGACTTTTTAAGTTCCTTACTAGCCGTTGCTCGCTTCTATATTTTGTCAACGTAAACACTGGCTTTTTGTTGAGCACTTCTGAAAAAAATAATGAAATATCAATTACATATAAAAATATAAAAGTAGGCATAAAATAAGGTATAAATAGTTATAGACATTTTTAACAAGTTAAGTCTGAGATTTGAAAATCTTACCTAGAGCAGCCATATTATGCCTTTTTGAAAATTGAGGTTTGCTATAATTGTGCTCCAAAAAGGTAGATGAATCAAAATCTGAAATAAAAATAAAAATTATTAAAGAACTTTGCATGAAGGCATGAGTAATTAACGATATAAAATAATGCCTTCTTTAAAGCATACAAAATGAAAATAAGGTAGGTGTTTAAAAAATGCAGGTTGGGATCGACGATGATGATGACGATTTTACCACAGTAATGTGTTTTATAGGTACATAAAAATACACTAAAGTACATTAACAAAAACCAAATATAACTTTGGCGTCTCCACCACTGAGGTCCCGGGTTCGATTACCGGTCAGGCCAATGCATAAAATGAACTTTTCTATATTGTTGTAAGTCGGAGTGTTGGGAAACTGTCGTTGTTTCTGATAAATATGAAATGAACCGATACAATATACGTAGATAGATAGATAGATACTCTTTATTGCAGTAAGTAAATTACACATGATTTTTACAGAAAGACGTACAATTGGACCTAGTTCTGCAGAAAGCAGCCATATGAGAAAAAGTACGAACGGAGTTATGAGCGTTTTTCTGTTAAATGTTGCCTTTTAGTTATTTATTACTTTTCTGTTTATTTTATTTGAGAATTATTAGGAAAAGTGTAGCAGTTTTTTATATCCTATCCAGTATTTCGTATCGTTTAGCATAATACCAATAATAGCGTTTTTGACGTGGCTGTTTTATGCAAAATAGCTTATTTAATCGAAATTACATTAAAGAATAAATCAGCCACATGAGTTGGCTGTGTTCTGCTTAATTAAATGGAATAACAGTATATAAAAGACAGACAACAAAATAAAAAGAAACGTTGTATTACTGTTTTACACCATAATAGTAATTAGCTGACTTCAAAAAAAGGAGGAGGTTCTCAATTCGGTTGTATGTTTTTTTTTAAAGGTTTGTTACCTCAGAACTCAGAACTCCGCCATTAATGAACCGATTTGAAAAATTCGATACCTCCAGATTTGTCCCATTTTTTTCAAAATTCAATTCTGATGATAGATAGACACTTTATTGCACAAAAACATTAAAATAACTGTGTCTTGTGTGTAATACACACAAGACACAGTTATGTACAATCAGGCGGCCTTATCGCCAAAAGCCAGACAACCTTTGGGCAGAGGAAATTAAGTTGTAATACAGTGGGGTAACGTAGTGCGAGATCAAAAGAGTGCGTAAGTCAAATAATCAAAAATAAATAAATACTTACATATGATACACAAAAATAGCAAAACAATAATAGTAGATAAATATATAATATACGTACATAAACATACATAAATAAATTACAACTATCTACGCGAACCGGAACATGTATACAACATTAACGCGGACTGCGAAAACGGACTGCCTAACGGATAAGGGTAAAGAATTCCATAGGCGGACAGACTGAACAGTGAAGCATTGTGAATAGAACTGTAAAGAGTGGGAAGGGAAAGAGAGTTGGAGTTTACGAGATGAGCGCATACTGTCCTGATCCTGACCTTTGGTGGACTGAATCCATGAGGAATCGAGGGAACTCCTAAAATATTATAGGTATACATATAGCGATTTTAGTATATTTAACAACAAGTCAAGCATTTGCATTCAAAAAGTATCATTTGCTGAGGTGGAACTGATGAAGGAGACCATAGTTGGCCACAATAGTCTTCCACGAGTAAGATACGCACGTACTTCATGGGCTCGTGCATGTTTTCTCGCCACAAAATAACTTGTAAATGCCTTTGACTAGGATCTATTAGAATTTGACGATACATTTTCTCTATGTCTCCAGTTAATATGTAATTATGCTCTCTGAATCTAACGAGAATAGAAAAACTGTCGTCTTGTATAGTTGGACCCACCATCACGACGTCATTGAGTGACAGACCCGAATTTGTTTTAGCAGATGCATCAAATACAACTCTACATTTTGTTGACTCACTCTGTTCCTTAAGAACAGGATGATGAGGTAAAAATATGGCTTTGTCTGGTCTCTCAATCTCCGACGCATGACCCAGGTCCTGATATTCTTAAATAAAACTAACATATTGAGTCCTTACTTCAGGCTGCCTTTGAAAACGCCTTTCTAATGATTCAAACCTTTTGCGAGCTAAGTAATAGGAATCACCTAGCTTTTCAGAGTCAGTTTTCAAAGGCAACCTGACGCAAAATCTTCCGTCTTCCAAGCGCTTCGTGTGTTCCGAGAAGTGTTGTTCACAAGCTTCCTCCTCTGGAGACATCACGGGCGTGGCTGGTGCTTCCTCCAACTCCCAGAATCGCTGTAGCTGCTGGCTAATATCTTGACTGAAATTGCATGCAATCTTGTTGTTGGTACTTGCAGTGCACATGACTGGGCCAGCCAAATATTCAGTTTTGTAAAATGGGCATATCTTTGCCTAATCTTATTTGTTCTGAACATATGACATCCCAAAATACATCTGCTCCCAACAGCAGATCTATCTTGGCCGGCCTATAATAGTCAGGATCTGCTAATTGTATATTGTTTGGAATATTAATAGCTGTCACATCAACTTCCTGACTCGGCAGTGCACTAGTAACTTGATTGAGAACCAAAGCACTGATAAAAATTTTAAATTTACTTGTACACGACTGAACTTGGAAGTTACAGCGCTGTAAAACTTCAAATGATGTGTTATTTATACCAGTTACACATACCGTATTCATGAAGTCACCGTTTAAATTTAATTTGTCTTTCAGATCCTGGCTAAGAAATGATGATTGACTACCTGAATCAAGTAGACAACGTGCTTGATATTCATATTCATATTCATTTAATCACTTCATAATGTACATTATAGATGGTCAATTGTAACATTACAACCTTCATAAGGCATTCGTGAATTAAAATTATTTAAACAAATTAAATTTATAATTACGTTTACATGTCATCATTATATTACATTCATACAATATTAGATTCATAAATTGGTCATTCATAAAAAAGTCAAAATTTACATTTTAAAATTAAATTACAATTGTCAAAATAAAAATTCAAATTTATACATAGTCAGTTTATCATTATATTGTAGGGAAAAACAACATTAACAGTAAAATTATGTCAAAGATGTCAAGAAATTATGATATTTAAAATTTGTCCCTGAAATATTCATTCAAATCATAATATGCCTTGGCAAGTAATAATTTTTTTAACTCTTTATCAAATTTAGTACCTTGAAGGGCTTTGATATGATTTGTGTTGTTTTTATCGATCTGAGACACCTCAACGCATTGTAATCTTTTATCTAGATACAACTTTAGCCAACTTAGTGCAGGACTCCTGATCCCACAGCACTCAGGTTTCATAAAAATCATTTCATGTGAAACGAGATCAAACGCTTTTGTCATATCTAGGAACAACACAGTAGTATAGTTATTTTTATTTACGCTTTGCAAAATCTCATTTATTAAATTAAAAGCCGCATGTACTGTAGACTTGTTCTTTTGGAAGCCATGTTGATTCGGTTTGATTATATTGTTTTTCTTAAAGAATATGGTTAACTGCTCATGCATGATCTTTTCAAATATCTTAGATAGAATTAGAATCAAAGTTATGAGGCGATAATTGTTTACTTCAGTTCTATCCCCTTTTTTGTGTAGCGGCTTTATAACCGAGGTTTTCAATGTTTCGGGAAAAGATCCTGATTCCAGCGAAAGATTGAGAAGAAACGTTAATACCGGGCATAACTCGTCCCTACAGTCCTTAATAACTTGTGTACAAATGTGGTCGAAACCCTCTGATTTTGTATTATTTAAGGACCCTATTATCCTTCCAAGGTAGATCTTATCAATTGGCGTTAAGAAAATTTAATTTAATAGTTTTTTTTTTGTTGTATTCTCCCATTTGTCGTTATATTTTTTATTGATATTATGAATAAAATAACTATTAAATGTCATTGCAATTTCATTTGGTTTTATTATCTCCTTACCCTTACTTACTATTTTGTGTACATGGTGTCCAGTTTGTGCACCACCGGTCTCATATTTTATAACATCCCATGTCGCTCTACAAATATTTTTACTTTTCGTTACGTACTTTTCATTTGTAATACGTTTAGAGCAATTTGTACATTTTTTAAGAAGTTTCACGTAGTTTAGGTTTTTTTTTATCTATGTCTGATTTACTTGAGTTATATTTATAGCGTAGGTTTTTTTTGACACGGCAACTTTTTTTTAAACCCTTTGAAATCCAAAGTGGTTGAGTTGTTGCGTTTACCCTTAGTTTCTCTAAAGGAAAGCAAAGCTGTAGAGTAAACAGAAGCTGCTGTAGAACTCATCAAAAGCAGCGTTAAGCTCTGTGTGCGCGTAAACCTCTAAAAAAGAAAGGCTTCGTAGATACAGTTTAAATTTTATAATGTTCTCTTGGGAGTAGCATCTTTTATATATGAAAGTACGATTTGAGATTTCTTGTTTATGAGCTACTGTAAACTTTAAAACCTGTGCGGTATCGTGGTCCGACAGCCATAACTTATGTACTGATCCCGTAGCATTTTCGACATTACTTATTATAAGATCAAGGCATGACTTACCTCTAGTAGGCACGGTGATATGTAAGTTCAGATTGTATTTTTTTTAAATGTCAGTAAAGCGTGTAGTGAGTTCATTTTCCTCAAGCATATTTATATTATATCCCCGGCAATTATGAGCTTTTTTCTGGGAAACTTAAAGAAATATTTGTAGAGCAGTAGGTCAAATCGATCAAAAAAGTAGTCAATATTTCTCTTTAGCTTTGATGGGGTCCTATACAAACATATAGCAATAATATTATTTAAAGTAAGGTTAGTAGCGCAAAACTCTAAGTGGTCAGTCATTGCGAGGTCGTCAAAACAGGATATTTTTTTGTGTTCTAAACCCTTTTTGACTAAGATACAAGCTCCCCCTCTTCTTTTAGTTCTTGAAAAGTTCGACGCTATTTCAAAGTTGTTTAGAAGTATATTTCCTTCATCCCCAGCTTTTACAAATGTCTGTAAAACATAAAACATCCGGATATATTATGCTGTCCATTAAAGTTATTTCCACCAATTCCCTCTTCGAACATAATCCTTGTATATTTTGATGTAAAATTGTAATAACGTTTTTTGCTTTAGGGTCGAAAAAAATCATTTATGTTTTTATGTATAGAGGGTGAATGTTTTAGTGTAAGTTGCTTAGGCGAGCCCACTTTGGGCCCATGAGACATTTTCTGAAAATAATAAGGTATAGTTCCCTGCCTGGCCGTGTAGTCGTATTTTCGTATCGTATTATTTGTTTGTTTTCCGTCATTATTTTTAGATGAAAGAGATTTAATACGGTTTTTTATGTTTAAAATGTTTAAAAATTTAAATTCGTATTCTTTATAATCGATGCATACATTTATATTATTACAAATAAAATTCAAATAGTTGTAGTCATTCAAGAATAAGTTGGTTTTGTCAATAAAAGTACAATGATCAAAGTGACTAAACCACAATTTCATGTTATAATTAAGTGTTTTATCATTAAAGCTGCAGTTACAATGTATAGGTAATAACAGGATAGAAGCCTTTTTGAGTTTGCTTACATAGGTTTAAGTGCAAAACATGTATATTGTCATCATGACGTCCGAAGCCTAATACCACAATATCGTTCTCGTTCAAGTCTTTTTTGATAGTATCACAGTATGGAACTATATCTGTACTGGAGGCGTCATTCTTAATAAAAGCAAAAGTTTTGTATACGTCATTTCACTTTCCCTGTCTGGGTTTTAATAATTTAGCTGATAGTCCTTTTAGACTTTCGTCTCCAAGTATAAAGATACGCTTTTTTGTTTTTTCTTCAGACATTTCCGGACTACTGCTGCCGTCTATCGGCTTAGGAGTTAACGTTGTACTATTTCCTTGAACTTTCTGTATCTGATTTCGTTTGGTGTGATTAAGATCGTAGTTTGTTAAACTGGCGGGAGAAGGCGCCGCGGCCCGAATCAGCGGTATTTTATTTATGGATTGTTTTTGATCTTGCAGATTACTTCCTTCTAGACAGGACCCAGTTAGATTTTCTCTAGTCACAGCAACCCAGTGAGGCTTATTTTTTTTTGCTGGAGTAGTATTCGGAGTTGATTTGCAGATATGTGTTAGTTGCCTAATTTTAAGTTCGTATTCGGATAATTGTTTTTTTAGATTTTGGTTGTCTGAAACCAAATTTTCAATCTCATTTTCCGCGATGTGTAGATTCAATTCAAGTCTTGCAGTTTTTTTTCTCAGATGATCCATTTTGTAGCTATTGTTAGATCGTAGCTCAGGAAAACTTCTATTTGTATTACCAACTGGGGTTGACGTTAAAGAAGCAAATACATTTTCTGAACTATCTTCACAAAGTTTTTCGAATGAGTTTTCAGTGGAAATATTTATTGTGTATTTCTCATCTTGCGCTTTGTCTTCGGTTTTTTGGGTGGGACTACTTTGTTCGTCTTTTTGTATTTCTTTACTTTCCATTATATAAGGTCCTATTTTATTAGTGTACATCCCGTTAACCAGTGACTATATAGGTGAAAAGCAATCATAAAAACCAACTTTCAAATTAGTATCATAAAAACTAAAAAAGTTCAAAATAAAAATACAAAATAACAACATCGACTTCACATTGCATAAACTCGTCCTATCTTCAATACGTATAACCATCTGTGATCATCTGTCTTATTCCTTCCCATAGACAGAGCGAGAAAGACTTAACAAACATCAAAGATGGCCAAATTCATTCATAACACGCACAGATGTTTGGCTCGAATAACTAGGGGGAATGACCTTCAACCTTGTTAATTCAAAAATTTAGCTTAAATGTAGCTTAGTGCAAATATCCTAATTCGAAAATCGACATAATTTAAAACAAACAAATAAAAACGTTATTTTGAAAATTCTTAAGTAAATGTTAAGTTAGCAGCTTACCTATGTAATAGTAAAGCGGTCCTCTTATCAGCTTATCAGGTAGGTACACTGATCTTCGGGGGGTGTGTTTGCAGACTAGGGAGTGATTTAAACTTTCAATCACACTTTCTCAGACTGTGGACACAAGCTATCCAAAATCATGCTAGAATTTATTGTGTTAGGGGTATGCAAGTTTATTATCAAGTGAGGTAATTAAATCTTACTGATAACGATGTTAGATTAACTCACTAAAATTCAAAATAACTAATTTTATTAGTGTTTAAAAATTTGAATCAACTTTACCTACAACGATTGTTTCTTTACACGACAATTTACATACTGTTCCTCCTATTTACACTACAGGTTTCAGTTTATTTACACTGAAATAATCACTATTTACACTAAGTTAGTTGCACATGGCGTCCATTTTGCGCGATACACACTGCAGCACGTCTATGGGCATGCAATCCACCACGCCGCAGTGCTTCACGATCTCGGCGCATCACACGGAAGGCGCGTATACGGCGTTTTAAATTGTCCTCCGTCCGTATTTCGTGGTCATCGTGTCCATACACAAGGTCTTTTAGACGACCCCAGACATGAAAGTCCATGGGCGTTGTACTGCTCTCAAAATAGTCCGCCGGGATGGCAGAACTCCTCCATTTCTCTCCACAAACAATTATGAGGCCGCTGTTAAATTATAGCCGGTCTCATTGTAACAGAGCTTGCAGAGTATCATTTCAAGGTACTAATGATTGGAGTATCGGTAGGGCATAATTGAATAAATCGAATCGATCTCACACGTCTTGTTAGTGCAACTAGATTTTCGATACTAAAATTCAGGTGAATCTTTAACTTGACACGTGTCAAACATTCTTTGAATTAGCCGCCTTGTCGGCAAGCGGCGAAAACACTTGCCGACAAGCGGCCCCTTTGTGCTAGATCGTTTGAGATGCACCGAAAAGATCGACTAAAATTTGACCAGGAGCTAGTCATCTTATTTAGCTCCGAAATCCTTTACCTAGGCAAAGGCCATACAAGTTCCCATTCGCACTGGATGACTCGAAGCATCAAGTACCTAATCTCTTAAAATTTAGACGTATTGCCAGGGCTCATAAAATATAATATTAATTATTATTTTTATTCCTATCCCAACTACTAGATTCCTAAGTTTGATTTTGTCTTTTTATCAAATGTTATCTGCAGGGGCCAACCTCTACCCGAAGGCGGTTTATATATAAAGATATGAGGTATGGCGGTCTTTTCCTGGCACAGTTCATGGTAATTAAAGTCTTTAGTTTATGAATTGTGCTGATTTCCTGTAGATTTTTTTTTGCCATTGGGTACCGATTTATTTATACAAATTAACAATCGAACATACAACCTCAATTGAGAAGTGCTTTATCCACTAGACTATTGCGTCATTTACAAAGAGGCTGTCCGTAACTTTTTGTATAAATAACATCAATGGAATGGACCGAGAATCAAACGCAAGACCTTGAGTAGGTAATGCATGCAATTATTTAGTTTGACCAAATTAGCTCTAAGCCTATTCCAATAAAGTTGTCGGCATTTTTAAAGACAACTAGGGATGAGTAACAAAAGATAAACATATCGATATGCAAGACTATTGGCATTCACCTCGCTATGCAATTGATATCAATGTAAACGTTACACTATCAACAATTACGAGTATTATAAAATAGTAATTTTGCTTACGATCGATTGTTTACAGAGTAAATTTGTATTACTTTTCGATCGATTTATGCGAGACGGTTGTTTTACACAACTCCCACCAGGCCCTCTGATTTAATAACAAGACTGTATTACTAAGAAATAACATTATTTTTATAATTTCTTCATTAAACGTTTTAGCAGAAACAGAGTGCAGAAAGGGCAAACGTTCTGTGGCCTTCTCTATCAGTCAATCTTAGCAAAAAAGTTTAAAATAACCAGAGCTGGGCTTAGATTTACGCCACCCGTCATAACAGTAGGTAGGTTTTAAATTTCAAAAGCAAGAACTTAAACGGCTACACATTCTGGCCCCCAGTCGTCCGCTTCGCTTCCGACCGTTCACTGCGCTCACTCGGTTGACAGAATGCCCAATAATACACTACGAATGGATGGTGTTAAATACAAGTGAATAATATGTTAATCAAAAATTTGGTTGATGAGCTGCATCAAGTATCTTTATGTTTTAAGAAACCTTTTAATTTAATAACTCGACAATGTTTCCATCATTCCGTTAAAAGCCATCAAAAAGAGCGGTTGAGTAAAAAAAAAAAAAAAAAACAACTGTAATGAGATTTTTGAAACAAAAAGAATCCCTTAAATTGCAATGTATTTGTCCAGTATCCTCAAATGAGCTTAAACGTCATGGGAATTTATTGCCCAATACTATTCGGAGCATTGTTTGTGGCCCCTCAAACTGTGGAAAGACCAACTTAGTAATTAGTCTGTTGCTACACCAGGATGGACCCCGTTTTCGGAACCTATATGTGTATTCAAAGTCTTTGTATCAACCTAAGTACGTGTTTTTGGAGAAAGTATTGGAAAAAGTTGCAGACATATCTTACTACAAGTATAATGATAATAAACAAATTTTAAGTCCACACGAAGCTTTGTCTGACGCAATATTCGTATTTGATGATGTTGCATGTGAAAATCAAAACAATATACGCGATTATTTTGCCATGGGGCGTCATAAAAACATTGACTGTTTTTACATTAATCAAACCTACACGAAAATACCCAAACAACTAGTAAGAGATAATGCCAACCTCATCATATTATTTAAACAAGACGACATTAATCTAAGACACATTTACGATGAGCACGTAGGGTCTGACATGATGTGGTCTCAGTTCCGTGAGATGTGCTCAACCGTGTGGAGTAAACCATACAGTTATGTCGTCATCAATAAGGACTGTGAACGAAACAAAGGCTGTTACAGAATGAAGTTTGATACATTCATTATAGTGGATTAAACTGTTTATTTACTATATAAGTAACTAATACTTACATTTCATAGAACCAGTTTAAATTGAGGAGTCAAACAGAGTGGAATCCTTAACAATGGAGCGGAACCTCAAAGAACAAATTGTAAAGTCAGCGTCAGCTGTGAAAAGAAAGGTAGAAATGATAAAAGATTCAAAAAAGCAAAATGACATGGCTTTGGAAACAATATTTAAACCTATTGTGAACCCCCTTAAACTATTAACTAGTAGACCTGACGACAAACGCTACAAAGAAGAAGAAACAGACAAAACTCATTCAGTTAAAAGAACTAAACGCCCCGAAAGCGAGTCATCAAATATTTCAGATGAAGATTTTGATTACTTCAAAAGTTATGATGATGATGATCAAAACTCAGGAAATGAAGATTGTAAAACACATAACAAAACCCTCACCACATTACCCTGTGAGGATCATGATACAGTGCATGAGAATTCCTTTAAATCTCTTCAGTCATCACCAAGTATTGCAAATGATTCTTTATCATGGTCTGTGTCATCTGAAGTAATGAAAGAAGATATACCTTATGGTGTTAGAAATATAAAAGGAAAACTAATGCTTGACAATACGCGTGTTCATGACGATGGCCTCATATTGAAAATTGGAAACCGGAGCCTGAAAAAAACTCTAGGCTTAAAAGAATTATTGTATAAAAAGACACCAAATTTTGAAATTATTACAGAGGAGGATTTACAAAATTATAAGTTACTACTTATAGATACCAATGCACACAGACGTAACTTTGATCCATCTAAACCAATAAACAGTAACAAAGGATTCAAATATATGAGCGTGATTAAACTTCTCTAGAAGTCATACAAGTAGTGTGGAAAGTCTCCCACGAGGTGAAGGTATCGATATTTTAAAAGAAGTTAAGCAGTATACCAATTTAGTTTATTGGGATGATCCCAATGAATTAGTGGAAAGGTTAAAATTATTACTTGGATCATGGGCAGCTGGTAACACTGGGGTATATAATGAAATTTATGCAATATTAGAAGAACTGCATGAAGCTGAAATCATAAAACACATTAAATATATAAAGCTACCATCAGGAGGATTGGGCAGTATCATTAAACTACGGAAACCAACAAGACGGCAATGACAAATATTGACAAATTTGGTCATTATGTTCATAAACGTTTACGACTATCTGAGTTTACAAACATTCTTAGCGATACATTAGTGAGATCAGACGTAGGTGAATTTGATTTAAAATCATCAAGATTAAAAGGATTAATAATTCCGGAAAAGAACGACGAGGCTGTGAATAAAGAATACGTGGATAAATGTATTGAAGAACTAAAAAATGAAATGAAAACAATTCAAAGTAACATAAAACAATATCTCAACAATTTAGAAAAATTAACTACTGCCAATATCAGTAAATTGTATTATACAAAAAAAGAAATAGATCTTATGTTACCATCAAAACTTGCTAATAATGAGTAAACAAGACATAGTAAACGAACTTCACAAGCCAGCAAGAAGAAATTTCATTCGGTGGCATACTATCATAAAAGGAATTGATGATTTGTGGCAAGCTGATCTTATGGATTTTCAAAAATATGCATCTGTCAATAAAGGATATAAATATGTTTTAGTAGTAATTGATGCTTTATCTAAATTTGTATGGGTTAGACCGTTGAAGGCAAAAACTAAAACATCTGTTACGAATGCAATGCATAGTATATTATCTGTGTGTAGTATATCTATGTGGATAGTAAAAAATGCTATGAAGGCAAAAATAAAAGCTGGCGGTGACATCAAATCATTTCAAAAAGAAGTTAAAAAAATTAAAACCTATTTAAAAAAAATTAAATCCAAAAATCACCACTCTGCTATAAAATATGCTTATGTAGCCGCGAAGAAACTATTTGGAAATAAGAAAGGAATACGTGTGCCACGTTGTATCCCTCTTCCTAAAAGTGGTGGACTTTTGCCACTTATTCCGATATTTTCGGGGTTGTCGGCTTTAGGTTCACTGGCTGGAGGAGCAGCAGGGATAGCAAAAGCTGTTAATGATTCTAAAGCTGCACAAAAAAATCTTCAAGAAGCTGAAAGACACAACAGAATGATGGAAGCGGTGGCTCTTGGAAAAGGGGTATATATTAAACCTCATAAAAAAGGAGCAGGTTTATATCTGACCCCATCAAAAAACTAAATAAGCGGCTACCCAGACGTGCACTCACAAACCTAGATATATTAGAACATGCGAATGATATTCCTTACTTTCGAGGTGTTTACATGAGAGATACGTTATCTTTGAAACCAAGAAAACTAGAATGTGGAATATTGAATTTGGATAGCAACATAAATCCAGGCACGCATTGGGTAGCTTTTGTGAAGCAAAATGGATACGTAGAATATTATGATAGTTTTGGTAATTTAAAACCACCGTTAGAATTAGTTAAATATATGAACGACTTGCCGATAAACTATAACTATGTGAGACATCAAGCATTCGGCACTACAAATTGTGGCCATTTGTGTCTAAAATTTTTAAGAAATTATTGGAAGAAGCATTTATATAACAAACGAGATAAATAAATGTGTCAGTATAAAAATGTCTTTCACTGTGTCAATAACTGGGAGAGGCGCCTCCATAACAACAAATTATTCGCCTACGTTGGATCTTCGAGGAGACTACGAATGTAGTCTTTTGTACTTTTCAACTTTCAACTCTATTCCTAATATAGATGAACGCAACAATAAGTTTTACTATGGTGAAAATGAAATCATTGAAATTCCTGAAGGATCTTACGAGTTTCAAGATATTAGTGATTATTTAAAAATCAACATAAAGAACACAATATTAAAACTAACTTGCAATAATAATACATTGAAAACCAATATTTTTTGTTCTAAAGATGTTCATTTTAATAAAAGTGAATCATTAGCTAAAATTTTAGGTTTTGGGATGAAAACAATCGATGCTAATATAAGTACTGATTCCCAGTATCCTGTCAGCATTCTATCAACGACCATCGTGCGAATCGAATGCGATGTAGTTAGTGGTTCTTTTGTAAACGGGAAAGCTAGCCATATAATTTATGAATTTGTACCGAATGTGCCACCTGGTTATAGAATAATTGAAATACCTAAAAACTTGATTTATTTTCCCGTTAATCAATCTTCAATAAGCGCTATTAACATAAGACTTTTGGACGCAGATAATAAAGAGGTTAATTTGCGAGGTGAAGAAGTCCAGCTGTATTTACATTTTAGAAAAAAATGATAAATTTTAATAAAAACCCTTCTCAATCGTATACCCGAGCCATTCCTAAAAGATCATCTCCCAAAGGCACACCGTTTCTGCTAAAAAAGAAGCTAACCAAGACCAATAAAGAATTCCTAAGGCTAATCGGGTTGATAAAATGAATATTCTAAATATATCTCAACAAACATCATACGACAACAGTATCGAAAGTTTCGAATATCATTCATACAAACCATACGTGACAAGTTTCAACAAGAATGATGAAATAAGAATTCCTATTAATCAACAAGATCTATACGTACTGCCCTCACTTAGTAGTTTGTATATCGAGGGGAAGGTGAATGTATATAACACCACAACTAAAGCAAAAATATCGGATGTACATTTTATTAATAATCCTGCATTGTTTCTATTTCAAGATATTCGGTATGAATTAAATGGAGTAGAAATAGATAAAATAAAAAATGCAGGTATAACTACAACAATAAAATCTTATCTATCTCTAAATGAAAATGAATCAAAATATGCACGAATTTGGGGTTGGTCAACTATGGGAACAAACAATACTGGAGGTGGAACGTTTTCCATGTCCATTCCGTTAAACAAGATATTGGGATTTGCAGAAGACTATGAAAAAATAATCATGAACTGTAAACACGAGTTAGTGTTACTTAGAAGCAATACGAATCTTAATTCTATTAAATTAAATACAGGAGAAACTGTAGATGACATTATAATTAGTAAAATTATTTGGAGAGTGCCACATATTAAAGTGTCAGATCGTGAAAGAATAAATTTACTAAAGCATTTAGAGAAAGATCGCGCTATTCCACTAGCATTTCGTAATTGGGATCTGTATGAATACCCATTACTTCCTAAAACACGTAAGCATACTTGGTCTATCAAAACTTCATCCCAAACAGAGAAACCGCGATTTGTTGTAATTGCCTTACAAACCAACCGCAAACACAACAGTCAATTGTCAATGGCAGAGTTTGATCATTGTCACGTACGTGATATAAGAGTCTTTTTAAATTCATCATATTATCCATATGAAGGATTGAACGTCAGTTTCTCAGATGACAAGTTTACTTTATTATACGAACAATATACAAGATTTCAGCAGTCGTACCACGGACGTCGTGCAGAGCCGTTGCTGAGTTTAAAAGAATTTAGAGACGTTGCCCCTTTATTCGTTATTGACTGTTCACAACAACACGAAACGCTGAAAGGATCTATTGACGTGAGAGTCGAAATTGAAACAGATCAAGAAATACCTGATCAAACAGCTGCTTATTGCTTGATTTTAAATGATTGTTTATTCGAATACAAACCTTTGAGTAACATAGTAAAGAAAATATCATGAATATTTATAATACAATAATCATTGATTTACAAGGATTCAAAAACGTCAATAATGAATTTTTGGTTAAGGAAATGGCAGTAGCCACTTCAAAGTACACCCATGTATTTTTAATAAAACCTCCATATCCGTTCTCTGCACTGAGTGATGAAGAAAAAAAATGTGTTCGTTGGATAGAAAGAAACAGAGGTTACCAATGGAGCGAGGGCTATATAGACTACAGAGAATTTCAAAGAATGATCAAAACCTTTTTTAAGGATAAAAATATAATTGTGAAAGGGGAAGAAAAAGTAAAATGGATGCGAGAGTTGTGTGATCATAATAGTGTTTCAGATATTACTTGTAAGGGTGCTCCTAATCTAAAAAATCTTAACGAACTCTATTGTAAAGATATATTGTTATTTAATTGTTTTAATCATAAGAAATATTGTGCATTACGCAATGTTTTAAGTATAAAAAAATGGTGTTTAGAAAATAATTTATTTTATTAATTCTGTTTTAATTAAATAAAAGTTGTATCATTTAATTAAGTGTTTTCTTTACTTTGACACGAAATATCCCCAAATGGAAATAAAAAGCATGCACTGATTTCAATATTATTTATTTTATTATATTTCGATAACAAAATCTTATAAAATATTAAATAAACTAGAAGCTACAATCACATAACTTTTTTGAAATCTTTTTAATTACACATTCAGTCATGTCCATAATTTCATCCATTGTGTCATGAACCACATATTGTGCACTAAGCAACACGCACTCGCTGTCAGCATCCGACGTCGTTGACGATGAGATCGAGTCCACTCGGTCATGCTCGTAGACCAGGTCCACCACCTTTATCTGGATCATCTTGAGGCCTTCCTGTTCGTTACATACCACAAAAGATTTCGGAGTTTTCCGCTTATTATTTTTTGGAGGAACTCGTTTTTTACGTTTTTGTTTAATTTCCGACGATTGCACACCAAATAAATCTTTGTATTGCTGAGTGAAGTCTTGTAACGGGTCTTGAGCGTATTGAGGAAAATCATCATATACGTCAGTCATTCTCTGTAAAAGAAAAAAAACAATGAAATCTGTCGATTTTATCTATAGAATAAAGTGAATAAATTGTAATAGTTCCTAGAACGAATAAGTATGTAAATAGTTCATCACACAAAATAAAATAAAAATATTAAAATACTACACACCTGATTGAAAATTAATTGTTTCCCACTCACAAGGTAGGTCTTTCGTTGCGGTCTCGCAACTTGGAACTGATGTGTGACATCAGCTGTAGCGTGCTAAAATACACATCATCGCAATTTTCGTACACAATGTATTGAGTTTTTGCACGACTTTGAATGTCCACTTCATCGTTTGACACTTCCACTGCTTCCATGATCTCAATTTTAATTACGTGCTTGGGTACTCTACTATTGATTGAAAGAACGTAGCTGGCTTGTGGTGAGGTGAGAAGGTGACTGTGACTACGTTGAGCCATCTTAACTTTTAACCGAAACAAGTTTGAACGCAACGAAGTCGAATTGATAACTAAATAAAATCTACTGATTGCTTATATCAAATAGGTAATATGAGACGAGCCGGCTATGCCACGTGCTATTAATTAACTTCATGTCCAAACCTGTAAAGTTTTATCGGCGTTGCAAAATACCTAAATGTAGTAAATTGATTCCCAACGTGTGACCGATGTCATAGGATTTCACCGTTTCTACGCGATGATTACCATCACATTTTAAAACATGTCTAAACATGATGTATTGAGTTAATGTGAACGTCTTTACGTATAAGAAATAAAACCCAAGTAAATTATTTGTCATCATTTATTTCTATTACAAAATAAAACAACGTACCTAAATAATCACTCAGTGTTAAATTTAATTAATTTATATTTGCATGCTATCTTAATGAAGCAAGACATGTGCACAATCCGCTCTAACTCTGTAACAGCTTTTATACTGTGTCTTAAGCAAATAAATAAATATTCTATTCTATTCTATTCTAATTAATTTACATATTTGAAACTTAATATTAACTTAATTAGGTTGTTTATCTATTATAATAAAGAAAATCTTACATCTAAGGAAAGTATTATAATTTAATTGTAATTACCTAATTCTTGGTTCAATGTTATGCTTATCTAAATGTTTAGAATGGATGTGTGCCCCCAAGCTCTCGTTGATACCTTGTCACCCGAAACAAAACGCTTGTCATCATTACTGGATAGCGCTACTTTGTTAAGACTACGAGTAAAAATGTCGTGTTTGATAGACTTAAATAAAACATTCGTTTTTCGCACTATATTGCCATGATACAAGGTTTTTTTGTAGTCTGATATTTGTATATCGCGAACAACACTCATCTTTACTCCCTTTGCTTTTTTAATTGTAGTATTATTGGTCTTTATACAATACAATTTTGAACGTAATCCGACAAACTCTGTTATAATGTTTCCTCCCATTTCGTCCTTGAAAAGTCCAGGAATCTTTTTATTTAGAAGGGGTAAGCCATATAAATTTTCCTTGAAAAAATTGCTTGTATCAAAATAATGTAGTAAAGTTTCCTTTAAATCTTTGTAAAAGTCTTCGGTTTCAATTTGGTACACGAAACTATCCGTATCCGTGTAACACATTTGTAATTTGTTTTTATACGATGGTTCAAAAACTGAATAATGAAAGTCATACATGTGGCTTTTAGATAACTCTAACACCGTAAACCCTATGTATATTGGCTTATCCAAAATCACTTGTTCAGGTTTTTTTTTGTATCGCAACTAAATTTTCAGTGAAAATTGAAGCACTGTGAAAACTAGAACTTGAAATTAATTTATTAGCAGTTATTTTCTTTTTTGTTATATTATTGTGGTCACTCCATTCGTTAACTAAATGTACATTCACTCTTTTTTCGTTGTTTTCTAAGGTTTTCCCAAAAATGCTGTTATTGAGCAACTTAAAAGTCTTGTTCAAATGTAGATTGAGCCTGTTGTCTTAAACTCGTATTTAGATCGATATATTGTTTTAAGTAAGGACTTTGTTGAAACGTTATGACACGGTGTATTTTTTTAAATACCAGCCCATGTTTTAAACATGTTTTTAAGTGAACATAGTGGATAACGTAGAAGTACTTGTCGTAAAGATTAGGCACGAGCTTAAAAGTCTTACCCCCGGGTGGAATGCATTTCTCAGGACAAAATGGCAAATCATTGTGTCCGTCATGCAACTTTTTTGGATAGCTTAAGTCAACCTCAAGAATAAAACCATAGTCAGCATCAGCAGGAACATTAGCAATATCAAGACATTCAATTTCTACCTGGTTTAAAAATCTAAAATTCGATAGTGGTAGAGATTGACACATACTGAATCCGTATAAGTTATTGCAATCTATGTAAACTATAAAGGTATCTGGTTTTAAGGGATCGTATTCGTTCATGTATTTGTTATTGGCGTTGGCATGCCTGTGCGAACACGTGCATACACCTCCTCTGATGCCTGATTGAATCATACGCACTATGGCAAGGTCATCTATGAGCTCCAACTCGACTCCAGTTTTATAAAGCATTGCATCAAATGATAAACTAGGAGCGGTTACATAGAAAGCAGGATCTAATTGATAATGAAATTTACAAGTTTTTCTAAACTTTTCAAAAATATCAGTCAACAAGAGAACGTCTGTTTTTAAATACAATTTAGTGTATTGACCCAGATTTTTAATGTTAAATTGCGACCAAACTAATTGAGCATGTTCATACTCTTCATCTGTAATATGCTCATTTGTAAGGGAACTGTAAAATTCTTCTTTTTCTGGTAGACATCGCTCTTTAAAGCGATCCCAGTTATCCATGTATTCGTAGGGATATATACCTTTGCGAGTAAGTAAATTAAATTGGGTAGGTATTGGAAAATGCATGCGTAAATGTTCAAACTCTTCTTTTTTAATAGTTTTTGCTAATTTATCCAAGCTAGTGCCAAGAAATTTAAATGAATCTACGAAGCGCAATTGCATAAATTCTTGATCGGAAATCGGGACAAATTTTGTAAATGACACATAATTTTCTTTAGTTTTAGGTATAATCTTAATATTTCCAGGCATTTCACCTAATTGTTTTATGAATAAATGGCAGTCATAACCTGCCAAATTGTGAAAAAAGACAGGAATAAACTTAGGTGTTTTGTATTGTAAATTACAATATCTGTGTGCTGCACCACGATATAATCCTGTTATGTGGCAGTGATCTCGCACTTTGTCTGAAAATAAGAAGTGATCACATATATGACAGCGAGTGGCTTGCGAAAATTCGGATGCATCTTTTTCGGTAAAAATCATAGGCAAATGTTTGGATAAGATAGCATGAATTTCACGAACATCGCGATAAAGAGATTCTATAAATTTAGAAACACAGTCAGAACCTAGATATGATACATAGCGATTATAGCTAGTGTTTACAGTACAGACTATATTGTACGCAAACGCTGAGGGTATATGGTGCTGCAGCGTTTTTGTATTTTGAGTATCAGAATCAGACTTGTCCTCGTGCACTTCTAAAATTGTCTCAAAATCTGCATAAATTACAAATGGAACGTTTTGTTTACGATCATAATTTTTAAATTTTATGACGGACCCCTTTTCAGGTAATACAGTGACGATCCCGCTACATATATGATTTTCTAGTTCCTCACAAGTAGTAAAAAACACTAAACATGTATCACAGAAATAAATTTTACCATGATGTGCTGTTATTTGATTTCTGAGAAGCCGCGACAAGTCCTTGATAAGACAATAATGTGACGTCGCGTTGTTTTCTAACAATAGCAAATGAATAGTTTTTTTGTTTTTCGTATTTTCAGATTTATATACGGGGCCAATAATGTTTTTAGAATTTTTTAGACCGTAAATGATAAAACTTAACTTGGGATTGTTTTTTTCAAAAATCTTAATATCTGAGAATGTGACAGGATAAGATATCCCATTGACATTAAGAACATCTTTAAAATTGGGATAAGACGAGACTCGTTCAGGATGATTTCGAGCCGGGTAAAGAGCTGCTGTTACGCTCCATAAAAAGCAACACTGGTCTTTATTTTGAATATTTATACACGCTTTCTTACTTTGAATAAATTTAGGTAATTTTAAATAAGATGACCCACCTAATGGCTGGTACTTATTTACATTTATTTCTAAATGTGAATTACTCAAAAATGCCCAACCACTATCGCTTTCCTCAAATTCTTCCATTTTCTTTTTCAATATACTCACTAGTTTAGAAAATAAATTATCATAATCATAGTTGTGGTAAAGTATAAAATTCTTTGTAACAAAGGATTTGATTTCCTGCATATTATTTTTGAATAACAGGAAAATGCTAAATAATTCAAAATTCACTTTAATGCAAGTATGTACTCTTAAAGCTTCATCTAAAAGTGATTTTATTTTGTTATGAATAGAATTAAAGAAAATATCTATAGAAGTTTGATCAAGTTCAATTGCAACTAATCGGTAAGAAATGATACGAGAGCGAAATGCAGATGCTACGATTTCCACACCATCACTGTGTGGCTGGGTGGAGTTATTTTGCTTGTGCAAGCGACTCCGCAAGTGACCTACCCAAGAGGTAGAACCTATGGACACGTTACAAATAGTGCAGAAAGGCATTTTAGAACCAAGAATTAGTTAAAAAACAATAAAGACTCGTAATCTACTAGAAATAATGACGAATAATTGAAATGTAAAAAAATAAAAACTGTATAACATGTATATTTACAAGTATAAAATTACAAATTATTTTATGTTTATTTTATTGCTATAATAAGTTGGTTC
Organism: Anania hortulata; assembly: GCA_963576865.1. NCBI lineage: Eukaryota > Metazoa > Arthropoda > Insecta > Lepidoptera > Crambidae > Anania > Anania hortulata. The sequence goes on along the minus strand of OY756402.1, from coordinate 19,541,856 downwards.
GCACTCTTCAAAAATTACATAAGCCCTACTTATAAACCCTTGTAGAGCCTCCCACTCCTGGGATTGTTCACCGCATTGGAGTTTTACCGCTGCAAGCGCTTTCTTATAGCGTTCCTCGGCTGGAACATTCTTAACATCGTCGGTGTGGTAGATTTTCAAATCTATGTAGAACTCGCCGCTGGTGACTGCAGTGCGACGACACTGGCCCGAAGACACCCGCGACGTGAAGCTCGATGCAATGCTACGAGTTGTCTCCTTCGTACTTGCCTGCTCGTCTTTATTGATGATTGCAAACAAACTCTTCGTTTTTTTCTTTGGTCTGTGAACAATAAACATATTTATTTGAGTAACATATATTTTTATCGATAAATCTTTTTTTTTTTTGTTAGTTTTGTTGTACTTCGATCATTTACTATTTTACTTGTACTCGTAAATACTCATTGTAAATTATTAAAAATTTACCTTTTATCAAATATTACAATTAAGTGCTAATACAATAATTGCGAGTGAGTTTGGTAAATATTATTATAAAAGGAGGAAATTTACCTAGTTAGGGCTTCAACGTTCACAACTGGGTTGATGGTAGGCTTTCGCTTCCTCGGCTTAGGCGCAGGCGCAGGCGTAGAAGCGGTTGAGGTCGACGACGCGCTGGTTTTGGGCTTGCTCTTGCTCGGGCGAGGTAGCACCACCTCTAATGGAGCCACGTCTTCAATGCTGGATGCGTACTCAGAGTCCGACCTATAAAATAATAATCATAATAAGTTTATCTTCTAAATAATCATAACCACTATCTAACTAAGGAAAGGAAAACTAAGTGCACAGTGTTCTGTAATGTCTAGGTACGGTAATAACACATTTAAATACACTACAAATAGGTACAAACATACGTACTTACTACGCTAGCTACATACATTGATGGTTGCGGGATTTGAACCCGCGACCACTCAATTCATTGATCAATTAGCTTAACAGAACACTTCGCGGATCTCTACACAAATACAACAATAAAGAAAACGTTACTTTAAAATTATTTGCTGAAACAAACTGACTATAAAATAAATGTATATTAGTACTTACTTACATTTTGCACAATGGGGAGTTTGTTTCTTGATATTCACAAAGAATCTCACAAAGTAATTGATTTTTTTGCGGTGAAAATCCGTATTTATGTGATCAATAATAAATTGTCAGCAAAAATAAAGCTAATTTGTTGTAACCAAAGTTACAATAAAAAGATATACAAATTTAGACCGTATTATTTATGTTTGATAAGCACAGAAAAAAAACTTCAGTAGCAAGTAAATAACTTATTACCTTTTGAATTAGAATATGACAGATACTTTGATGTAACGTTCAAAGGAAATATGATTGTATTACACTGTGTTGCGGTACAAGTGAAATCAGTATGTAATGCATATAAGTTAATATCTTAAATGGCTAGTCAAATACTAATTATGAGGTCTTCTAAGTAGCAAATTTCCATTATTCCATTTGTAAAGAGTAAAATTGATAATTATTACTACATTGATTTGAGTCTACCTTCAACTAAAAATTAATTTACTTATCGATTTTATAAATTTTTGTCACAAGATTAAAAAAACTTTATTGCACATACTTTTATAAAAGCGGACTTAACGATAGAAGCAGTCTCTATCAGCCAGCATTCAGGTCAATTAGAAAGATAAAAATAATTATCAGTTCCAACTTGCAATGCAACATGAAGTAAACAATAAAAATCTAAAGTTACACGTCGTACACACTCATTCAAAGCATTTAATGCTTAATCTGCAAGTAAGCTGTGTTAGACCAGGAGCCGAGATGTTTAAATCAACGTTATCATAATATCAATCAACCTCGATGTCACAAGGATACTTATATATAAGAAAAATATTTATAATATGTCGATAGCACTATATAATAAATTACTCAAAAGACTTGAAGTGCTTCAAGAAAATGTATTTCAGAAAAATGTTAAATAATTGGTTGTTGAGTAGGTAATTGTTTTTATAGTCTGAAGGAATATTTTAATTTTAATGAATAATTGTATTTATAATATGACATTTTTTTAAATTTAAATAGTATGACAATGTCAAAAACTCGATACAAAACAAAGTTTTAAACTATTTAAAAATAAACAGGTTTACAGAAAAATACCTAAAATAGTAGTCCGAAACAAGTACCGATCCTTCTCTTGGACTATAAATTGCAGCTCGCACATTCCCACGATCCACGCGATGCAACATACAGTGTGACATAGGATTTCATCGAACACCTACAAGTTATTCAATAAGTTCGTAATAATTGAAAATTATGGTGAACATTTAAAAAACTCTGTGAAACCAGTGCAGTATTTCCAAAAAATCTAAGTGTAATTATATATAAATATACTTTTTGTCTGAAACAGAAAATATTTTATGTGTAAAGGATAACTTACGGATTATTATTTTCGTTAATCTTCCGAGAGAGATTATTATTTTGATACTTCTTAACATTCTTGCTGTTTCCAGGCTGTCTGGGGTCAGTGCAGTATTTTTTCTTCTTTCATACAACTATAGATATCTAATATATAAGATTATCAAGCCTTTTTCTTTTCTATACGTGTTTTGGTTGAATAATAAATAATAAATCATTTTTTCATTGATAACTTAAAAAGTTGACTTTTTTTGCTTTGATTATAGTGTTACTCGAAATATGAAATATATCACAAATAAAAATCCTTTAGCTACCAAAAAACAATAGATAATTGTTTGCTAATGTTTATTACAAATTTTATTGATGAATAACACATATGTGTTTTTTATTTCAGGAGTACCTACTGCTCATCAAGGCAATTAAATATCTACAATAATATGCAGAACACATTGTTACGAATCTTGGTTAAAACAGGTAACCTTTTTATTTATTTATTATTTTGTTGTATTTTTAAAAGTTTCGGTTCTGTATTTTAATTTTCCACAATTTTATTTAATGTTTTATTTTATTTTTTTCAGATCCCCACGACATGATTTAATAAATAAACTATTTGCACCGTGACCATGAAACTTCGACGAGTAGAAGAATTGATTTATTTTATAAATAATCGTAGTAAAAAAGGTCTCCATTTATTTCAATTTATATTAAATTATGGTTGTTGTGGTTGTTTTATTTGAATAAAAAATCTCAAGGTATAGTTTTACATAAAGGTAAATGTATGGTTATGCTAAAAATGGTAAAGGTAAAAAGGTAAGTAACGGTAAACAGTAAGTAAAGGTAATAGTAATTAATTAAGGAAGGACATTTAGAGATAGAATTTTGCCATAGGTCTTCAGCTGAATATGTTAGGCAGGACATTCAGTAAGAGAATCTTACCATGGGTCTCGAGCTGAATGTGTTAGGCAGAACAGACGGTGAGAGAATCTTACCATGGGTCTCTCTGAAGATACTTACCTCGGGTCTTCAACCGTTTGTGTTAGGAAGGACATTCAGTAAGAGAATCTTACCATGGGTCTTGAGCTGAATGTGTTAGGCAGAACAGACGGCGAGAGAATCTTACCATGGGTCTCTCAGAAGATACTTACCTCGGGTCTTCAACCGTTTGTGTTAGGAAGGACATTCAGTAAGAGAATCTTACCATGGGTCTTGAGCTGAATGTGTTAGGCAGAACAGACGGTGAGAGAATCTTACCATGGGTCTCTCAGAAGATACTTACCTAGGGTCTTCAACCGTTTGTGTTAGGAAGGACATTCAGTAAGAGAATCTTACCATGGGTCTTGAGCTGAATGTGTTAGTCAGAACAGACGGTGAGAGAATCTTACCATGGGTCTCTCTGAAGATACTTACCACGGGTCTTCAACCGAATGTGTTAGGCGATACATTCAGCAAAGGAATCTTACCATGGGTCCTGAGTTGTCTGTGTCATATTAGGCAGGACGTTCGGTAAGAGAATCTTACCACGGGTCTCTCTGAAGATACTTACCACGGGTCTTCAACCGAACGTGTTAGGCAATACATTCAGCAAAGGAATCTTACCATGGGTCCTGAGTTGTCTGTGTCATATTAGGCAGGACGTTCGGTGAGAGAATCTTACCACGGGTCTCTCTGAAGATACTTACCACGGGTCTTCAACCGAATGTGTTAGGCGATACATTCAGCAAAGGAATCTTACCATGGGTCCTGAGTTGTCTGTGTCATATTAGGCAGGACGTTCGGTGAGAGAATCTTACCATAGGTCTCTCTGAAGTTACTTACCACGGGTCTTCAACCGAATGTGTTAGGCGATACATTCAGCAAAGGAATCTTACCATGGGTCCTGAGTTGTCTGTGTCATATTAGGCAGGACGTTCGGTAAGAGAATCTTACCATGGGTCTCTCTGAAGATACTTACCACGGGTCTTTAACCGAACGTGTTAGGCGATACATTCAGCAAAGGAATCTTACCATGGGTCCTGAGTTGTCTGTGTCATATTAGGCAGGACGTTCGGTGAGAGAATCTTACCACGGGTCTCTCTGAAGATACTTACCACGGGTCTTCAACCGAATGTGTTAGGCGATACATTCAGCAAAGGAATCTTACCATGGGTCCTGAGTTGTCTGTGTCATATTAGGCAGGACGTCCGGTGAGAGAATCTTACCATAGGTCTCTCTGAAGATACTTACCACGGGTCTTCAACCGAATGTGTTAGGCGATACATTCAGCAAAGGAATCTTACCATGGGTCCTGAGTTGTCTGTGTCATATTAGGCAGGACGTTCGGTGAGAGAATCTTACCATAGGTCTCTCTGAAGATACTTACCACGGGTCTTCAACCGAATGTGTTAGGCGGTACATTCAGCAAAGGAATCTTACCATGGGTCCTGAGTTGTCTGTGTCATATTAGGCAGGACGTTCGGTAAGAGAATCTTACCACGGGTCTCTCTGAAGATACTTACCACGGGTCTTCAACCGAACGTGTTAGGTGATACATTCAACAAAGGAATCTTACCATGGGTCCTGAGTGGTCTGTGTCATATTAGGCAGGACGTTTGGTGAGAGAATCTTACCACGGGTCTCTCTGAAGATACTTACCACGGGTCTTCAACCGAATGTGTTAGGCGATACATTCACCAAAGGAATCTTACCATGGGTCCTGAGTTGTCTGTGTCATATTAGGCAGGACGTTCGGTGAGAGAATCTTACCATAGGTCTCTCTGAAGATACTTACCACGGGTCTTCAACCGAATGTGTTAGGCGATACATTCAGCAAAGGAATCTTACCATGGGTCCTGAGTTGTCTGTGTCATATTAGGCAGGACGTTCGGTAAGAGAATCTTACCACGGGTCTCTCTGAAGATACTTACCACGGGTCTTCAACCGAACGTGTTAGGTGATACATTCAGCAAAGGAATCTTACCATGGGTCCTGAGTGGTCTGTGTCATATTAGGCAGGGCGTTCGGTGAGAGAATCTTACCACGGGTCTCTCTGAAGATACTTACCACGGGTCTTCAACCGAATGTTTTGATCAAGATACTTTTTTAGATTTATTCAACACTCCATTCGTAGTGTATTATTGGGCATTCTGTCAACCGAGTGAGCGCAGCGAACGGTCGGAAGCGAAGCGGACGACTGGGGGCCAGAATGCCCAATAATACACTACTGCTGTCATCCCGTGGCATTATTGGGATTATTGCTATACCCGGCCCTACACCACTTGAATTGATTTTGTAATTTACATAAACAAAAATGTTATTGAACTACTATTACATCTATCGAAATAGGTGACTAATTCTTTAAGTGTTAGTATTAAAAATAAATGATTTAAATGATAGCGTATCGATCCGTGCGATCTCGATAGATACTACATCACTACCTCGTCATCAGGTGCCGGCCGGCGCAGGCGGCCGCGCTTTGACCGACCGCTGCGCTTTCATTGTCGTGATTAGATGTGTAATTAGTGTTGTAAAAATGCTCGAGTCGGCGCTTAAACGCTTGAGTCGACGCTCAAGCAGATTGCTAACGCTCAAGTCGGGACTCGACTGAAGCGCTCGACGCTTGAGCAGTGGCTTGAGCGTTATAGTGAAAAAGCATTTTCCGAGCACCGGACTCAGCGCTCGGCTCGAGCTTGAGCGCGCGTTTAGATTACCTTTGCTACACTATATTTTTTTAACCATGAGGAAAGACACATACTGGCCTGTATATTTTCGTTACTAAGTCTGTTCCTTCTTTTAGTTATGATAAGGCCAGCTTTTGAAAATGCCACTTCGCTTGGCACACTCGTGCTTGGAACAGATAAAATTTCGAATTCCAGTTTAGTTAAGTTGGGAAATGTAGTTTGTTTATTTTTCCACTACAACATCACATCTGTGTTCTCAGGTTCAATGGATAAATTTAAATACTATCAATCTCATCTATAGAGCTTCTATCGGATTGTTGTTTATATATTGAAGAAAATAATGATTTTCTGGTCTGAATTTCAGGTTCTTGATTTTCTATCATATTTTCACGAGAAGGTGACGCATAATATTCATTTTGATACATTTGTTTTAATTTTCTTAATGGTTCCGTATTACTTTTATTCATGAAATAATTATTATTCAGACGCGGATCTAATATGGTAGCTATTTCTGCAAGATCAGTTTTTATCAGTGAAGAGTATTCATGTAATTTCGTAATCATAGCGTTTACGGATTTTTTAAATAAATTTACATTTTGAAATTGTTGCATGTGATCCAGCAACGAGTCCATGACGGGAATAACATAATATATACTAGGATATTCATGTATAGATATCATTACCGTAGCTTCATAGAATGGCTGTAAAAAATCAATCAATAGTTTTACATCATTCCAGTCTTGAATGGCGTATTCATTGAATTCTATTTTTTTCAGAACAAATGAAGTCCAAAACAGTTTTCATTGAGAAAGCTCTTTCTAACATTAGAAACGTAGAATTCCAACGTGTTGGAACATCTTTTATTAGATCTAATTTTTTGACATTTAGTGAAACACAGCATTCTTCGTATGTTTGCTTTTTGTATCGTTGTCAGTAGTAATGGAGATTATTTTGTCCTTCAGCGAATAATCAGAAAATATTTGCGTAATCTTCAACAAGACTTGCTCACTTTTATGAGGAGTGGATTCAACCACTATAAAAATCAGCTGCCCCTCATTGTTTACAAAATGTGCAGTTACTACTATGTAAGGCTTATTCGTAAGTGACGTCCAGAAATCAAAAGTCAGAGAAACTTTATATTTTAAGGACTTGATCAAATTAATAACATTTTTTTTTTCTCCTTGTACAAGCTTTGAATTCCTTTGGTTAATTTGTAACGACTTGGTAGGGTATAATTGCCATTTAAAACATATATAAGCTTTTGAAAATGTTTCTCTTCAACGATATGAAATGAATGATTACCATGAATCACAAAATTTTTCAAAAAATTGTCATAGTCCGGGCTTCTTAGAGAAGTTTTAAGGTTTTTCTATGCAACTGTTGTTTCGTCAGCGTGGAGTGGATGTACTGGCATTACTGGCAATGCTGGCATCTGGATCCGTAGATTCTGTTGTCGTCGTATGCCGTGTTGTATGTTTTTTTAGTATAGATGTAAAAGTTTTCTGTGAAAAACCCTTATTGCAGATTTTACACGTAACACGACCCGCCATTATTTGAAAATGATCCCATTTTATTGTTATCACGTTGAGATAAATCTGTTGACTCCGCACTTAATTCCATCATATTATCTTGCTCATGTTCACTGCTACTACTAACAATATCGCAATCGTTTTCCATGTTATAAATGCAAAACAACAAGGAAAATAATAGAAAATACACAATTTATTATTGTTTCTGCTTGTTCACTCACAGGACTTGCTTATACGACCAAAGTCAAAAGATAAGTAATACTCACATAGAGCATGTGTAAGACTCGCATAGCTCGAGCATGAAAGCTTGAGCGCATAACTTGAGCATGAAAGTCTGAAGTCTCAACGCTCGCAAGCCTTAAACGCTCAAGCGTTTAACGCTCGAGTCTAAAACGCTCCAAAGCGTCGACTCAGCGTTTAACGCTCGACGCTCAGCGCTCATTTTTACAACACTATGTGTAATACGGTTCCGGCTTCGGCGCGCGTCGTAGTATTGAAAAATTGTCATTTATTAATAACAATTCGTTCTGTGATAGTAAGTCAATGTAGAACTATCCAAAAGTCTAAATGCCAGTGTGTGTGTTAGTAGTCAGTGTAATAAAAATGTAGGAACTAGAATACCTAAATCTTGAATTATGATGATGATGAATGTAATCGTTTTTATTTTTAATCATGCTAAGTTCGATTTTTGATAATAAGGAACAGTGTGTAAATAAACCATCGCTGTAGAGAGATGAATCAAATATTTAAACACGCCGAGTTATCATAAAATTATGTTATTTTGAATTTCATTGAGTTAAAATAATCTAACTAATCGTTTTCGTTAGATTTAATTACCTTTCTCGATAATAAACTTGCATTACCTAATACACTAAATCTTAACATGATTTTGGATAGCTCGTCAGTCCACAGCCTGAGAAAGTGTGATGGAAAATTTGAATTACTACCTAGTCTGGAAACACACTCCCCTGTCAGAGAGGGAGTCCCTGAAGATCAGTGTAGGTACTTACCTGATAAGCTGATAAGAGGGCCGTTTTACCACGTAAGCTTCTAACTTAACATTTACTTAGGTACTTGCCTAATATTTTTCATTATTATGTTTTTATTTGTTTGTTTTAAATGATGTACCTTGATTTTCAACTAAGAAAATTTGCACTAAGCTAAATCTAAGCCAAATTTTTGAATTAACAAGGTTGAAGGTCATTCCCTCTCAGTTATTCAAGCCAAACATTTGACCGTGTAGGTATAAGTTTATGAATGAACTCCGGCCATTTTTTAATTCTGTTAAGTCTTTCTCGCTCTGTACAAGGGGAAGGAATAAGACAGATGATCACAGATGGTTATACGTACTAAAGATAGGACGAGTTTATGCAATATGAAGTCAATGTTGTTGATTTTGACTGTGTTTTTTAACTTTTTTAGTTTTTATGTTACACATTTGAAAGATGGTTTTTACGATTGCTTTTCACCTATATAGTTACAGGTTAACGGGATGTACACTAATAAAATAGGACCTTATATAACTATAAGTTTAATTTTCAGTCGGTCCATAGGTTACCTCGGTTCTTTTACTCGTATTTGGGTTAGGCGTACATCAAATAATTTTATCAATAGGCACCGTGACCCGTTTATTTTTTCGCATCGTAACGTTCTATTTAACAATTGTAGTTGCTTTGCCGGTTTTCTAGTACATGTATAGCATATAAAGAAAACCTTAACCCCAGGACTTATGTTCTAACAACCTAACTGTTCTCAACTGTCCGGGGGACAAAATAAATGTATGTATCATACACAAAAAAAGGAAAAATGTGATAGAAGTCGAGTTTGTTAGCCACTAAGACTACCAGAACCAACATATTAGTCAAAGTCAAAACCGAAAATGTAGCAAAACATTGACAAAAGTCACCACAATGACATAAAAGAACATTGGTGGAGAAAAACTTGACAGTCAATGCCCAAAAAAAAATCCACCAAAGAAAAAAGTTTTTCCTAAATCATAACAAAGGGTTTAGATTAGGTACTCACAAAAAAAACAAGGAGTACTGAACGGTGGTGTCGATTGTCTCAAACTCAGTGGTTCCCAACCTTACAGCAACTCATTCATTCTATCCTAACATTTATATATAAAATAGAGTATAATACATAAAATAAGATAATTTATATGATAAACTAATAAAATATGATATTTGAATATATAGATAAGGTATAAGTTATACATGATTTTCTGTTATGCATCCACATTCTTTCTTACATCACCTTGCATATATTTTGTGTCCCAGTCATGATCACTGTACACTCAACCACAAACATACGGGAAAATGCTTACTTTTTTAAATCTTTGATATGCCAGGAGCCAATCGACTGACTGTCAGAAAGTCTCTCCAACTCATAAACCATAGGTGATAAAACCTTCTTGACCCTACATTTTTCAAATTTAGGTGCAAGTTTCGCCATTTTAAACTTCTCCGCATCACTTTGAATGAATGTTTTTTTCCAAACAACATCCCCTTCTGAAAATTTTGCCTGCCTTCTTCTTAAATTATAATGGGTGAGTAGGTAGAAATTGGGGCTGCTGGATCACAGGAGATCCAGCACCCCCAAATTCTACTTTTCATTAATTCATATTTTCATCTATTCATTCCACTTTTCATTTATTCAAATTTTCAATTATTCTTTTATTTCATTATTCACATAAGTATCGCTAATTTAAAAAAAAAACTTGCAAAAGTTTTGTATCCCGTTTTCAATTGTTCAGATATTTATTAAAATTTTAATTTTTTATGATTAATCAAGTTTTTAATGTTTACTACTTCAAAAATTGATTCATTTATTAATTTGTATCATTCACTTACTCAAGTCTTCATAAATACATATTTTATTTAGAAATGTATGATCAATAACCTAAAATTAATTTAAGATGAAATAAAAACCAACACTTGTTTGAATATATTTATTTATAATTGTTAATTATCTTATAAAACATTATTTTCTGTACACCATTTACTTAGTAAAAACACATTCTTTAAAGCACATATATTATTATGAAAAATGCAACTTTCAATATCAGATGAATTAATATACTTGTCACATAATGTTACTAAACTAGGACAATTTTTACTTACAATTATTTTTTCCATAACATTTCGTTTACAACTAATACTTAATAATTTTCAAAACCATTTATTCACAAGCCCTTTAATTAAATACATACTGCTACCTAATTTCTGTAGGATTACTAATTTTAAACAATTTCTAACATGACATGCTAATTAAATTATTAATATTTAAAATTCATTTTCAAATAAAAAAACAATCAAGTTAAGAAGTGAAATAATATAAAACGGTAGGTGAATAAATTCGGTTCCAAGATTATTATTCTAATAATCGTGTCTATCATGTTTACAAACCGAATCCTCAAAAGGTAAGTTATTGCAATATGAGTACGCAGGCTGAGCATCTGCTACTACAGGTACAGTCATGTAAACAATACTGATTCTGTCGTTAGCGAATATTAGAATATTAATAAAAATCTTTTTCACACAAACATAAGAAGTTATTTACCTATAGTGGTTAAAGTAACAATATGTTAAGATGAAAAGAAAAAAAGAAAATACAGTATTAAATACATTTATTGTTTTAAGAAACATTGAATACAGCTGAATTATTATTATTATTATTTTTTAGGCCAAAAACCTCTCGCCTCTTGGGCGGTAATGACCGGCAATAGCACAGTTGGCCGGGATCAGGGCAAAACAGAAAGAAATCGGCGGACGATGCGTGCGGTATCAAGCACCACCGCCTTCTGCATCTTTGCTGGAAGCGCGCCGCCGACAAATCCCAGTCTTTTCAGGTGTACACCTAATGTGACTGGGATTAACCCGTTTGCCGATATAACAATTGGTATGATTTCAGTGGACGCCACTTCCCACATTTCGGTAACCTCGTGTACTAGGTCCAAGTACTTGCGTTGCTTTTCGGTCTCGGCCTTCACAAGGTTCTCGTCATGAGGGATAGTGACGTCCACCAAAAACACCTTCGATTGCGCCCGGTCCATCAGCACTTTAGCAGGCTTATTCGCAAGAATAGTCCTGTCAGTGATGACGGGCCGGTCCCAGTAGAGCCGGATACTGTCACTTTCGAGTACTGGCTCCGGCGAGTACTTATAATAGGGTAGTCTCTGGCTCACGAGACCGTACTTCAGGGCGAGCTCTTGGTGGAGAATTTTGGCTGCTTGATTATGCCTGTGCAGATACTCAGTGTTAGCAAGAGCCGAACAACCCGAAACTACATGACGGAGGGATTCTCCAGGATGGCGACAGGCCCGACAAATGTTCACTGTGCCATCCTTTATGATGTATTTTCGGTAGTTGTTCGTCTTGATAACCTGGTCTTGTATCGCACAAGCAAATCCCTCGGTTTCCCCAAAGAGGTCTCCAAAGCGCAGCCAATGCACGGAAGCTTTTCGGTCCACGTGGGGCTCGTGTAGAGCCTTGAAGAACCGCCCGTGCAGCTCTTTCCCTTTCCATACGGCCTCGCGATCAGAGACACTTAGTATCGCCGGCGACTGCCATGACTCGTTGGCCAGATCAAGACGGGTGAGTCTTTTATCACATTCTATGACATCACAATGCATCGTTGTGTCGGTCTTTGCCAGAAAATAGGCTCTGAGGCTAAATACCTCGCGGTCGTGCATGGTTTTAGCACTTAAGAGGCCTCGACCACCACACTTCCTCGGGATATACAGCCTCATGACCGACGACCTGGGGTGATGCATTCTACGAGCTATATTCTGTGACATACCCAGATACCGGTATGTATCAGTTTCGGAAAATGTTTGCAATTGGACGACACCAAGGTCAACCTCCTGCGACCGAGTTATCTTCCCCCTCGACACATGGATAACCGCACACTTATCAACCCCCAACTCAATTCTGATGGAGCCACTAAAATCAACAACGATGTTTAGTAACTCCCTCAGCTTTGGAGCCGTTGGGGCTAACAGCTTAAGGTCATCCATGTAAAAAAGGTGCGATACCCGATCATTTCCTCTCCGAAACTGAAATCCCGTCCCTGAATTCTCCAGCAATCTGCTTAGAGGGTTCAGGGCAAGGCAAAACCAAAGTGGACTCAGACAATCGCCCTGGTATATACCCCTCCTAATACTTATTCGGTCTTCCACATCCGCCATTCTCTCGCCCTGGAGACTTAGCATTGTACTCCATTGCTCTACACATTGCCCGAGGAAGTGTCGACCTGTATAATCAATTTTATACAGCTCGAGGACCCTCTTCAGCCATGTATGGGGGACTGAGTCAAATGCTTTTTTGTAGTCAATCCAGGCAGCAAAGAAGTTTCGACGATTGCGTTTGACCAGTTGGCTAGCGACAGTATCTATGAGGAGGAGCTCCTTTGAACCGCGACTACCTGCCCGACATCCATTCTGAGCATCAGACATTAGACGATTCGCGTCTATATGATCACGAATTTTGGCGCTCAGATAGATGGTAGGCAGACACGTTATCGGGCGATATTTACTTGGATCAGCGGTGTTTGGTGTTTTAGGAGCTAGGTGAGTGACCCCAGTAGTGAGAAAGTTCGGGAGAGCTCCGATCTCAAGCGCCTCCTGAAATTGGCGGGCCAAGGTAGCGTGGCATACCGAGAACCCTTTTAGCCAGTAACTCTGCAGGCCATCTAGTCCCGGACTTTTCCAGTTCGGGGCTCTACGTACTGCAGTGGCTACGTCCTCATCGGTGATGAAGACAGGGTTCATCGGGGGTACCGATGCACACGCCTCCTCTATCGCGCCAATCCAGGGTCCTTCGCTGTGCTCCACCGGTGTTGACCATAGGCTACGCCAAAAGTCTACGACGTCGGCCTTGTTCGGTCTTTCACCGGTGTTGCGAGGTTCAGAACTCTCCAAAAGTTTGTAGAACTTTCTCTGATCACTCCCGAAGAGGCGATTCTGCTCGTATCTCTCAAGTCTTTCGGAGTACCTTCTGATACGCTTCGCCCACGCAGTGATCTTCTGCTTCAGCTCGTCGATGCGCTCCGTCAGTTTCCGAGTAAACTGGGTTAGCCAAATTAATGTTCATCCCAGAAAACTCCCTCCTGACAAAGTGCACAATCCTTGGCCTGGTATTGCCCGAGCGGAAGCATGTCAGTTTGCCGATAATGACTCTGGCTTGCTCGATACGTTGTTCGATTCTCCTCTTCCAGGCTGGCACAGTATCACTCCTGCGAGTAGTACGTGCAACACTCGGAATTGGTGCAACTCTGATGCCAGTGAAACGGCACACCGTCATTGCTGCACTGAAGAGAATCGTACTGGTATCAGCCAGGCCAGAGCTGCTCTCCAAATACTGGGGCAGCATCTGGTTTACGGCCTCAACGACATCCCGGATCCGAACGCTGAGTGGTAGTCTCGGAAGCCTAGGTCTCTCTTCCAGGGGAGTATTACTGTACTCCAAAATCATCTCCTCTAAAATCCCCCTCATTCGCTCTAAGTCCTGGGCGACTATTTCCGACGCGCCAACAGCCTCCACTGGCTCGTCATCGACCACCACATTCTCGCCACCAGAAGGCGCAGGAGTGGCAGTCTGCTCAGTGGATGCGGGTGGCGCGCAGGAAACAGCCTCGCTTCGCAATTGTTCGAGCTCAGTGGTGCTAAAGATATTAGAACGCAATATCCACCGAGCTCTATCCGACAGGTTTTGACGGATAGAGCTCGGTGGATATTGCGTTCTAATATCTTTTGACAAAGTTGGCTCCAGCTGCAGAAATGCGCGATGTATCCGTGCTCGATAGCCTGTCCTACCGGTTTCTCCCCCTGTCGGTCCGTAGTAAGCGCGCATGAGGTTCGCATTCATTGTTTGATTCCACCTCATGCGCCTTGTACCTCCAGTAGCGGGCACCAATTGCTGGGGCTGGGAAGCCCCTGCTGGTACCAAGCGCACTGAAGGTGATGATGGCGGTGACCGGGCAGGTGGTCGGCCCAGTCGGGAAGTGCTGGCGGCCCGCATGCTGCCACGTCCAGCGCTAGCTCCAGACGCGCCCCGGCGATGACCCCCAGGCAGCGGCCCTATACGCTCTCTGTTTTCCTCCATCATCATTTGGCATAGGCATTTGGTATAGGTGAGCAAGATACCATCGGGGTCTTGCTCATTCCCCCCGAGGTAGCCGTTATGGACCCATTTCCCTGGGTAGCGCGACTGGCGCCGGCTCTCGCACCAGTCGCTGGTACTGACTGACTGCGCTGGTTGAGCAACTATCTGTCACTTAGTTACTCAACCAGTGGGCGATGGGGTCGTCACTTCCCGACGCCTATCGCCTATCGCCTATTGTTATTATTATTATTATCACATCATCTTTTTTTAAATTTTATGAAGTAAGCTTTTAGCACACTCATACACCTCGTCGGAAAATGTGTAGTCAACAACATACTGTGCACACATACTAGCTTCGCAACTACACTTACATTTTTCAGGATTCTTCAATTCGTCAGCGTCAAATATTTGAAGTCTTATTAATTTAGATTGCGGTCCCTTACATGGTTTTTTCACATATGAATACAAAACATCATTTGCTTTTCTTTTTCTCGTATTGTCGTTGTTTTGAGTGGTGACGATGTTGTTCTGTCGCTCGTCGATTTCGAGCGTTCGTTCAAAGTAGTTCAGCACATTCTGTCGAAGCAGTTGATCAGCTGGAATTGGTGAGTAGTCACCAAAGAGAGGAGATGTCTGCAAAAAAAAAAAATTTTTTTATAAATAATGAGTTAATAAATAATAATATAATAAAATCTAGTAAGTAGATGGATCTCTATAAATATCACAATTAGATTAAATTAATAACTATAATTACTGATACAGTTCCTGACTGTACTTACCGTCATTGTAAAAAATTCTCGGGAGATGTACACTAGATGACGGACACTTGTAAGTAGTTGTTATATTTATTTCTGTCGTCTTTTTATACATTAACCCATTTTTATAGGTTTAGTCGATCTAGCTTCTTTATAATAACTTCGTAAGGCATATTTTTCTACAAACAATTTTAAATCTCAATCGTATAGTAATTAGGTATTGCTTGAGCATCGAAATAGAATACGGATGGGGATAGAATAAGGACGGTGAGGTCTTAAGCCCTATTCTCACTATACGTTGGAAACCGTTCGTTGGTATTAGATTGATCCGGCAAAAACCGACTCGGTTTAGTTCAAACTTCGTAAACGTCCGGCTTAATGTAAACAGCTTCATATTAAATTCTACAGACCAGTACCCTGCCGGCAGTTTTACAATCCCGATGAACTGCCGGTCTGCTTTAGTGGGAACGGGCTCTTAGCGCAAGCAAGAGGTATCAATGTGATACATGAATGAATGTGCGTGTCTAAGCATGTTTAGGAATGGGATAGCTTTATATACTGTGTATAGTGATGTCTCGCTCTAACAATAACTTTTACATCATCTTAAGAGCCAACGTTTAGGGAACTGATCTAAAATAGGGATTATTGCCGACGTTGCATTTCCATATCAATGTGTGTAATATTCACGTTGATATTTTACAAATATGGTAAGTAGTCCATGTGACCTAATGTATATTTAAGTCGGGATGCGGCTAGAAATGTCACAGTCCAGTTCGGGAAGTGCGATTTTATCTTCAAAAAATCATTATCGAACATCGATTTAAAAATGTGAGTGCATTCATATTTTCACTTAGCATCTATTCAATAATATATTCTGTTTTTGTTATTCAATATCATAATAGTTCATTAATTGGTTTCTCTACTATTTATCTAGTTCAAATATTTTAAAATGTTTGTTTATTAAAATGTAGGTGTATTCATTATTCCAGGTCAGCAACTCACCCCACCTCAGACTATTCTGAAGACGAGGTTGACCAACCATCAACTTCACATCACGTTAGCAAGATACGCACACCTGTCACCACATGCTTGAAAACGTCGAAAAAGCGCAAGCATACATCTATTGCTCCGGCTCCCGCTCACAAGTATTCAAGTTATGAACTTTTTGGGACAAACAGTGAAGATGACAGCGATGATAATAAATCCATCCAAGAAGGTAATAATGATATGTATTCTTATTTTATACAGAAATATCCGAAAGCGTATAGTCGACGGATAAATAAATCAAAAGTTGGAAAATATTACATTAATCTTAAAATAATAAATAACATAAAGGAAAAAGTAATTGATGATAAATTTTAAAAAAAGAGAGCAGATCTAATGATAAAAAATATGACCGATAGTAATACTATCTTACTAATAGTTTATTCAAGCATCAAGACGACAAATAAAACAATGTGTGATCTTTTCAAAGTGTGATGAATACAATCCACTGATATAATTATTATTTTTTCAAGATCCAGCACCAGTATTAAAGAAGTCACGTCTTAGCAGCAATGAATCGGAAATTAAGAAAATGAAGAGCAAGAGTAAGAAAAGTATCAAGCGTCCTGCTACCGGCATCGTAGGCACAGTTCATGAGCGCAACATCAAGGCCTCAGCAAAAGAAGTCTTCGGCAGCGATAGTGATGATAAACAGTTAGAATTATCTAAACCGGGTAAAAAACCACCAACAATTTGCTCATATTTTACGAAAAGAGTTGCGCAAGGCGTTTCTCGCCAAACTGATTCCAATAAAGATGGTTCACATTATATAGAATTAAAAGTTTATAGATGTGATGAGATCAGAAACATACAGCCGATGAATAGATGGCGCCATGCCATTATAGCAATAAAAAATCAGACCGAGGCTGATACAGAAGCATGGACACACCTCACGCAATTTATTAAAGCCACACGGCAAGAGTTTAAGCATTGTCGACCTGATATCATTAGTGGTTATTCAACTTACTAAGATCGTTGCTTAATATAAGTTAAAGTAATTGTATTTTGTATAACCCAAATGATTATTCTCATATTCTCTTTTATTATATAGCTATAGCTGTTATTTAACGTAAAAGTGGTTAAGAATACATAGATATTATATTACTTTATAGTGTACGGAGATAAGCCATGATTAACCTATTTTAGTTCCTTATTATTAATATTACATTAACTGAATAAGTTTATAAACTTTAATTTTTTTTTTTCTTTCTCAGCTGTGTTGCGCTCAGCTCCACTTCCCGCATCCATTAATGCAGAAAATGAAAAAATTGAATGTGGAAAATGTAGAATTAAAATGTCACGAAATGAATACAGATATCATTTGAAAACCAATTTACATAAATCTAGAAGTTTAATAAAAACGAATTTTAATAATATTGATATTATTGCCACAGCATTTAAAAATCGAATAGTTATCGAATAAACCCCTCTCAGAAAGTCGAGTACCTCACACCTGAGGCGTTTCTGAGTAGCGATCGAAATAATGTTATAAAATCTCCATCTCAGAAAGTCGAGTACCTCACATCTGAGGCTTTTCTGAGTGGTAATCGAAATGATGTTACAAAATGTCCATCTCAGAAAGTCGAGTACCTCACATCTGAGGCGTTTCTGAGTGGTGATCGAAATGATGTTGCAAAATATCCTTCTCAGAAAGTCGAGTACCTCTCACCTGAGGCGTTTCTGAGTAGTGATAGAAATGATGTTACAAAATGTCCATCTGAGAAAGTCGAGTACCTCACATCTGAGGCGTTTCCGAGTGGTGATCGATATAATGTTACAAAATATCCTTCTCAGAAAGTCGAGCACCTCACATCTGAGGCTTTTCTGAGTGGTAATCGAAATGATGTTACAAAATGTCCATCTCAGAAAGTCGAGTACCTCACATCTGAGGCGTTTCTGAGTGGTGATCGAAATGATGTTGCAAAATATCCTTCTCAGAAAGTCGAGTACCTCTCACCTGAGGCGTTTCTGAGTAGTGATAGAAATGATGTTACAAAATGTCCATCTGAGAAAGTCGAGTACCTCACATCTGAGGCGTTTCCGAGTGGTGATCGATATAATGTTACAAAATATCCTTCTCAGAAAGTCGAGCACCTCACATCTGAGGCGTTTCTGAGTGGTGATCGAAATAATGTTACAAAATATCCTTCTCAGAAAGTCGAGTACCTCACACCCGAGGCGTTTCTGAGTGATAATCAAAATGATATTATAAAATTAATAAATATATCATTGAAAAAGCATAGCTCTATTAAAATAAACTTTGAATTGTTTGCCTATTTTATTTTACCAAAGTCAAATGCAGCAACTGAAATCTTTTAATACAAAATATGAAATCATTTATCAGTCAACAGAACTAAATGAACTATTCAGGAATTTAGTGGACATGTTTAAAACGAAATTAGCTGAATTCGAACATTGTGAATCTGGTTGGAGTTTTGAAGGCATAAGTCATTTAGAATTAAACATAAATAAATACAATCCTATGAGAGGCGGTACATTTATAGATCTACCGAAATCTTTAAAAAACTCGAAAAGTTGTATTAATATTCAGAACACTGACAGTCATTGTTTCCTTTGGAGTATAGTTGCTGGACTTTTTCCTGCAAAGAATAATGTGTGTAGAGTAAATTCATATCCGCATTATTCTTCTGTTCTTAATATAACTGGAATGAATTTTGCACCCACATTTGCAGACATCAGATTATTTGAAAGCAATAACCCTGACATAAGCATTAATATGTATGGCCTAGATAACAAATTTCATGTTACTGGACCTCTATATTTGACAAAAAAACGAAAAGTTGATCATTTTAATCTATTATATTTTGAACGTAATAATAATGGACATTACTGTTTAATCAAAGATCTAATTCGATTAGTGAAAAATCAAGTAACATTACACAAAGAAAAAATATATTTATGTAAATCATGTTTGCAGTTTTTTACGAGTAAATCTAAGTATCAGTCACATAAATGCAATGAAATTCTAAGTGTTTTGCCTAAAAAAGGCTCTATTTTAAAATTCACACATTATGAAAGACAGCAAAAAATAAACTTTGTGATTTATGCAGACTTCGAATGTCTGTTAACAGATCATAAAGAACAGAAATCTGAATTAATGTATTCGATATAAATCATTAAAAATGCATCAACCTTCGAGTTTCGGTTATTATATTTGTTGTTCGCATAATCGAAACTTAAATAAATATGTTTCATACAGAGGTATTGATTGTGTTCAAGTATTCATTAAACCGCTAATTAAAGATGCTGAATTCATTAATGGTATACTATCAGATAAAAAGCAAATGTCACCTCTGAATCCTGATCAAGAAACTCAGTATAAAAAAGCTACTATATGTCATATATGCAATGAAATATTACTCGATGATAAAGTGCGAGATCATGATCATTTTACCTCTGAGTTTAGAGGAGCGGCTCACTCTCACTGCAATTTGATGTATAGAGTGTGTCCTTTTATTCCAGTAGTATTTCATAATTTGGTTGGCTATGATTTACACTTGTTTATTGAGGAGCTAATGAAATATAAAGGTGCTGTAAAAATAATTCCTAAAGCAAAAGAAAAGTATCTTTCTGTGACAAAAGTGATTGAATCATCAAAGACTGAGCGATCTATTGAGCTTAAGTTCATTGTTTCTTACCAATTTTTTAAGCCTTGATAAATTAAGTAAAAGTTTATCTGAAAGTGAGTTTGATCATTTATCACATGAGTTGACTGACCAGAAACAATTTAGATTACTTCAAAAGAAAGGCATTTATCCATATGACTATATGGATAATTGGTCAAAATTTGATGAAACGCAGCTTCCGTCAAAGTTTTTTTTTTTAAATTCTTTGAATGAATCACATATATCTGACTCTGATTATGAGCATGCACATGAAGTATGAAAATGTTTTGATATAGTAAATCTTGGTGAATATACTGATTTATATGTGAAATCTGATGTTTTATTATTATGTGATATCTTTGAAAAATTTAGAAAGGTTAGTTTGTTATATTACAAACTTGATCCTGCATATTATATAACATCACCTAGTTTGAGTTGGGATGCTATGCTGTTTCACACTAATGTTCGATTAGAACTTATTCATGATATTGAAATGTATCAAATGCTAGAAAAGGGTATACGTGGAGGTCTCGCACAATGCTCTCTACGGTACGCCAAAGCCTCTAATAAATACTTACCAAATTATGATAAATCTAAGCAGTCTTCTTATTTGGTATATTTAGATTGTAATAATTTGTACGGCTATGCAATGACAAAAAAATATCCTATCTCAGAGTTTAAATTTTTATCATCAGAAGAAATAGACAATTTTGATGTGATGAGTGTTTGCGATGAAAATGCTTATGGTTACATTTTAGAAGTTGATTTATTATATCCAGATCATTTACACAAAGCACATCAAGACCTACCTTTTGCAATGGAGAAAATGACACCTCTTGGAGGTAAAAGTAAGAAATTAATTGCAAATCTTTATGACAAATTTAACTATGTTATTCATTATATACACCTAAAACAATGTTTAAAGCATGGACTGATATTAATGAAAATACATCGCATACTCAGTTTTAGACAAGAAAGTTTCTTGAAACCGTACATCGATCTGAATACTTCTCTCAGACAATCATCAAGCACAACGTTCGAAAAAGATTTTTTTAAACTACTCAACAATTCTATTTTCGATAAAACTATAGAAAATAAAAGAAAACAAGTTGATATTAAATTAGTTACCAGATGGGTTGATACTGAGAATAAAACAAATAAACATCTTACCGCTGAAAAGTTGCTCACAAAACCAAATCTGAACAGTATAAGTATTTTTTCAGAGAATTTTGTGGCTATCCAGCTTAATCATGAAAAATGTGTAATGGACAGACCAATTTACATTGGATTTTCAGTTTTAGAGTACGCTAAGCAACACATGTACCAATTTCATTATGATTTTATCAAAGAGAAATACAAAGATCGAGCACAGCTTTGTTACACAGACACTGATAGTTTACTATATTTAATATTTACTGATGATTTTTATGTAGATATGCGTGAATTATCACGCATATCTACATAAAAATCATCAGGAAAATTACTAGTATCAAATTGTGAAATATTAATTTCACAATTTGATACTAGTAATTTTCCTTCTAAAAATGTGTATAATATACCAAAGATAAATGAGAAATTTCCAGGATTATTCAAGGACGAAATAGGTGGCAGCATCATTCCTGAGTTTGTTGGTCTTAGAGCTAAACTATACAAGGTCTAACAAAATCAACTGCGTTCCTTTAAAGGGGGGTATCTATACATCATACTGAATGCGATGACAAAAAATAAGGTATTGTTTTATAGTCATTTTTAAAAGTTATGTTTTCTAACAAAATAAATAAATTAAAACGCAATCAAAAATGAAACACTCTGTATCTTTTCTTACTCATGCAAACTGTAGTTCACAGATGGTGTGTACGTACACAGCGCACACCAGCATTTTATTACCAAAGATCGTTGTGTGCATCACCCTTGTCAAACCAGCTGATCTGCGATTGGTCGAGTGGCACAGCTAGGCTTTTTCGACCAATCACAGATCAATTGCAACATTTGCAACGAAGAATAGCTTCATACACACATGTTAGTACACTAGTGTGTGTAGAATGCACTTTCATGATAATAATGTTTTCGATAACAAACAAAACAAACAATGTCAACTAAATTAATAACCAACATCGTTTTTTTGTTACTTCAAGGCTCTAAGGAGTTAGATTAAATCTTAGTTGTAGGAACTAGGTAGGCATTTACTTACTTTCTTGTAATTGTTGTTGTACGTAATTCGTTATTTACTTACCTCTCGAAGCTCTTTAGAATCACTCCTCCTAGCAGAATGGCAAGGTGGATAGAAATAAAGGAAAATAAAGCGGTTTTAAAACATTTATTAATTTAATTCTGACTCTGACTGACTCTGTCACACTTTCACAGGCTTTGGACTAACAAGTAGGTTAGCGTAGTAAATAATTTATCTGAGTAACAAAAAAATTAAACAAACAAATCAATCAAGTAGGTACCACTTACTCTCAATCTACGCTTACTTGGCGTGTTTAAATTCATTAAGAGGTTTACAATCTTTACAACAAATTACATTGATCATAATCACATTACAAAAAAACATTGCACAGCAATGCGACGTGCACTTTTACGCGAAATAACAGTTTCTGTCACTTTTTATGTTTTAAAGCGTTCACACGGTTTGCAATAAAATTCGCTGTCGTAGTTGTGTCGCACTTTCAATGTTATAATCACCTTCACAATACACTAAGTCCTACACTTAGCCCCACACATGGAAGCCCAAATGTTGAGGCTACTGCTACATCTAGTCTGAAAATGATCGGGCCGAACCGAGGAGGAGGTGGTTCTGTTCAGCCCAATAGTAGGCGCCGCGGCGTAGAGGTTAAACATCCAACCTCTGGTGAAGCTTCTCTCGTCCGTCCAGAGAATGTTGCAGCTTCTGCGACTTCTGCAAAACTGGACTCGTAGTGTGAAGTCATGCGGCTTCAGCTCTTGAACTAGTGTAAAATGATACAGGCGCCTGCCCCTTGTCTTGCGTCTCGCCGCAGAATTCGCAATAATGACGCCTGCGCCCATGAGCGCTTGGCGAAGATGGACGCTGCATCAGTCGCGCTTGCGATTGGGTTGCCGATCAAAAATCTGCATCACACTGTCTTCTCATTGAACAGGCTGGCGGGGCCTTCCCTGTTCCCCGACGGGCATAAACAATCTCACTCCAGTCCCTGAACCGCTCACAAAAACGCCCTTAATATCAGCGTAAAGGCGCGCTGCTTTAGCACAAATTAAAGTTGCGATCCTGGTAGCACATAACTCTGGACTGACACCGTTGCGGCGTCGCACACGCACGCCGCACGGAAGCGAATTAGAGACTGCGCGGCGCGGGCGCCCGGGCGGTCGTCCTGCAAAAGCCGAAAAGGCTCAAGCTAGGGATGCGCCTAAGATGGGATCATAATAAGGATACTAAAAACTAAAACATACCGGATAACTGATCGTGAATTGGGAACTGACACCTCGCATTTAATTAAGTATTATGGCGAGGTAACCTACTACTTAAACGAAATCGTGAGTGCGACACAAGTTTTTTTTGTACCTTAGCTTTCAACTCGCCAATCTAGTTAAGTGTAACTCTTGTTTTTAGAGTAAAATTATTTTGTCCAAACCGGTAATAAATGTTCTAAAGTGTCAGTTTAAGACAAACAAAAACTGATAAAACATACAACGACTGAATTTAAAAAGTTACTAAGAATTATTTTTAACGAACTAACTAGGCCATCGCATTTAAACTCGGACATATCGTACTTTATCTAGCAGTTATTTCTTAACTGACAGTCGCAAAATTACCAATATGTATTTTTAAAATGCTTATTCACATAACTACTTACTTGAGTTACTGTAAGTGGCAAAAAGGAAACAACTTCGAGAGAAATCAAAACACTAATAACATGTTTTACTTACCACTTAATATGAAATATGCGCTGATAAGACTATTTTTCGAAACTCATAAAACATTGTTATCGTCTCAATAACTTAGTTAAAATCAAATAAAATCAAATTTTAGTTTAAACAAAAATAAAATCTTAATTAGTAATGTAATGAATGAATGATCTGATCTCGTAAAAATCTATAGCTTATTATTATTGAGGCGAATGAAAAATTAATGGGGTATAACCTATTGGCATCTACAAAAATAACTGAGCAATGTTTAAATTATTTGGCTTCAATTATATTGGATAGCCAGCAATTGCAAAGTATTATAAAAAACTAAATAACGGCTGCGACTTCTTGGAAGTATTTTTTTACATATGGCGATTGAAATTATAGGTGGGGTACTAAAAATAATGACATGGCGACTAATATTAACAGTCGGATAGCAAATAATATATTAAGGCTACTGTAGACTTCCATCTAAAAAAACAACTTTCTGGCTCTGATTAACGAGCAGCTGTAATATTAAATCGAATACTATAAATAAATATCAGGGAATCCTTTTTTAGTTTTGGAAATCATAATATAATGAAAACGGCGGATAAACAGAACATTAAAGTAAAGACTTTAACATCTGATTGCGTAAGTAATGTATATTTAGTCCCTAATAAAAAAGTTACGTCTTCGGGAATATCACGTAGTGACACATGGCAGACATGATGAGTATCAAGAAAAAAACTTTTTATTTTGGAAAATTGTACTACCTAGGGCAGATTGGAAGCAAGGCACATGTAACTGTCCACAATGTTTAAAAATATACACCTGTAAACATATACTGGGTCTTGCCATAAGGTTAAACCAAACAACTCCGCCTTTGGAGGCAAAAATGATTCCAATAGGACAAAAAAGAAAGCGTGGGCGCCCCACCAAATCGAAGCCGGCCCTAATTATCCAATGATAATTTTAGTATAGATATACCTAGGTATAACTTCGTAACAATTACGTAACAATAAACAAATAAATAAAGATTGATTATTGATAACCTTAATGCCTTTTAATTTTTCGCCCTTATAAATAAAAAAGGCATGTATTTAACGCTGCGACTAATAAATCTGATTTAAGGTTTATAAAATAATTAAAGTGGATAGCAAATATAATAGGTTGGCAGCAACGGTGGAGTACAGTATTATGTAAAAACTGGCAGCATTAAAAAGTCATTTTAAGCTTTAGTTTAATTTAAACTGGCATCGAGTTTTTCTTTTGGCAATTGAATTTATGGTTGAGCGGAAACTCGGAAGCAACTAAAAAGTACAAAATAGGCATTCATAAATTGTAAAGTAGAGATTTCTATTAAAATGATTTTAGGTAGTATTTAATAGGATTGAGATCTAATTAACATAATATGTGGTGTGACATGTAAGCTGCAAATAAAGTAAAAAATGGCATGCAATTTAAATATTGTAAGTTTTATTTCTTGACTTATTTTTTATTTATAAGGGCGAAAAATTTAAAGGCATTAAGGTTATCAATAATCAATCTTTATTTATTTGTTTATTGTTACGTAATTGTTACGAAGTTATACCTAGGTATACCTATACTAAAATTATCACTGGATAATTAGGGCCGGCTTCGATTTCTTTTTTGTCCTATTGGAATCATTTTTGCCTCCAAAGGCGGAGTTGTTAGTTTTAACCTTATGGCAAGACCCAGTATATGTTTACAGGTGTATATTTTGAAAAATTGTGGACAGTTACATGTGCCTTGCTTCCAATCTGCCCTGGGTAGTACAATTTTCCAAAATAAAAAGTTTTTTTCTTTATACTCATCAAATGTCTGCCATGTGTCACTACGTGATATTCCCGTAGACGTAACTTTTTTATTAGGGACTAAATATACATTATATTAATTATATTAATTTATATTTTATTTATTTATTCTTTATTGCACAGAACTAAAAATAAGTGGTACAAATGGCGGACTTAATGCCAAAAGCATTCTCTACCAGTCAACCATGAGGCTAGACAGAGATGGTACAGGCGGTGCAACAAAACAGTAATTAGTGTTAGAAAAAAAATCTAGCAACATAAACACAGACTAGATGAATACATACATATTAAAAATACATAGATATGAAAACGGTATACCTACATACATAAAATAAATACATATACAAATACATGCACATAATATTATTGTACACAGGTGATATGCCAGCGAGATTAGTTTCAAAATAAAGAAGGAAAGAGAGGAAGAGACAGTTACTCCTTAAAATGGCTGCGCAAAGCCATTTTGAAGCAAAATTTTGAACTGGATTTTTTGATTTTGGAGGGGAGTTCGTTCCAGAGCCGTACAGCCGTCAGGGTGAATTAGTTGGACATAAAACCAGAAGTGTGACGTGGAGTATATAACCGGAGAGTATCGTTGGAAAGAAGGTTTCTATCATGAGAAGTATGAAGAAATGAAAATATTTCTTTAAGATAAGATGGAGATTTGGGGTCAAAAAGTACTGAGAAAAGGACGCAGAGCGTCCGAACACTCCTACGATGCCTAATGGGGAGCCAGTCATGCTGAGATCGAAATTTGGAGATTTGGTCATACTGACGTAGGCCGAAGATAAAGCGGATGCAGTTGTTGAGTAGGCGGTCCAATTTATTAAGAAGATCTTGGAGGCATTGGAACAACATATATCACTGTAGTCGATAATAGGCAGGACCAGAGACTGCACTAGCAAAATCTTCGTACAGGAGGGAAGAAAGTGCTTGAATCGATAGAGTGCACGCAGAGTGCCAGTTGCCTGTCTGCAAACCTCCTTAACATGCTGGTTCCAGCTCAATGTTTTGTCGATGAAAAGTCCTAAATTTTTATCATACGGAGAATATTTTACGAAGACTCCATCAAAGACAATAGGCGAAATGGTCGTCATGTCGAGTTTACGGAGCTGTCTTGGGCTACCAACGATAATTGCCTGACACTTGCTAGGGTTCACTTTGACTCCAAATTTACTGGACCAGTCGCTGATAGCACGCAGGTCGTTATTGAGCTGGTCAATGACATATATCGATTTCAGTAGAGTTTTTCTGAGAGTATAAGCCGCCGTTTTCATTATATTATGATTTCCAAAACTAAAAAAGGATTCCCTGATATTTATTTATAGTATTCGATTTAATATTACAGCTGCTCGTTAATCAGAGCCAGAAAGTATTTTTTTAGATGGAAGTCTACAGTAGCCATAATATATTATTTGCTATCCGACTGTTAATATTAGTCGCCATGTCATTATTTTTAATACCCCACCTATAATTTCAATCGCCATATGTAAAAAAATACTTCCAAGAAGTCGCAGCCGTTATTTAGTTTTTTATAATACTTTGCAATTGCTGGCTATCCCATATAATTGAAGCCAAATTATTTA
Source organism: Anania hortulata (assembly GCA_963576865.1). Classification (NCBI taxonomy): domain Eukaryota; kingdom Metazoa; phylum Arthropoda; class Insecta; order Lepidoptera; family Crambidae; genus Anania; species Anania hortulata. The sequence goes on along the minus strand of OY756402.1, from coordinate 19,514,443 downwards.
AACATTGCCCAGTTATTTTTGTAGATGCCAATAGGTTATACCCCATTAATTTTTCATTCGCCTCAATAATAATAATCCAATAAAAAATAAGTCAAGAAATAAAACTTACAATATTTAAATTGCATGCCATTTTTTACTTTATTTGCAGCTTACATGTCACACCACATATTATGTTAATTAGATCTCAATCCTATTAAATACAAACTAAAATAATTTTAATAGAAATCTCTACTTTACAATTTATGAATGGATTATTATTATTGAGGCGAATGAAAAATTAATGGGGTATAACCTATTGGCATCTACAAAAATAACTAGGCAATGTTTAAATAATTTGGCTTCAATTATATTGGATAGCCAGCAATTGCAAAGTATTATAAAAAATTAAATAACGGCTGCGACTTCTTGGAAGTATTTTTTTACATATGGCGATTGAAATTATAGGTGGGGTACTAAAAATAATGACATGGCGACTAATATTAACAGTCGGATAGCAAATAGTATATTATGGCTACTGTAGAATTCCATCTAAAAAAACACTTTCTGGCTCTGATTAACGAGCAGCTGTAATATTAAATTGAATACTATAAATAAATATCAGGGAATCCTTTTTTAGTTTTGGAAATCATAATATAATGAAAACGGCGGCTTATACTCTCAGGCAAACTCTACTGAAATCGATAGTGTCATTGACCAGCTCAATAACGACCTGCTGATAGCACAGCGACTGGTCCAGTAAATTTGGAGTCAAAGTGAACCCTAGCAAGTGTCAGGCAATTATCGTTGGTAGCCCAAGACAGCTCCGTAAATTCGACATGACGACCATTTCGCCTATTGTCTTTGATGGAGTCTTCGTAAAATATTCTCCGTATGATAAAAATTTAGGACTTTTCATCGACAAAACATTGAGCTGGTCCCAGCATGTTAAGGAGGTTTGCAGACAGGCAACTGGCACTCTGCGTGCACTCTATCGATTCAAGCACTTTCTTCCCTCCTGTACGAATATTTTGCTAGTGCAGTCTCTGGTCCTGCCTATTATCGACTACGGTGATGTATGTTTTTCCAATGCCTCCCAAGATCTTCTTAATAAATTGGACCGCCTACTCAACAACTGCATCCGCTTAATCTTCGGCCTACGTCAGTATGACCACATCTCCAAATTTCGATCTCAGCATGGCTGGCTCCCCATTAGGCATCGTAGGAGTGTTCGGACGCTCTGCGTCCTATTCTCAGTACTTTTTGACCCCAAATCTCCATCTTATCTTAAATAAATATTTTCATTTCTTCATACTTCTCATGATAGAAACCTTCTTTCCAACGATACTCTCCGGTTATATACTCCACGTCACACTTCTGGTTTTATGTCCAACTAATTCACCCTGACGGCTGTACGGCTCTGGAACGAACTCCCCTCCAAAATCAAAAAATCCAGTTCAAAATTTTGCTTCAAATGGCTTTGCGCAGCCATTTTAAGGAGTAACTGTCTCTTCCTCTCTTTCCTTCTTTATTTTGAAATTAATCTCGCGGGCATATCACCTGTGTACAATAATATTATGTGCATATATTTGTATATGTATTTATTTTATGTATGTAAGTATACCGTTTTCATATATATGTATTTTTAATATGTATGTATTCATCTAGTCTGTGTTTATGTTGCTAGATTTTTTTTCTAACACTAATTACTGTTTTGTTGCACCGCCTGTACCATCTCTGTCTACCTCATGGTTGACTGGTAGGGAATGCTTTTGGCATTAAGTCCGCTATTTGTACCACTTATTTTTAGTTCTGTGCAATAAAGAATAAATAAAAAAAATATAAATTAATATAATTAATATAATGTATATTTAGTCCCTAATAAAAAAGTTACGTCTACGGGAATATCACGTAGTGACACATGGCAGACATTTGATGAGTATAAAGAAAAAAACTTTTTATTTTGGAAAATTGTACCACCTAGGGCAGATTGGAAGCAAGGCACATGTAACTGTCCACAATTTTTCAAAATATACACCTGTAAACATATACTGGGTCTTGCTATAAGGTTAAAACTAACAACTCCGCCTTTGGAGGCAAAAATGATTCCAATAGGACAAAAATTAAATCGAAGCCGGCCCTAATTATCCAGTGATAATTTTAGTATAGATATACCTAGGTATAACTTCGTAACAATTACGTAACAATAAACAAATAAATAAAGATTAATTATTGATAACCTTAATGCCTTTAAATTTTTCGCCCTTATAAATAAATAATAAGTCAAGAAATAAAACTTACAATATTTAAATTGCATGCCATTTTTTACTTTATTTGCAGCTTACATGTCACACCACATATTATGTTAATTAGATCTCAATCCTATTAAATACTACCTAAAATCATTTTAATAGAAATCTCTACTTTACAATTTATGAATGCCTATTTTGTACTTTTTAGTTGCTTCCGAGTTTCCGCTCAACCATAAATTCAATTGCCAAAAGAAAAACTCGATGCCAGTTTAAATTAAACTAAAGCTTAAAAGGACTTTTTAATGCTGCCAGTTTCTACATAATACTGTACTCCACCGTTGCTGCCAATCTATTATATTTGCTATCCACTTTAATTATTCTATAAACCTTAAATCAGATTTATTAGTCGCAGCGTTAAATACATGCCTTTATGAATGCCTATTTTGTACTTTTTAGTTGCTTCCGAGTTTCCGCTCAACCATAAATTCAATTGCCAAAAGAAAAACTCGATGCCAGTTTAAATTAAACCTAAGCTTAGAATGACTTTTTAATGCTGCCAATTTTTACATAATACTGTACTCCACCGTTGCTGCCAACCTATTATATTTGCTATCCACTTTAATTATTTTATAAACCTTAAATCAGATTTATTAGTCGCAGCGTTAAATACATGCCAAAATCTATGAGCCTAAGAAATCAGAACAAATGTGGCACATCCCTATCTATCCGCATGCACACTTTGATTGACCCCGACACGTGCCCGACACCGGCCTTTCGGCTCGAGCGGCATAGTCAGCAGTTTGCGAGTACGGTAGGGCTTCCACGTTAAATAAATATCTAGGACTAGGATTACGATTTTACACGAATGTTTGAGTAGGTTTATTAAAACAATCCATTTTTTATTTAATTATTTTTAGCAAAACAATTATAATCGTGTTTAATTGAACCAAATATCACATTTTAATACTTTTCTCATTGTAATATTGCGACCGGTTAAGAGTTAAATTCTAGGTAACTTTTAAAGCATTTTTTGAAATGAGTTTGTCCCGTGGTTTGTCAAGTTAATATCAACTTTTACGGTGTCGATTTCATTATCTAGACGACTAGTCAAGAATTAATTACAAAATAGCAAAACCTTTTTATTCCAACAATTTTCCTTATAAACAATAATAATATCTCAAATGTTGAAACTTAAATAATAAGTAAAATGTATTTCAGTTCCTAAAATAGCAAAATGTTTTATTTCCTTACGAATACCTACGATCTTATCTTAGCTAAACAAAATGCTTGTCACCCTATCCAAGATACCGACAAACACGGCGGGGTACTTTTGTCGGGGCCACCTTTGAAACTTGGTCTTGCTAACTCCAAAATAATTTTACCTCCAAAATTAATTAAAAAATAAAGTAGAATTAAAGAAGGCGAGAAATTAGACTTTAATGACCTTGTTATTTTCAGTTTAAACAACTCGATTGTAGTTTTGTTTGTAAAATTTAATTTAATAGCACATTACACGACGAGTTTACAGCCCTGGTGGGAAGTTGGGAACGGTTAGACGTAACGTCGTACAGCCATTTTTATTGAAGCTGAATAGACGAGAGTGTACGATCTTTGACCGTTCATTGAACCTCTGAAGCCGCGCGTCAGCAATATTGCCCGATGCGCGTCGATTTGTCAATTTAGGTCATTACTTCAGTTTTTAATTGTAATTGATTTTAAGTTTAGTGTTTAACCGATCACCATACCAATCGCGCGTATTCACTCATACCTTTCTCCATTTCTTACCATTTAACTTTTACCATATTTTAACTGTTCTCGTGTTTGTTCTTAGAATAAACCTTTGTACATTATTACCAGTGACTTTTCTATCTACCATTCCTTTCGCTAAATGTACGAACCGTACATTTAACTTCGAGCCGGATAGGAATCGCGAGTGCTAAACCAGTGACAGTTCCAAGTTAACACAGTGTGTTGTGTATTCGGATTGCATTGTTATTCGCCAAGCGGTTCCTCAATTAAATCAGCGCTGTGGACGGACCAGTCCAAAGCCAGCTCTCGCCGTCACCAGCCAGGCCGAGCTATCCTACTACCAAACAACCATCTTGAGCCAAACCAAGGTTCAAAGTAACACCATCACCACATCGTTACCACGACAAGTAAGATCTTTCCTTTTTTTTTTTTTTTTTTTAATAATGTACAAAGGTTTATTCTAAGAACAAACACGAGAACAGTTAAAATATGGTAAAAGTTAAATGGTAAGAAATGGAGAATGGTATGAGTGAATACGCGCGATTGGTATGGTGATCGGTTAAACACTAAACTTAAAATCAATTACAATTAAAAACTGAAGTAATGACCTAAATTGACAAATCGACGCGCATGAGGTTCAATGAACGGTCAAAGATCGTACAGAGAGCATTGATCGAAATTGTCGTTGTCTCCGCGGTATCTTCGTTCTTTCAAAATGATATGTGAATACGGCTTTGGTTACTACGAAAACTAGTGAGTCGTTGAAGTTTTGTTACGTAAATTAGGTCACAACAACACAGTCACACTCTCCGGTCAGTTCGCGAACAACGCACTCTGCGGTCAACTGTTCGTAGTATCTTGATCGATTATGAAGTACCGCCAACTTTTGATTCTCTCGACGTCAGTTCGGTTACGTGACCGCAAAAATCAACAACCAATTAAAACCCCTAATTCTCTAATTGCGAAACACATAATTCTACTCCAATCCGTAGTGAAAAAATCCTTATAAAAGAAAACCCACACACTTTATTTTACCCTAAAATCAGGGTAATTCTTTCATGTTGGTATTTCTGAGTTACCGTCGCCGCACCGCCGGTAGTACTATTAGGTATTCTGTGGTTATCTTGAGTGTGTGCATGTGTGGGTCACGTTTGCTTGTGTGCGTGCGTAGTGTGTCAATGTAGTAGTAAACAGCTGTAAAGGGTGTAGATTTTCGTAGTTACGGAATGAGATTGTTATGATCAATATCTCCGTAACTAGCCTGAATTTTTGGCTTAAATTTGGTGAGCCTGCTCAGCTCGATGTACAGATACCCCCATTAAAAGGAATGTAGTTGATTTTGTTAAACCTTATATACGTTTGTGAATAACTTTTTCATAAATTTTTGAAAAAATTGGAATTAGCGTTATTGGTCTATAATTGTTAATTTCATATTTATCACCTTTCTTAAATAGTGGTTTAACAATACAAAACTTAAGAATATCGGGAAAGTAACCTTGTTCCATCGATAAGTTAATTACGTAGGCAAGGGGTCGGCATAGGTACCTAGAACAAGCTTTAGAGCACGAGTACTTATGTCGTCATGACCCACAGCGTTAGTGTTTTTTAAAGAGGTAATAATAGATTGTATTTCGATTTCATTTGTTAGAATTAAGAATATTGATTTATTATTAAATGGAATTTTAACTGAATTTGAATTTAAATTGTCATCCCTTGAGTTCGTCATATCTATAAAATGGTTATTAAAAATTTCACATATTATATTAGGATCATTACATACCATATCATTTTTATTTATTATGTCAATGCAATCATTTCCTGATTCATTATTTAAATTATTATCATTTATAATACTCCATGTTGCTTTGCACTTATTAGAAGCCCTATTTATAGTTTTTATATTTTCTAACTTTTGAGCTTTAACCATGCATTTTTTAAGAATTTTGTTGTATTTTTTATATTTATATTTTTTGTCAATCCTTTGAATATTATTGCTCCTAGTATACTGAATATATAAATGACGCTTTCTTTTACACGCAAGTTTGATTCCTTTACTCAACCATTTCTGGTATCTAAATTTATTACGTGTTTTTACTAAAATTTTTGGAAAGCAGAGTTTATTAAACAGTTGAAATAAACTATGCAATTCATTAAAGGCGTCGTTAGCACTGTCCTTATTATAGACTTCGTCAAATGATAAAACAGATATACAGGCAATAAATTTATGAATATTTTCTGTGCTGTAATCAGTTTTCTGTATAGTGTATTCTTTTTTAATCAATTTTAGTTTAAATGTTATCGTCTGCGCTGTTTCATGGTCGGACAGACCAAGAAGATGAATTTCTGGTTTAACCTTACGAATATTGCTTGCAATTAAGTCCAGGCATGCTCGTCGACGAGTTGCAGTATTTATGTGAGATTTCAAGTTAAAATTTCTAAGAATGCTAGTCAAGTATTCTGTTGTATTATTGTGCTTTAGTAAATTTATATTCCAGTCACCTGTTAAAATTATTTTGTTTTTATATTTGTTTTTGATTAATTTGTGAAGCAGCTCTTGAAGTTTTGTCAAAAACAAATTCACATTGGAATTAGGCGTTCTGTAAATATTGATAATAACTAATTTATATAAAGGTATGTCTACTCCACAACATTCAAAAGTTTCAGAAATCGAAAGTTCTTTACAGATATTAATAATTTTAAAATCGAGTTCTTTCTTTACCAATATCATAGAGCCGCCTCTTTTCTGATTACACCGAGAGAAGTATGCAGCTACTTTATGATTCGGTAATTTAAGAACTACTTCATCTCCACTTTGAATAAATGTTTCAGATATGCATAACACTTGTATGTCTAGCTTTCTATTTTTTAATTCCTCTAGTGCAACTTTAAAAATATCTATTTTACTGAAAAGGCCAGCTATATTTTGATGTAAAATTGTAAAGTTATTATGATCGAAAAAAATCTAAGTCATTAGGTTGTGGTTTTTGAGGTGATTCATGTGAAAAAATATCAGTTTCTTGCTTGTTGACTATTTGATCAGACAAATTAGAATTAGAAACATTTAAGCTATCGTGACAAGATATATTGTATGTATTAGTTTTCTTATTAGCGGCACGCGGTTTCTTGCCAACATTTATAAAGTCACCCTTATATTTTATATAGTCTATTTCAATATTTATTTTGAAAGTCAGTTTTTGCAAATATGATTTGTAATTTTCGTAATTCTTGTTATTAATATCTATGTATGTACAATTGTCATATTTCCTTACTAACATATAAAGTTCATTATTTAATCTATTTACATTAAGATGCCGATTTGTTTTTACATTTGTCACAAAAACTTTACAATTATTAAATTTACATAGAGTGTTGCATACATTATAGAATAACAGATAAGGGTCTTTGTTATTAGATCCTACAGACAGGACTATTATATCATGTTTATTAACATTATTAGTCAAAACATCATAGCTCGATAAAATATCGCTGCTTTGGGCTTGGGGCTTGATTAAACTAATAACATTATAAGCGTCGTTCCACCTTCCAGAGCGTGACTCCAATTTTATGAATGATAATTTCAGCGCCAGACCACGTACATGTTGATCTCCCAGAATATATATGTTCTTTTTAGATTTCTTTTCCTCAGATAACTCTTTATTGCTTTCCGGTTTACTAGAGATTATTTTAGGTATATTTAAGCCTTCGAAACTTTGATTTATAGCAAGTGAGTGTCTTAAATCAGTGGATTCCTTCCGCTTCTCACTAGAACATTGATTCGTAGCTGATGATAATTTTGAATCGGATATTTTCTTACGCTTTTTACACGATTTTCCACTAGAGGTACACACTAGCTTTAATCGATTTATTTTCATTTCGTTCTCAGACAGTTTTCCTGTTAAGTATGCATTTTCCGAGACAAGGTTTTCTATTTCTTTCTCTGCGGTGTCTAATTTTGATTGTAAACTTAACATTTTTTGTTTAATTTCCTATAAATCTTCTGTTCTGACTGTTGATAATTCTGGGCAGCTTCTGTTTAATCTTGAGATGTCATCATCATCATCATCCAATAGAGTTTCAGTTAGTGATTCGTAAGAGTTTGATGTTGAAACATTAATGATGCATTTGTTACTAAAAGTAACATTCTCCATAATAGGAGTGAACATATAGATTCCCGCACTTGTAGATTGTGTACAAGGAAGGCATTTCCATCGCCTTTTATGCTCATCATTCATTATAAAAAAACGCTTTTCCGCGCCTGCGCAGTCGATGTCGTAACTGATACTGCATAATGAACATGTCAAATATTGCTTTCTTGGTAGTTGTTTTGTGCATTTGCCGCATTTCCCAGTCATTTTATTTATATAAATAACGTAAAAATATATAAACAATAAAGAAAAATAAAAAATAAAAATCCTTATTGAAAAAAAAAAAATCTTTACGGTGAGGTTCGAACCCTGATTAGTTAGGCCATAGCGCGTCCAGTTTGCAATGCTGTTGTCACGGAGCTACGCTGACAATTACATCCGTGACGAAAAGTTTGTATAGTTTACTCGGATAGCGTTCGTCTTGGAACTTTCATTACCATATAAGGTAATTTGTTTTGAACGCGAGCACTTGATGAGTCACACTGTTTATTTTGGTTCAACCGAGTATCTTTGCACTTTAATTACACTGTTTTAAACCACAAAAATCGTAAACAAAAGAGCACAGTCTTCACAGGTTTTTGTAAAGAAACGAAGTATACAATTTTTAAGTTGAAATATCCACTTTTAATCACGTTGAACAATAAAAATCGACGGAGTCAAGTAATATACGTGCGCCCGTGCGCATTACCCGCAAAAGTCTAAGCAGATTGATCAATGGCATCAGCTACTGCCAATCATACTTTTATTAAATTGGCTAATATTTACACTTTTAATCAAGCTAATACAAATAACATTTTAAATGGTAGATGATATTTAGGCATTTTACTTTCAATCCAAATTCGAAATTAGACATTCCGCATAAAGAAATAATTACACTATATGACTAATACACATTCCGATGAAAATATAAAATATAACTGTTCATTAGTGTCGTCATGAAGGCTATTTCTGCAAATAAAACGCACAAAATCTGTGAAGTGTGTGACGTGATATGATGCATATTGCATTAAATGCGTGGCCAGTGATGCGACTCATTGCGACTCCCGGGGCGGATGCAATAACGCCGATATTAACTGCGAAATGATTTTAAAGGGCAGAACGCCCTTCGCGAATACTATATTATTTAGTGGTTGTGTTTTATCCACCCTTCAACATTTACTACTGTAGTAGGGTTTGGATAGAACATGTAGTACCGTAATGCGTAAAATAACGCTGTTGTTGTGTAAATGATGACTAGGTTATCTTACCTAGGTACTTTAGAGCGATTTTGAAAGCTGTATTTTTATAATATACTTAATTTTGGATATTTTGGAGAACGTTTTTAGATTGTTTAACACGATTACATTTGGTGTGGATCAAATTTAATTCACCCAGCGAGACATTGTATGTACAATCGACCGAAAATATTCAATAAAGTCCGTTTGAGCTTACATTCCAGACGTTTTAATACAATTAGGTCCAATTAGTTTCGCTCCAATCTATGTTCCGCTGGAAACAAACTAATTGCTAAAACTGGCAACCGGACGACGACTCTTGAAATATTCACAGAATATTATAGATAATATTAGGTCCTTGCATATGTAATTGCCGATACTCAATACTGGCAACTTTAACATCAAATATCTTGCGTTTATGAGGAATTCCAAATTCAAATTTAATTCGAAATAAAGCCAGAAAAATATTGTTTTAAAATTCGCGTTTCATTTGTTTTCACATCATTTGTTTGAGCTTCAACATTGCTATAACAACAACTATGGATGGACAAATTGAAAATTCGCGGTATTTACGAATACGAGTTCCACCGTGGCACCAGTGCGGAAACGACTCGAAGAATTAACGACGTTTACGGACCAGGCTCCGCTAACGAACAAACAGTTTTGGTTTCAACGTTTCTGTTCTGGAACTCTCCAGATCTTACCCTAACCGATTACCACTTTTGTCAAAATTTAGATAACTATTTACAAGTAAAAAAATTCAAATCTGATGAGGCAGTAAAAAACGCAAAACAATTCATAGACTCTCGCTCCCAGGATTTTTCTTCCAAAGGGATCAAAGATCTGCCTATAAAATGGCGGAAGTGTATCGATAACAACAGCGCATACATTGATTAAATCATAATTTCATTAAAAACAGTTCATTCACTTTTTGTTACTAAACGGTAATTTCATATGTAAGGACCTAATAGTACGGAACCCTCCGTGTGCTAGTCAGACTCGCACTTGGCCGGTCTTTTTTTTCGTGTTTGACTTTGGCCTCTTATTAAAAACTGTATAACACACAGGGCAGAATATCCTGTTAAAAACATCCCCTCGTGTTGCCAATTACCCTGCACATCGTAATAAAACACTGTTGTCTGTCTGTTTCGACTAAATGCTGCCGCCGCTAATATCAGCCATGAATACTCCGCAATTCGACAGACGAAGCCCCGCCGGACAATTAACTATCGGCAGGGGAGACCCGTTACAGCGTGCAGCGTGTGAATACGGATAAACGGAAGGGGTTATTATATTGGCAAAATTACTAGTCAGAGCTGAAATTGAAAACCTGTACTGTTTTTGGAATTTACCAAATAACGCTTGTTTGACGTATATTGAATACAGAACTCAATAATAGGTACCGTGGAAGGACTTTGATCAATTTTGAAATTGATTTGCATTTTACTCCTCAAATTTAACAGCAAAAAATATGAAAAAAGAATTATAATATCGGTTTTGTTTATAATGTCCAATTAGACAATAAAATATGTTATATTATTATTATATTTGTAGGAAAAAAATGTGAGTGATCAAAGTTAAACGATGGTCAGGGTTACTTTTGTTCCCCTCGTTTTTTTTAACGGAAATCGAAAGTATGCCCTGTATTCCTTTACAACGAAAAATGGGTTAAGGTTTTTTTAAGATTTTTATATATTTTGGGTGACTTTGACACAGAAAAACTAGGGTATTTTATGTAATAATGAACTTTATTTTAAAACTTTGAAGTTTTCAGGATATTACTCTTCAGATGCCAAGATTCCAAGTAGATTCCACAGCGACTGACTAAACGCAAGCATTGACAACCAATGCTGCCAACCGAAAAAAATACTAAAGGTTGCGTTCAGAAACCGTATAATTACCGTTTGAGTTTTACTACGAAATTAAGTTTTTATTAAAGTAACCCCAGCATTCAACATAACCCCATTCTACCAGTACTCATTTATACAATATGTAGTCCCTCTGCCGGACATTTATTACGTGTCACAAATTTTTCTTTGCCCTACCTCTGCTTCAGGGACATGATGATTAGAATACACAGTATCAACCTGTAGTACAGAAAATACAGTTAAGGCAACGGGTAAGGCAAGTGATCTTGAGCATTTAGCGTCGACTTGCCCGACTTCTATTACGTGCCTAAGATAGTACAAATGCTTCTCGCAGACTAAACATCTATCCGTTGGGCTCCTGTGCAAATAGATTATCATTGCGAGCAAAATATTCGCTCATGGAAAAGTAGGCGCTAACAAAAAAAAAAAACATAAAAATCTTAGAATTCTTATTTTTTACCTATTTGAAAAAAACAATTTCTTCAACCTCACGAATGTTATAAATAACTAAACCAACTTTCAAACTAAACAAAAACGTTGTTTAAAATATAAATGTGTACAAGACCGCGGTATTTTTTTTGTGTTTATAAAAAATTAACTAGTATTTAGATACATCAGGAAAAACTTCAACATATAAGTTACATGATATATTAATTTTCACATCCTATATCTAGTATTTTCGCCAGAAAATTGTGCAAAAACACCACTTTTACGTGTATTCTCCTTACCCTGGGCCTTAACATGCTATGAAGTTAGTGAGAGCTAGGCAGGTTATAAAGACCACACGCTCTTGGCGTTTAAGTAATCGTCTACTTGATAATATCATAATTTCAAAAGATTTTTTTATATGTGAATTTTGATCTTTAGAACAGGTATTTCAACAGAGTCGTCGTCAATATCAAAGACGTTTTTCTACATTAACCGACCGGCAATGGAACCCGGGACTACCGGACTCTCGACTACGGAGGTCGTCACATTTATTCCACCAATTAATAATATACATTTGGGAAGGACGCTTTGTTTAAAACGATTTGTGAACTTTTTTATTTAGATTTTAATTTACAGAATTATAATTTTTTTTCGTTATCGTTATCATAAGTAAATTTTATTTAAAAAAATAAAACTGACTTCAAAACACTAAAATGCTAAAAATAATCCTAACACTTAAGTACCTAATCAGATACTTTTGGAGTCGGTGCCAGCCGATGAGAGATTCAATGTTTTTGTTTGCACCGACTCCAAAAGTAACTGATTAGGTACTTAAGTGTTAGGATTATTTTTAGCATTTTAGTGTTTTGAAGTCGGTTTTATTTTTTTAAATAAAATTTACTTATTTTATCTATTTTTAGTGATAAATCCTAATCTAACTGCTAAACACCGATTTCATCCCCTATTTTCCTACTCTTAGGGGTGATTTTTATTTTTCAAACTTTTATCATAGCATCTTTGAAGTATAAGCTATTCAATAAAACAAAAATTATCAAAATTGGCTCATATTTGTCGAAGATAGGTAACAAGAACCACAACCAAAATATTATCTGGGTATATATTTGTTGATTTTCTCAAAAAGTTCTAAATCAATTTCGATAAAATTTATATGGGACCACCTCTGGAGTATGATCTACCAAACAAAAAAAGAATCATTAAAATCGATTCATAATTGGCGGAGCAATCGCGTAACAAATATACAAAAAAAAAAAAAAAACATACAGTCGAATTGAGAACCTCCTCCTTTTTTGAAGTCGGTTGAAAAATCGAAAAGTAGTGTCTAATTGGGAATCACACTGCACATTTATCGGTGTCATGTGTCGCATTGATTTGTTGATTGATTGATAACTGATTCAGTGGTTCTGTCACTGATCAAATAATCTTTATGTTATAGGTTCTGCTAAGTTATCAAACGTGTGCCAAATTCATTAACAAATACGTCAAATATATTAAGTGAATAAATACAATAATTATATCTCTGTTTAAAACGATGAATCAGTGTATTGTAAGTCATTAGCAAATGCATTTTGTATTTATTTAACGAGCACAAAAAAACACTCATTGACATTAACGTGGACATTGGTTGACTAAACCCTAACGGTGTGGTTACTAGATCAGCGGCAAGGCCAAACACGCTGGCGCCTTCTGAGATTTGCTTAGTGTATGATTTCCATACATTTATTTATTTTTGTTTAACATTCACTTTATCTTTAATCTTGCATGATCCATTCAGAGGCGGCAAGATGTATGATTTCCATACATATCATTTATATTTGTATAACTTTATCACTTTAATTTAGTTCTAGATAAATTAATGTTTGCAAATAAAAGCAATTACCTTGTAATAACAAACGTCACACTGACGTCGCTTTTTGACATTCTGTCATTTTTTTTTATTTTTTTTTGGTTCCCTTCTTTCCTTCCTCGATGGTTGGAAAAGGCAAAGGCTTTCGCCATACAGCCAGGTCTTATGTTAAAATGTATCTTCAATGTATTTTTTTAATTTAGAGACGTTCATCAACCGTTTCACAAATAAGGTTTAAAGCTCTTCTACAGTTGAAATTATGAAATTATATAGGGCTTTATAGTTTTCTTCATTCTTGAGAAGTTCCTGTAGACGGCGCGGGATGTCTTCAGGCCTTTTATAGACTTCTAATAAATCTTCAATCAAGATAAGTCTTTGAAGTGAGAATTCAGAACACTCAAAGAAAATGTGATGGAGAGACTGAATTGGTTCATTACAAAATGTGCATGACGGGGAGGTAATCATGTTCATTCTATGCAGATGTTCGTTAAAACGACCATGCCCAATTCGTAACCGAGAGATTAATGAGTAAAATTTTCTGTTCTTGAAAGTTCCTTTAAAGAACCAGGGCACTCTTATATCATTATTTATTTCTCTATACCAGGTTCCTTTTGCTTGAAGAGTTTCCTGCCAATGCTCTGTCCATTCTCTCCGTGACGATTCTTTTATAAGAGTAGTGCAATCTGAATGTGGTAATTTAATATTCTTTGCAGGAACTAGATCCGAAGTATTTGTTATAAGTTTAGCAAAATAATCTGCTTGCTCATTGCCAGCCACACCTATATGCGAAGGAGTCCAAAAAAATATAATATCTTTACCCTCATTAATTAGCTCGACATACTTTTCTTTGATTTTTATAATTAGGTAATTTGTTTTAGCATTGTGGCATGGATTAGACAGTGCTTCTAAAACGCTCATACTATCTGATATAATAATCCACTTTTGACTGTCAAATTTTTCTATGTACTGTAAGGCAGCTAATAAGGCACATGCCTCGGCCGTGTATATACTTGTAAGACATTCTGTCAAATAGCATTGTACGTAATCTATGCACAGACAATATAATCAATAGTAATGCCATGCTCACAATTGACTGATACACATCATAAATAATTTATATCTTTGTATAAAGTAATTAGTTAAATCAATTAGGTTGATTTATGTTGATATTTTAATTTAATAGTAAATACTATTTGTTTGTTATTATGTTGTCACAACAAAACGTCACTCAAAGAAAGCGGTCATTAACCTGCATTTGTAAATAATACAAATGCAATACCAAAACGTAGATGCATTTGGCGGTTAATGACCCGCATTCAAATTTAATATAAATAGGTCACACAATGTAATAACGCCCTCTTACTTTCATCCTCCACTAGACCATACTGGGTCACTCTGCCCATTTATAAAATAAAAAACCATAATTTCTTCAACGTCCATTTTATTTATACTCCTGCTAAGCTTCGAGTAACATTAGAAGTCAGGAATTATACATATTCGAGCCGTTCAGCGACTGTTGAAGAATCAAGAAGGAATCTGCAGAGTCACCGGGTCATCTCCGTGGGTGTCAGCAGCCAACTGAGTTACGCCAGCCAAGCCGGGAACATCCAGGGAGCCGGGAGGACGGAGAGCCAGCAGGGTGCCTAAAAGAAAGAAAACACCATCAGAACGTTCCAGCCGTCTAAGCCAGAAGAAAGAAGATCAAGATCATCAACTACAAGGCAGTCAGAGGCACAAGGACAGTGAGACCGTTCCTAATTTTTCCTTTCTCTTTAGTACATTGTAGAGGTAAATTCAATTGCCTACTTACATTTTTCACCCTCTGTATTCATTTAGGCGTATTTTGCGATCTAAAGTCAATTCATTTAGACGTTTTTTAGCGTTCTAAAGTTCATTCATATTCATTTAGACGCATTTGCGATCTAAAGTCAATCCATTTAGAGGTTTTTTTTTAGCGTTCTAAAGTTCATTCATATTCATTTAAACGCATTTGCGATCTAAAGTCAATCCATTTAGACGTTTTTTTTAGCGTTCTAAAGTTCATTCATATTTATTTAGGCGCATTTTGCGATCTAAAATCAATCCATTTAGACGCTTTTCAGCGTTCTAAAGTAGATTCACATTCAATTGGGCGATTTGCAGCGTCCTGAAGTCAATCTTTTTCGTTTCATAATCACTTTGGGGGTATCCAACAGCCTCTAATTCAAATTTCATCATCATCCAGTGATTTGGGCGTCTTCAAAGATCTAAAATTCATAGCATCTTCATCAATTCCATTGATTTAGGCAGTTCTTAACGGCCTGAAATTTAAAATTCAATTCAGTTGGGCAATTTATAACGTCCATATTTCAAATTCACGACTCATTTCCTTTCGATTGCACTAATCAATTTGAACAGCAGAGTACAAATCCCTTAATTAACAAGATTTATTTACATTTTTCAGCATTTAAATTCACTTAACCTCACTTTTTGCAAACATCGTTAGACCACATATCATTGTAGAAACAGTTTTTCCATTACTTTTAACAAATAAATAGCTGCTTTATAGTACATTAATTCAATCACAGAATTGATTTAATTTATTCGAGAGAAAATAACTATTGTATCAGCCAGCCGCTGTCAGCTGACAAGCTGAAAATAACGGTCCGAAATTCCGAACTAGTGAGGTGGGTAACGGTTTTTTTTTTTTTTCGGCACCTATCTATATTCTAGGTAATAGATTCACGAAAAATTGTATTTCTGTTATTTCTACTTTACAGTTGACTAATTTACAGATTTTTTAAACTACCCAACTTTAAAAAAAAAAAAAAAAAAAAAAAAGGAAAAATGTCTGAATCTAAAAATCTTAAATGTAAAAGGGGAGCAATAAAGGGCAAATTGACTACTTTTCAAAACTTCGTAAAGGGATTGCAAGCTGAGCCCAAACTAACACAGCTTCAGCTAGCACAACTCCAATTGCGATACGACAAGATAATTACTACATTCGATGAATTCGATGCTTTACAGACTGAAATAGAAATGCTGTCGGAGTCGGAGCCTGCAGGCGAGGGGGTAGTTGACAAAGAGCGCCAACTTTTTGAAGACACCTACTACGACTGCATGGCTTCGGCTCAAGTCATAATGCAGCGATCCAGGCGCAACTCCGGCGAGACAGATATCGAGGTAAGTGCTGCTTCCACTGTTGTTAAGGCGCACAGTTCAAATTTCATTAATTTACCAAAAATTGATTTGCCTCGCTTCGAGGGTGGCTATCATGGTTGGCTTGCATTTAGAGATACATATCTCTCCTTAATTCACAATAATGATTCTATCAACACTATAAATAAGTTTCATTATTTACGCGCTTCAATGAAAGGTAGTGCTGCGCTTATAATTCAAAGTTTGGATATCACACTCGACAACTATCTAATAGCATGGCAATTGCTTTCAGATAGGTATGACAATCCAAAATTATTAATAAATCATCATGTCAATGCGTTATTTAATGCAGACTCTATAGCAAAAGAATCTAGTCAAGCGTTACGAAATATCCTTGATATAACTAATAGGAACCTACGCGCTTTGCAAAACTTAGGTCAACCTACCGACCATTGGGATACACTTATTGTACACCTAATGTCCAGCAAACTAGATGGTAACACTTCTAGGGAATGGGAACAGAAAAGGAATTCAGAGTCAACTGTCCCATCTCTAAAATCATTTCAACAATTTTTATTAAGTAGAGCAGACTTTCTGGAAAGCCTAGAAACTAATAAAAATAATTATGGGTGTACCCACCATTTAAAGTCAGAAGGTTTTATGGTTACCACATTGGGTGATAGTAACAGACGTAGAAATTCATTAAACAGCAACAGTCAATCACAGTGCCCTATGTGCAAAAAGTCACATAATCTGTTTAATTGCTTTTTGTTTAGGAAGTTGCCTGTGGAAGCTAGATTAAATAAAGCTAAAGCATTTAAAGTTTGCCTAAATTGTTTGTGTCACGGTCACAATGAATCCCAGTGCCGACTATCAAAGTGCAAATATTGCAATAAGACACACAATACACTTATTCACATTGATAAAGACTCTTCAATGCCTAATCCAGAGATAGCCTTAAGCGCTATTACATTGCAGAGCTCTGTCAGCTCAGTCGCATCTGGTACTTCTACACAAGTACTATTATCAACGGCACTGATTAAAGTCGCAGATGCCAAGGGTAAATTGCATACTGCAAGAGTTTTGTTAGATAATGGCAGCACCACAAATTTCATCACTAAAGATGTTTGCAGTAAATTAAAAATAAACACTTCCACAGTCAACTCCAAAATAACAGGTATCAATAATCATAATGAAATGAAATGAAATGAAATAGTTTATTTGTATAAAGCATGGTACAGATAGGATGGTGCAAGTTATTAAGCTCAGCATGCTCTGTCTTGGTCAGACATGCAAATATTTTTGTAAAAATAAAAAGTTAGGTACATATTTCTAGGTCTGATATTTCTACATTAAAATAAGCACAATAAGTATTTAGGTATAATTACATTAATAATAAAAATAAAAAATATGTCAAAAAAAAATGCTAATAGATTTAAATAATAATTAAAAATTCAAAAAATCATTGACAGTATAAAAACATTTTTCTACAAGCCAGTGGTGCAACTTTTTCTTAAACAGATTAATCGGCAAGTCAGTCAGAGATGTGGGTATTTTGTTAAATATCTTGATGGCCATTATGTAACAGTTTCTACTAAACAATTTTGTTCTCTTTGGTGGGAATTTCAATCTTTCGGGGTATCTCCTGCTGTAAAAATGATTTTCTTTGTATTTGGTAAAAAAATCTGGATGTTTTTTAACGAACAAACCAGTTTCGTAAATGTATAAGCCTGGCAGTGTTAAAATGTTTAAATTAATAAATAATGATTTGCATGAGTCTAAGGGGTGTGCGTTGCACATTGCTCGAATACATTTTTTTTGTATTTTAAATAATGTTTCAGCTTCCGTTGAATTACCCCAGATCACTATACCGTATCGTAGTACAGATGCAACATAACCGTGATAGGCAAGGAGAGAAATTTTCAAATTATTTGTACATACTAGGTTCAAGTCGCATTCCATTAGGAAAGCATCTACCTACCCTAATTGAAACAAAATTAGGATGGGTAGTTTCAGGTAGAATAAATAAAACTCCAAATTCAACCTCAACATGTATGTTTGATAATTTAATTAATAGAACAAATAAAGTGCCTAAGGCTAAAGCGAGTCTCAAACAAAACCATAAGCCATTTAGGAATCTTGCTTCCTGTAGTCCTAGTGCTGATAAATCAGGTCATTCTTCCTTCCTTGTTCTACCTAAAACAACAAAAAAAAGTTTGCTTAGCGGGGGGAGAAGCGAAGAAGCATATTATTAGAAATAGTTCTAATTTTAAACATCACATACAGCCTCATTTAAGTGGGGGCAAGACTGAGCAACTAGTTATAAAATAATATAACATTTTCCACTGTTGCTCAGTGCTTACTTGCTTACTTACTTATTTTATTATGCAAATGTAATTATTTAAAATACAATTAATTATTTTAATTCAATTATTATTCATAGTTTTATTGTAAAAGTAGCAGTTTAAATATATTCAAAGATGCAACAGTTGTCTTTAGAAAAATACAATTTAAACTATCGGACTAGTAGGCAGAAACTTAGTCAAAAGTACTGTCCACTGTCCACATTCATAGCAAATGCTGTCAATTCAAAGGGCAGAAACTTGGTCAAAAGTACTGTCTTTCATTCATTACACAAGTTGTAAATTCAAATTACAACTATTCAGCCTTTAATGGGCATTCAGTATATAACTATTATACAACACAAACAGGTAATGATCATGCACAGCCAGTCATGACAGCTAACCGAAAAGGCAGAGGTTGTATTCTGATAAAAGCACATATATGTGCCTTTGTGTGCCTTGCAACTAAAGCAGTGCACCTTGAATTAGTTTCAGATCTAACTAAGGAAGCCTACAGTGCTGCCTTATATTCATTGCTTGCCGGGGTAAGCCTCAAACTTTATAATTCAAACTTTAAATAGGTCCCAGAGTACATGCATCGAATTCACAAATTACCTTTAATTACTAGAATTCTATTTATACAATAGGTTTTACTCACCTTTACTTAGAAATGTCAACAACGCTGACTAAGATTTAGGCAAAATTAGTCAATCCAATCCAATCTCATTCATTACTCCCATGTCCAAGTTTCATCCATGTATTCAAGTACACTCTTCAAGGAACGGTCTCGCAGATTTGTGCCTCAGTCTCACTCATCACTGAGATGCCAGTTCCTGAAGAAGAATGTTGGTCAGCTTTCTGATATTTCACATTTGGCTCCAACAGAAACCTTGGTCTGAGAACTATCCACAATCTTCAACGAAGATCAACACCATCACTCCGTTGGCACCCTGATGGTCATCAAGGACAACTTAGCACCGCCGCTTCTATGGCAGCTTAGACGCATCACCCGCACGCTGCCTGGACCAGACGGAACGACTCGAGTTGCAGACATCCAGAGGAAACGTCGAGTCATACGACGCGCCTACAACAATATCTGCCCACTTCCTGCATAATTCAAAAACTCTTTTGTAGGCGGCAAGATGTATGATTTCCATACATTTATTTATTTTTGTTTAACATTCACTTTATCTTTAATCTTGCATGATCCATTCAGAGGCGGCAAGATGTATGATTTCCATACATATCATTTATATTTGTATAACTTTATCACTTTAATTTAGTTCTAGATAAATTAATGTTTGCAAATAAAAGCAATTACCTTGTAATAACAAACGTCACACTGACATCGCTTTTTGACATTCTGTCAAATAGCATTGTACGTAATCTATGCACAGACAATATAATCAATAGTAATGCCATGCTCACAATTGACTGATACACATCATAAATAATTTATATCTTTGTATAAAGTAATTAGTTAAATCAATTAGGTTGATTTATGTTGATATTTTAATTTAATAGTAAATACTATTTGTTTGTTATTATGTTGTCACAACAAAACGTCACTCAAAGAAAGCGGTCATTAACCTGCATTTGTAAATAATACAAATGCAATACCAAAACGTAGATGCATTTGGCGGTTAATGACCCGCATTCAAATTTAATATAAATAGGTCACACAATGTAATAACGCCCTCTTACTTTCATCCTCCACTAGACCATACGGGGTCACTCTGCCCATTTATAAAATAAAAAACCATAATTTTCTTCAACGTCCATTTTATTTATACTCCTGCTAAGCTTCGAGTAACATTAGAAGTCAGGAATTATACACTTAGCCTGAGCTTGTCCATTCTAATGCTACTTTTTTTAAATTTTATGTTTTTGTTTAGATCAACCAACATCTGCTTACAATAATACATACGCATATAAATTTGATAACTTAATAACTAAATGCAACAAATACTTGAAGGTTAGCTCCACATGCATACTAAGCTTACTTACTTACTTTCTAACATGTTACTTGTTAATGTTACTTCACTACTACTGTTGGACAAGTCGTATATGAAATGGAGTAAGGTAAGGTAAGGTATCTTGGAGGTATAAGAAATTAAAGCTTCTAAATCACTACAATGAAAGGGTTCGGCCATTTATTTGTATACTATACACACTTACCCTACACATGTAACTACACGTGTTACTTTTCACTTTAATCTAGAATCAAATAATTTGATTACGAACTTTTCCTTTACTCGTGCTGCAGGACTTTACAAGAAGCAAAGTCTCACAGCACAAATAAAGGAAAAGTTCGAAAATGTAAATTTGTAGAATCATATTTACATAAATGTGCACTATTTGAGCATATTCATTACTCACGAGTGTACTATGAAAAGGGGAGCCTTTATAACTAACTTTGGCAGTTTTGAAGCAAACATTATGGCGTAGTACAGCAGTAGCAGTATCTCAGCTTTATACAAGTCTAATTGACAAACAAGGAAAATCTTTTTGTAATGATTGTCTGTACCTAAATAAATGAAAAAAAAATCGAGCTCTCCGCGCGTTTCTAAAGCCCGTCCAGTCAAACATCAGAGGTATGACTTTTGCAGTTCGCATAAATCGATCGTATACTAATCATTAATTTGTATTACTATTATTTCCCAAATATTACCACATAATTTAGCCCGAAATCACCGCATTATTTAAGACAGCGCTTTCAATATTTGCATTCATGACAGGGTCATCTATAACACTACTTCTCCAATTTTTCCATTTCTTTTATAAAACTCATTGCACAATAGGCCCTCAGTCGTACGAGTAAGTGTTTAGTTTATCAACCAACTATCAAGAAATTTTAAAATTTTATAGCTTTGGTAGACGAACTACTGTATTTGTTAATTTGAGTGTAGCGTAATGCGAGTTGAGGTTCTGTGCGAACTCGTGAGAACTTTGACAACTGCGAGTTGTATTTCAATACAGCTTTATTAAGTCGTGTGTAGTTGAGAAGACTTTGAAACTTTTTCCTGCGTTTGAGGTATTTGTAGGAACTCGCGCATATTTACTAGAAACTGCACCGGGAATTTATATTTTAGTAAACAGAACAATGAGTACAAAGATTGAGAGAATTGAAGGGAGTTTATAAACAAGTTGTGGTATTCTGAACAAATAAAGTCACACACACGTACCGAGTATTCCCCTACGACGGTTCTTTAATTGAATTCAGAATTCTTAGCGCGAGGGCTGTACACAATAGACGGAAATGGCGTCGTTTGTTAAAGTTATCTATACTATGATAAAACTGTGAAATGTATATTGACTGGAAAAAATAAATAACAGACCCCAGACTTGTATGATACCAATAGGCTCGGACACTACTGGTCCGATTTTGATTTTGTTTTTACTGTTTGAAAGTAGAAAGTCAAAGTCTTTTCTATGAAGATCCATATAAAGTAGGGTTCACGATTAAGGCGTGTCGTTCGTTATAGTAAATAAAAAGATCAGGTAGTATAATATTTTCACATCCAACTTTTATACATAACAAGAAATAGCGCATTTACAAACCTTTATATCTACAGAACTAGCTAGGCTAATAAACAGGCGGTAGCTTAGCCAGCAGCGCTCAGCGCCTAATGCTCGGCCCTTACACCGAGACACGCTTCTCAATGGCTGGTTTTAATCCCGAATCGCGGTTTATACCACTGTTGATAAATATTACTATTGAAGAAGTTACAGGAATGTTGGTAAATGTTTTTTTTTTGCTAGATATTTGAGTTGTTAAGGCGTGTTTATTTGCAGAAATAAAAAAGTAAATAATGCTTATATAAGTTTCCTTTGCAGGGCACACATAGGCCTCACCTAAAGGTACGTACGAGGTGGTTTGGGCCATGCACGTGGTGATGCGGACCCAGTGCGGTGCGGTGGGCTAGTGTAAGGCCAGTGAATTCTCTGCTGAATGCTAAGATATATCTATTCCAAAAAAATATCTAAATTTATTAGTCCGCATCATATTAAATATATTTTTTCTATAATTTACAACAAGGATGCTGATCTAAATATTCGCACGTGTGAAAAACTTTTTAATGTTGTCTTTGCAATTATAAAAGTTATATCTATACATATAAAAGAAAGTCGGGTTAGTTACACCATTTATAAGTCAAGAACGGCTGGACCAACTTTTATGATCTTTGGTTTGTTAGATTTGTCTCCGCCCCGAATAGCAGAATAACTAATAAAAATCTGAAAAATTTACAAAAAAAAAGAGGCGGTACGAAGTTCGCCGGGACAGCTAGTCAAAGATATAAATCACTGGGGGAGGCCTAAGTTCAGTAGTGGACGTCCTATGGTTGAAATGATGATGATAATTATCAAGGATAAAATTACACTTGAAAAAAAATACAATAGCCAGACGTTTAGTTTTATATGTGGTAGCAAATATGTTATTCTCCATAGGAAAAGAAGTTATATTTGAGCCGCCCATTTAACTCTGTTGCCTTTTTTACACGTCTGTTTGCTTTGTAATACTGCTTTTGCAACTGTGTATCTACGGTCCCGGCGGGAGAGAAAGCGTGTAATCAAATGCAGTACACTTCGCCGCGGGCTCCAGGGAGTTAATTGACAGTACGATTATTTGCGGATCGTGTTGAGGTGGCCCGACTTCCCCTAGCAGTGATTGTACTACAGTGTAGATTCACACATTGAGTCGACGCATTTGAAATGCTGTCGTCACTAGGTAAATTTCAAAAGATTTAGCGCTGACATTAGCTAATGATTCTAACGTTTTGACATATTAGTCTTGGTCATGACAAAATTCAGTTTGACGACCGTCTAGTGTGGGGGTTCGCGCTCCGGACTACAAAGCCAGCGGTTGTGGGTTCGAATACCGCAAGGAGCAAGTCAAATTTATCATAACTAAACCACTAGGACGTGTGATTTTAATAAATATACCTTTATTAAAATCACACGTCCTAGTGGTTTGGTGGCATAGTAAAAAAAACTATTTGAACAGGAGTTTTTGGCTCCGAATGAATGGTTTTGTTTGGATGTAATAGGTTTTTAACTAAAGGGAGAAATATAAATTAAGTTAGCAAAATTATAAGTTCTACTCACGGATTTAAACAGCCAGAAAGCCACAAATAGTAACATTTGTGAAAAAAATAACTGTCCAATAAGTTTGAAAACCTCTAAGCGCCTATACCTACACACTACGCTGCTGACCGTATTGGGAGCAACCGCACGGTTGACAAATAGTAAGCAAAGCTTGGCTGCCCAGGCGCATCACAGTGCGTAAAGAAATCCGTTTCACATACATTGTTAAGCTAGCGATCCACAAAGCGGCAGTAGTGCGTAGGCATTTTAAAAATAAGCTTCTGATTTCGATTTCAGTACCGTGTTACCGTGTACGAACACCTTAAATTACGAACTCGCAACTAACTACAAGCTCACCGCAGACAGCTCTACTGCATAAAGCCCGGTTTCCTCATCATTTAAGTCTCGTCTACTTTACGCCGAATTTGCGCTGCTAATTCTTGTTTAATCTGTTCCGAGCGCCGAGCGGGACTAAATTACGTTGTCAGGGATTGCATGTCAGATTTCAAGCACAGAAATAGAAATATCTTTATTGATGCAACACACTATTACAATAATTAAATAACACAAAAAGTGTGGTGTGTGTGTGTGTACGTATATGCGTGCGTGAGTGCGTGAGTGTATGAATGCGTGCGTGCATGCGTGGGTGCGTGAATAGAATAGAATAGAATAAAACTATATTGCAATAAATGTGGTACATTATGATGGAACAAACATTTGGCATCTCATATCTAGCCTAAAACAAAACACGCACGTACGTGCGTGCATACGTGCGTGCGTACGTGCGTGCGTACGTGTGCGTATGCGTGCATGAGCGAGTATGCGTCCGTGTGTGCGTGCGTGTGCGTATGCGCGCATGAGAGCGAGTATCTGTGCGTGTGTTGCGTGCATGAGCGCGTTTGCGTGCGTGTGTTGCGTGCATGAACAATTATGCGTGCGTGTGTTTCGTGCGTAAAAGTAAAGCTTCAACGTCGTATGGACACAGTCCTGAAGAAAGTTAGCAACTATCTTTTTTTATTTATTATTACTAAACCACCCAAGCCTCTGCGCATGTCGATGTTTGACCATTGGCCTCTAAAACCGATACTTCTTCTTCGTTGTGACATACTGAAGCGGGGCAATGGTATAGGCCATCTCGTACACACTGATATTCAAACAGCTTGCGGACTGATTGTACCTCGGCCCATTTATACACCATCATTGTGGAGTGCCGCTTAGGAAGAAATAACAATATTTTCAACATTGCTCTTTGAGCTCGTTCTAATTGAAGTTGGAGCTGCACCTCCCTTGCTTAAAAGGATATTTAGTGAACAAAAAATAATGATGTTTAAATTATGACTATTATTATTATATTACCTGGTGCTTTAACTATGTTTGCTTTGTGCCTGGCCGTGGACATAATCCGTTAATTAACAGCTCATTCTATCTTACTATACTATTGACAACCGTCTGGTGTATAAGTTTGCGCGCCGGCAACAATTACAAAAGATTGCTGGTTTAAATCCAGCAAGGGGCAAATGTTTGTGTAATAAGCACGAGCATTTATACTTTATTATGTCAATAAATACAATCTGAATGACGACCTGACGACCTCCGTAGCCGAGAGGCGAGCAAACCGGACTTGGTGTCGCTATCTCTGAGGTCCCGGGTTCGATACCCGGTCGGTCAATGTAGAAAAATAACTTTTCCGTATTGTCTCGGGTCTGGGTGTTGTGGTACCACAGATGTTTCTGATTTCTGTAACACAAGTGCTTAAGCTAGTTATCATAAGATCAGAGCAATGTATGTGATGTTGTCCAAAATATATATTTATGGCATGTATTTAACGCTGCGACTAATAAATCTGATTTAAGGTTTATAAAATAATTAAAGTGGATAGCAAATATAATAGGTTGGCAGCAACGGTGGAGTACAGTATTATGTAAAAACTAGCAGCATTAAAAAGTCATTCTAAGCTTAAGTTTAATTTAAACTGGCATCGAGTTTTTCTTTTGGCAATTGAATTTATGGTTGAGCGGAAACTCGGAAGCAACTAAAAAGTACAAAATAGGCATTCATAAATTGTAAAGTAGAGATTTCTATTAAAATGGTTTTAGTTTGTATTTAATAGGATTGAGATCTAATTAAGATAATATGTGGTGTGACATGTAAGCTGCAAATAAAGTAAAAAATGGCATGCAATTTAAATATTGTAAGTTTTATTTCTTGACTTATTTTTTATTTATAAGGGCGAAAAATTAAAAGGCATTAAGGTTATCAATAATCAATCTTTATTTATTTGTTTATTGTTACGTAATTGTTACGAAGTTATACCTAGGTATATCTATACTAAAATTATCATTGGATAATTAGGGCCGGCTTCGATTTGGTGGGGCGCCCACGCTTTTTTTTTTGTCCTATTGGAATCATTTTTGCCTCCAAAGGCGGAGTTGTTTGGTTTAACCTTATGGCAAGACCCAGTATATGTTTACAGGTGTATATTTTTAAACATTGTGGACAGTTACATGTGCCTTGCTTCCAATCTGCCCTAGGTAGTACAATTTTCCAAAATAAAAAGTTTTTTTCTTGATACTCATCATGTCTGCCATGTGTCACTACGTGATATTCCCGAAGACGTAACTTTTTTATTAGGGACTAAATATACATTACTTACGCAATCAGGTGTTAAAGTCTTTACTTTAATGTTCTGTTTATCCGCCGTTTTCATTATATTATGATTTCAAAAACTAAAAAAGGATTCCCTGATATTTATTTATAGTATTCGATTTAATATTACAGCTGCTCGTTAATCAGAGCCAGAAAGTTGTTTTTTTAGATGGAAGTCTACAGTAGCCTTAATATATTATTTGCTATCCGACTGTTAATATTAGTCGCCATGTCATTATTTTTAGTACCCCACCTATAATTTCAATCGCCATATGTAAAAAATTCTTCCAAGAAGTCGCAGCCGTTATTTAGTTTTTTATAATACTTTGCAATTGCTGGCTATCCAATATAATTGAAGCCAAATAATTTAAACATTGCTCAGTTATTTTTGTAGATGCCAATAGGTTATACCCCATTAATTTTTCATTCGCCTCAATAATAATAAGCTTATATTTATTAGTTATTCATGTATATGCCTATTTTTGGGCAAGATAATTGATGGGATTGTAGAACGAATTTTTATTTTTTTACCTAACCCCACTTCTAGTTTCTCTAGAATATGTAAACAGAGACCGAGCATTATTTTTATATATTCATCAGGATTATACGGCATGTTCTAAAAATACTCGCGTGCATGCATGTCGGACGAGCGCGATAGCTATTGCATAAAAGAACAACCATATCAAGCCGATATTTTTCTAGCTATTTGTGTAATTCTATTTTGGTTTGGTTTGAATAGCGTTTAGAATATAGATTTCTCCATGTAGAATATACAGCCAATAATGCTATTGATTGATCAGGTTATATGTTCGTTTGTTTGAAGCCCATTATTGTAATTCAATATAAGTTTATCAGTCACTGGGCCTATGTTCAGCAGTAGACGTCCTATGGCTGAAATGATGATGATGATGTATGTTTCGCTAAATCATTAAAACAAAAATCTTCTAATCCAAACACTAAATAATTATTTCAAAATTCAACAACCTGATAATCAGATTGCATTGACTTTATTAAAATAGAGGGACATATTATCTTGTTTTTTTATATCTGCAGTGTTGTGTAGTGCAGTAGTCTTTTTAACATCCATTTCAAAAAAATATCTTAATTTGGCGGACTATTTTTTTTTATACAGGGTGTCCCTAGAAGAGTGTACCAGCGGGCGTCAGGTGACTGAGGACACAAATACCTATTGATTGCACCCCCTTGTATGTTAAGCGAAAATGAACGATTCGAGATATTTAGTTTAGAATGGATTTTGACCTGATAGCGAATCGATCCAGAAAAACACGTGTGACGACTTTACGGTTAGTGCTAGGGTCCCATTTTGTTACTAAAATAATCCGTAAAAAATAAGTCATAAATGCTTATTAAACTTATTTTCGTCGTTTTAATATGTCTGGACAAAATTCATTTGAGAAACTAATTCGAGGAAACTTTTGCCTCCTTCCATTTCTCTCGATATTTTTATATGAAGCTGCAGAAACAAATGTTTAAAACTTACAGAGCTGTTAGTCAACTAAGTAAGGAAGTTTTTAAGATACATAACAGAAAATATTTATGTACATTATTTTTAACTAGAGCGAGACTCAGTTACAGATTTATTCCTCCGCAAAATGTTTTATGCTAACGTTTAACTAACATTTTACTCAGAAAGATACATTATTGGACTATTTTTATATAAAAATTGGGACTCTAGCACTAACCATTTCCATTTTATTCCATTCTAAACTAAATATCTCGAGAATCGTTCATTTTCGGTAAACATACATGGGGGTCCCATCGATAGGTATGTGGTACACCCTTCTTGGGACAACCTGTGTATTTTACAATAATTTGTTACCACGTTAACTAATTTCGATGATTCTTTCTATTATCATCATATAAGAAAATCATCAAACATTGCATGAACTCCATACCACGCCAACTGATTTCTGTATCTATGTTATCCAATATCTTCGGAAAATGTGAACCGATTTTGATGATTCTTTTTTCAATTGAATAGCGTATACTTCAAACACAGTATTATTTTAAATTTGCGGAAAAAATTTACCTCTGAGGGTGAAAAAATAGGGGATGGAATCGGTTTTCAGCATTTCACTTGTGATTGCACTCTTATGATTCGTTTTGTTGAAGATTTATCACTAAAAATCGATGAAATAAGTAATAATATGAAAAAAAAAACGACTTCAAAAAACTGAGAAGCTAAAAGCCGTATTGGTAGGTCAACTCATTCTTAATTCTAAATTAATGCAGTAAGGTATATTTTTGCAGCAAAAATGGCTTTGGATTCATGTACTTAGGAAATGAGATTTCCAGATTTATCAGCCTCATGGGTGAAGTTGCAGGACTTGCCCGTCATTAGGCCAGTACATTAGTCTGCTAACAGCCTACATTCGTTATTTTATGGGTTTCGACTGGTTAGGTTAAAATTTTGTGTAAATTTCAGTGACCCAAACATAGACGTATAACGTAAACAAATAAATTTTGAATATGGTGAGCACATTTTGGTGAGCAAATTTATGGATTTTAAAAAGTTCTGAAAATGATGCCATGTAGTATATCAAATGAAAGGGCTTCTTGTGAAGATCTCAAATATATTTTAATATTATTATAAAATGAAAGTCACTGGGGAGGCCTATGTTCAGCAGTGGACGTCCTATGGCTGAAATGATGATTATGCAAAGAATTAGTTTTAAGAGTTATTTTAAAAAAAATCAATTTCCCGAACCCCCTTATCTCCGAAGTTACTGAGCCTAAAAAATTCAAAGAATACAAAACAAAGACGAGAAGATTACAAGAAAACCAAGTCCATGTCCATGGTAAATGGCTTAACATTGTGCGTAGTAACTTACATTTTCAGTTAAAATGTTATGGGAGAAAATATATGTTTGAAATACTTTGATAAGTTTGTCAACATATTATAACACTTGATGATAAGGACAGCTACGCGGTGTGAATTTTTACTCAATACGACGTGATGGCAGCCCTCTGCTGTGACATGATTTTTGTGCTAAAACTTCAATACCGTCGAGAGCCAAATTAGTTCTTTGTAAATTATGTTATTTTGGATTATTGAAATATGATTTCCATTGTTTTTTATGTTATTTAATATATTCGAAATTAGTTTAAAAATAAATTTCTATGCAAATTTTGTATTGTTGATGTTTAAAATCGAAAATTGTGTAAAACTATGTAAGATAGAATCGGTAACAAAACTACTCCACTGTAACAGCTCCAATAACGAAGCCTTGTAATTTATCTACGTTTAGGAATGTATATCCAGTGACGACACCTCTACCAAAACTTTGTATATATTTGACAGCCCCGGAGGGTAATGTGTTTAGATTTCTTTGTTTTTGTAGAGGTGAACGGATTTTTAAAAGCAAATTTTTCCCGATTTCTAACTACTGATTTCGGCTTGTGTGTGTTTGCAGAAATCATTTTAGGAACAACAGGAACGCCATCGCGCCACATGCCCAGTAAACGTAATAACAGTACGGAGCCCTTTCCACGCTCAACTCGAACTTGTCTGTGTTTTTTAGCGAAGAGGTTGGAAGAGGTTTACAAATACGAGTGCCGGAATAAGGTACTGTTACTATTTCTTCTTTCGCAGAATCAAAAGAATTTATTCACATTATAATTTCATTGATGTATCTTTCTTTATGTTACATTGCGTGTTTTAGACCTAATATCCTAAAATTATAACTGAAAGTAAGAATAACATACATTTAATATATAAACGAGCGTCAGTAATAATTTTATTTTACCTGGAAAAGCGCCCTCTGTTGACATAAAGCACCGCATCGAGAAGCTGAGACTTACCGGCTCACAGCATGTGCCAGTGCTTGATTTGGTTCAAATAATTTGTGAACAGTTGCTTGTAGCTAGACACTGGCTCTGCTCATGCCACAAAATTGCAGTTGCAAAAGGTTATGCTTGTTCGAGCAGTGTTGTAAGTTAAACTTAGTTTATTAAAAGGGGAATAGATGGCTCTGCACGAAAAAAGTCGTGTTATTGACCTAGCTAGTTTAAGATGTTCATATTTTTTGTTAAAGGTTTTACACAAATTAATAGTTATTTTAATTTATTTGATTTAGGGGTTTAAACGAACGAAACATTTTCGTAGTAGCCCACTGATATGCAAATATCCAAAATACTTTACGTATCTTGTAAATTATATCTCAGATACCTTTTATGAGGTATATAGTACATCTCTGCTCATAAGAAGCTTTAGGCCGTTTGCGTCTAACGTCTTCCCGCAACATAAAATACGTCATTGGGCTACTGGGTGGGAGACCTACCAGCACACACTGAACCTTTTATTTTTTTGATCACCTTCCTTCTGATAGTTCTGCGAGCGATGTGACCTACGCATTGCCACTTCTATTTGGTAATTAAAAGGGCTGTGCCAGTGACTTTGCTACTATTGTAAAAATCCTTATTGGGAATCTTATCACTTAAAGAAACACCGAGCATAGCACGTTAAGTGACACGCATATTAAACAAGCAGGGGCCAGCAAAGGATATATTTCAGTGGTCTCAGACCTCTGGTATCAAAGAAATTTCTGAGTGAATCTAAGATGTTATAATAACACTTAGATTCCCTCAGAAAATTCCCTCACGTCATTTTTAGGGTTCCGTAGCCAAATGGCAAAAAACGGAACCCTTATGGATTCGTCATGTCTGTCTGTCTGTCTGTCCGTCCGTATGTCACAGCCACTTTTATCCGAATCTATAAGAACTATACTGTTGAAACTTGTTAAGTAGATGTATTCTGTAAACCGCATTAAGATTTTCACACGAAAATAGAAAAAAACAATAAATCTAATCAATACTTAGAACTGAAACTAAAAAAAAACGTTTTCATCAAACCCATTGGTTTGAACGAGATCTAGTAAGTAGTTTTTTTTAATACGTCATAAATCGTAAACCGCAATTTACCTTTCGTAATGTTATGGATTTCATTTTGCAATAAAAATACCATAACTATGACTCGAATGTCGTGATGATTGAACTTTTACCTACCTGGTACCTACAGGTTTGTACGGAACCCTTGGTGCGCGAGTCCGACTCGCACTTGGCCGGTTTCTACATAAAGAAAGAAAACATACAGGTTCGAAATAAACACCCTTATTTCGAAAACGTGACTCGCTATCGCGATCTTATGTACAGGTAGCGCCATCCATCGGTGGTGCGGAGAACTGCAAGTGAAAACTAAGCACAACACTGACCTGGCACTGAAGATGGTGGCGAGCGCCATGAAGCAGCCGTCGGCGACGCGCGGCGGGCCGGTGAAGCACTTGTCCACGGTCCAGTCCAGCAGCGGCCCGATGTCCGGGTAGCAGTCCAGACCGTACAGTCCCGCAAAATGTTGCAACAGTGAAGAAGATCACCCAGCAAATTACAGGAAATGTAAGGAACGTATCAAATATATGGAATTGCAAAAATCAAAAAAAAAAACTCACAAAACCACTGCAGAAGTTTCAAGGAACACTTACTTGCTTCCGCAACTTAGTAACCGCTCTTGGGCTCAAGTAGCCACCGTAGTTAAACCAGACAGTCATAACCAAAGACGGATTGATGTCTCAACAAATACATCTCGAACGCAACCACACATCCAGATACCTAACCATAACGAAGACGAAACGGTTATTAGTGAAATGATAGACATTTTGAATGTAATTAGGTCTCTTAAAGACAAATTTTTATCTTGTGCCACGATGATGGACAAAGTCATATTAGTACTTACACATTTAAGTAAATATGTCTAATAAGTATGATTTAAATGTTATTTACTGGAACGCTGACGGCCTGAGAAGCAAGCGTCAGGAGTTGTTGGACCTCGCGGCTCGCAAAGCAGTTGACATCATTGCTGTTTGCGAAACCAGATTAACTGATAACATACCTGTTCACTTCCCGGGATATTACTGCTACCGTAAAGACAAGCACTGTAGTGGTAGGGGGCAAGGAGTCGCCATACTTGTTAAATCTGAATTACGACACTGTCAAATACATATCCCCATTAATTCTCGCGAGCATTCGTACGAGGCGTGTGCCTCTGTTTCTTTAAATTCTTTGTTATCAATATAAGCGATAATTTTGTTTCTAACTAAGTAGTGTTACTGGAGTGTCGCAGCGGTACGCGCGCAAGGCAGTCGTGTTTGTGCCAACGAGACCGGTTGAATTGTGCGAAATTATAATTTCAAGCTAGGATCGAGTGCAACACCTGCGCGCTTATCGCTCGCCCTATTGTCTCTGCGCCGGACGGCCGCAGCGAGGGCGAGCCCATGCGCACACACCGCAGCTATACATCTCGCTATGTTTGTTGTTTACGTCGTGCAGCGTAGACAGCGAAATTAATATGGACGGATTGGAAGAAATGAACGAAGTTAGCGAATTAAGAACTCCCAGCCCTTCGGCGTATTTGAATGAGTATGTAAAGAAGTTAGATGAACAATATAAAAGTATGATGACAGAAAATATTACATTGTCGAGCAACAATGAAGGAAATTCAAATTGCGGACCTATTAAAAGAGACAGAGAAGAACAAGAAGGGGAATGGAAAACTGTAACAAAGGAGAAAAAGATTAAAAATTTAAATACAATTGAAGTATACGTATCATCCAAAGACCGAATGCCTAAACAATTTGCACTTGCCAAATTATTTAAAGACCTTAACATAACAGAAATAATTAAAATTAAGTATCTAAATCCATACAAAATCCGAGTTGAATTCGAAAATGAATGGTGCGCAGAAAAAATGATTACTTGCAAAGATTTGCTTAATAAAAGTTGGATTTTCCAAAAGTCATTACAAGTTTCATACACATACGGAACCATAAAAGACGTTGATTTAGACCTATCAAACGAAGAAATCCAAAATAAAATCACATGCGACAGTCAGGCAATTTTGACCTCTGCTGTCAGACTAAACAGACGCAGTGTTAAGGGTGACTGGATTCCATGCGAAACTGTAAGACTAGCTTTTAAGGGTTCCTTTTTACCAACACATGCGTATGTAGATGAGTTACGAATAAAAGTAGAACCGTTTGTGTTCCCTGTCTCACAATGTTCAAAATGCTGGAAATTAGGTCATACAAGATCACGATGCCCATCAGAAAATAATACATGCCCCAAATGCAGTGGCAAGCACGAAAACTGTGACACCAATAAATTTGTATGTGTAAATTGCCAGGGTGACCACATTTCCCTAAACAAATCGGCTTGTCCAGCCTATCTAAGAGAAAAAAAAATTCGAGAAATCATGTCACAGTTTAACTACACATATAGAAAGGCCAGAAGTATATACGCGCCTAAATCCCCCCCCGAGAAAGAAATCTCACAAGGCACTCTCAGCTTTCCAGATCTTCAGCCAGAAAAAACTACCCGGCCACCTCCACCTATATTTTCCCCAATACTTAACTTAAAAAATAAATACGTTAACAAATCAGCGCCATCTTTTTCGGACGTCGTGACGTTTCAAGCAGATGTACATTCAGAAACGATCCCAAAACAGCAGAGAAGGTCCACCAAGTCGAGAAACTACAACAAACTCGATACCTCTTCCCGTCACCATAGTTGCTCTGTAGAATCGCCAGCATGGAACGAGGACTCACTCAATTCTAATAAAGTAGAATATTCACAGGATGTTCCAGAAGAAAATAGCAAAAAGAGAGATGTAACTTTTAGTGAACTTTTGTCCAGGCTAAAGGAGATTGTATTTGTTAAGAACCTTTCTTTGCAAGAGAAGATTATGGGTGCAATTAAGTGTTGTGCTGAGTGGTTAATTTTGATAACTGTAGAAAGCATTTCTGAGTGGCCTTTTTTGAAATCAATTTTCGATTATGGATTTAAGAACCAATAAGGACATTAAGATTAATATACTCAACTGGAATAGCCAGAGTTTGAGGCCGAAATTAGTATGTTTTGAAAACTTGTTAATCCGAGAAAAAATTCATATTGCTGCTGTTTGTGAGACTTGGCTGGAGCCTGACAGTAGTTTAAGGATAGCAAATTACAATATATACAGATCTGATCGTGACGATGGATATGGTGGTGTGGCGATTTTTGTTCACAGATCAGTAAAATCTCAACTAATTAGCGTTAATCATGTTAACCGAGACATTCAACTCCTTCACGTTAAAGTATACAACTGTAGTGATTTCGAAAACATTATAGCCGTTTACTGCCCTTCTTCAGCACGTACATCTGTTTGTGATTGGTATAAAATATTTTCTATTTCTAGCGGAAAAACTATTATAGTGGGCGACTTTAACGGTCATCATACTAGCTGGTCACGCAAAACAGACCAGAGAGGAAATCAAATACTCGATGCTTTAAACGATAATCCTTTCGTCACCCTAAATGATGGTACCCCGACTAGGATAAGACTTGTTAACGGTATTTTGCACCAGTATTCTCCTGATATCTCGATAGCATCATCCGATATCGCATTAGACATTGACTATGTGGTTTTAAACGAGACTTTGGGAAGTGATCACAGAATGGTTAAATTATCAACATCTATACCTGCCTCATGTCCACCGACTAAAAAGAGAAACTTTAAAAAAGCCAATTTTGTAGCCTACAGAGAAGTATTAGAGGATCTATTCGAAAGTTACGCAGTTTCTAATGACCTCCAACAATCTTATGATACTTTTGTAGACTATATTAATATCTCCGCAGATTTATTCATTCCACTTGTTATTAATAACCAAAACCCTACTAGTAGGTTCGTTCAGAAAAGTTATTGGGACACATCACTATCGAGGATAGTAGCTGAGCGTCGCTTGGCACTCTCAGTTTTTCGCCGCAATCCCACACCTCACAACTTGAATGCACTGAAAGATAAAATACACCTTGCACAAAAGTTTATTCGCGATGCCAAAAAAAAACAATACCAAAACTTTTGTTCATCCGTAGACCACTCTAATAGTGCCGGCGAACTATGGGCAAAGATGAGATGGATGAAAGGGTACAAAACGCATTCTAATCAACACGTAGACGATGTTAGGGCAAGAGAATTACTTAATAGTTTAACTCCAGATTTTGTTCACTTACCTACTCCTAATTTTTTATCGCGTAATGACCAATTAGGTAGTGACATTACTTCTGTGGAATTGGAACATAGTATACCAAATAAAAATACCACGCCTGGCTCGGATGGTATATCCTATTTAATGATAAAGCATCTTCCTTCCAATGGCAAGCGTATACTGAAAGAATTATTGAATAGTTTTTTCGAGTTTAGCTTTGTGCCAAGGCAGTGGAGAGAAATTGTGATTCTGCCTATTCCGAAACCTGGACGTAATTTGGAGAATGTCTCGTGTCTTCGCCCTATATCATTAATGTCTTGTTTATGCAAGGTTTTCCACAACATCTTAAACAAAAGACTGGAATGGTTTTGCGAAAAAAACAAATTGTTTTCCGTCAATACCACAGGATTCAGAAAGGGGTACTCTTGCTATGACAACTTAGCTAAACTTATATATAGGGCTATTGCTGGCTTTTCTGAGAGAAAACTAACAGTCGCCTGTTTTCTTGATGTTAACAACGCCTATAATAACGTTAATGTAACGTCTTTACTCTTAAGTTTGGATGAAATAGGAGTAGGCTTTAAAATTTGTACTTATTTGTGGAAGTTCCTAAGTGAAAGAAATCTTAGAATACAGTTAAACAATAAGGAGATTTCCAGGAATACCAATCTTGGCTTGGCACAAGGCGACCCATTGTCGCCCTTACTATTTAATATTGTAACGCGAAAGATATGTAACCTTATAAATAATGTTTTTGTTTCTCAATACGCCGATGATTTTGTCATTTATAAGACGGGTAATAATCTATCAGCTATTACTATGGACCTTCAGTCGGCGTTGGATGCAATGTTAGTTTTTTTGTCGGACATTGGACTAGACATTTCATCATCTAAAACAAAAGCGTTAATCTTTAGTAGAAGATATAGAAAAGAAGTAATTGAATTGAAAATTAAAGGCAGATCTCTCGTAGTTGTTGATAATGTTAAATACTTGGGTTTATGGCTGGATCGTTCACTAAGATGGTCGAAACATTTGAAGGAGTTGAAGGAAAAAGTCATCAAATTGCTAAACATTTTTAAAATTCTAACAGGTCCTGGGTGGGGTGTACACCCCACTCATCTGAGACGATTATATTTATCTTTAATTCGCAGCAGACTGGACTACGGTTGTATCTTTTATGATAATAGCTGTCAGTCCTTGTTATACAAAATAGACGTTCTTCAAAACCAATGTTTGAGGTTGATCGGTGGCTATATTAAGTCAACACCTATTCACGTCATGGAAAATGATCTTTGCATTCCTCCTTTGTTTATAAGACGACATTATTTGGCGGCAAAATATTGGCTTAAGTGTAAGTCAATGGTGGATGGTAAGCTCATTGAGATTCTAAACCACTTACAAGTGTTATGCAATGGCCGCTACTGGCAACGAAAAAAAATACCGTTACTAGTGGACATTCATCGATACCTCAATGAACTACCCATTTACCAGAGCAATGGATTGGAAATATTTTCGTTAAATACGTGGCTCAGTAGCGTCGATCTTTCGCAGTGTATCCAAAGCAAACTCGATGCTATTAATAAGAACAAAAATAGGTACGCTAAGGCTTTTTTAAAAGAGACGTGTGATCTAGTTTTGATACAAAATT
Source organism: Anania hortulata (assembly GCA_963576865.1). Classification (NCBI taxonomy): domain Eukaryota; kingdom Metazoa; phylum Arthropoda; class Insecta; order Lepidoptera; family Crambidae; genus Anania; species Anania hortulata. Next base: position 19,477,052 of record OY756402.1, on the reverse strand, counting down.
ATGCATTTTCGTACAAGATCTACACGGATGGGTCAAAGGACGAAGATAACGTTGGAGCTGCGTTTTTCGATCCCCAAGATAACGTTTGCTGTAGACTAAGAGTAGACTCTAACGTGTCTGTAATGTTCTCAGAAATGATAGCAATAGCTGAGGCACTATCTTACATCAAGTCAGTTAACCATGATAGTTTTGTTATACTCTCCGACTCAAAAAGTGCATTACAACACATAGCTCGTTGTTCCTCGAGTTTTCGAGGAACACCGATAGCTTATTATATTATTGAGTCCATTCTTGGTTTGTTGGAAATAGGGAAAAGAGTTGTCCTTCAGTGGATTCCCGCTCATTCTGGCATAATAGGCAACGAAAAAGTTGATACTCTAGCTAAGGAAGCAGCAGAAAACGGCACCTGCTTTAACTGTTTGCCTTTTTATACAGACTTGCTTTACTTGGCCAAGAAGCGTTGTACCAACAAATGGCGCGAATATTTTGACGAGAGATCACTTACGAAGGGCATTTGGTACAGAACAATCCAGCCTGCTCTGTGCAGGTGCCCTTGGTTTGATGGTACAGATATGAGCCGGACTGAATTAGTAACTGCCCTTAGAATTCGCTCTGGACACATTCCTTTGAATAGTTTTGGCTTTCTCATGAAAAAAACTAGCACAAACAAATGTAATGAATGTGATAAGATTGAGGATGTTTATCATATCCTCATGGAGTGTGTCCGGAATGAAGCCGAAAGAATGCAGTTTTTCCAAAATATTAATTTTCAATGCGAAGTTGGTTTCTGTAACAGCATCTTGGCGGACCCTCGTTCAGAAAATGCAAAACTATTATATAAGTTAGTGCAATGTGCACTTAAACGTAGGTAAATTTATGTAAAATGTGAGATTGTACTATGAGGGTGGCATCTTCTCTAAGAAGAAACCCTCTTAAAAATAAATGAAAAAAAAAAAAAAAAAAGTAGTGTTACTATTGTTAAGTTCAAAGTCGAATGTTACGGGTACAGTGCTTTCCTAAGATATTAAATAAAGTATAGTGACAGTGACAGTTAGCGGACACTATAAGCGAGTGGGGTGTCTTCTTGCCTCACCGCTGCGATCTGAGACATTCCGATATAATTGCCCTCTCTGTCTCACTGCCCTGCCTGTCCCGCCTCCCGAGCGTCTGCAGTATGAAGACTTGTTCGGCGTGTAACCTAGAAGCCAATAATGACGACTGTGTAGACTGTACTAAATGCGACGGGGTTTACCATCTTCTATGTCTTGATATACAACAAGACAGCCTCAGTCCCGATGCAACCTCGAAATGGCTCTGCCCTTTGTGTATGTGTAAACAACCCAAAGGTGATAATTCAGCATGTTTTGCCCGTCCATCTACGCCCACATCGCAGGCAGAAATCTCCTTTAACGTCACTCGCCGTAAGGCGCCTAGCAAACCGGATTCTTTTACTTCTAAAAGTGATGAATTTATACGACGCACGGAACTACGTGATATACTGAGGGAAGAGATGTTGCACCTAATTAAAGCTCATAACGAGGAACTGAAATCGACCTTTAAGAAATTCTCAGATAAAATTTCTAATTTGAACACATCAATCGAATTTATGAGCGAAAAATTTGACAAGATCACTGAGGGATTTCAGCAGCAACAACAAGATATTCTGAATTTAGAGAAAGAAAATGCTAATCTACGCACTGAAATAGTTAACCTCGGGAGCAAGGTGCACCAATTAGATCAACTGTCGCGCGCCTCGACCCTGGAAATACAATGGGTTCCCGATAAAAAATCGGAGAATGTCGTGCAAATAGTTAAGCAGTTAGGACGTGTCGTTGACTGTACCATTAATGATCACGACATTCACTACTGTTCTAGAGTTGCTAAGCTCAATCCGAATAGCACTAGACCGCGCACAATCATTGCGAAATTTAGTTCACCTAGAATACGTGACTCGGTGTTGTCGGCGGTCACTCGTTACAATAGGGAGAACTCGCAGGATAAGCTAAACACTACTGATTTTGGCTTTGACCCCGAGAAAAAATCGCCTGTTTTTGTTTTGGAAAGTTTGTCACATGAAAATAGACAACTTCACGCTGCAGCCCGACTTCGTGCCAGGGAACTCAAATTTAAGTTTGTCTGGGTTAAAGCGGGAAGAATCTTGATGAGAAATTAAAAAAAATAAAACCGACTTCAAAACACTGAAATGCTAAAAATAATCCTAACACTTAAGTACCTAATCAGATACTTTTGGAGTCGGTGCCAGCCGATGAGAGATTCAATGTTTTTGTTTGCACCGACTCCAAAAGTAACTGATTAGGTACTTAAGTGTTAGGATTATTTTTAGCATTTCAGTGTTTTGAAGTCGGTTTTATTTTTTTTAATAAAATTTACTTATTTCATCTATTTTTAGTGATAAATCCTAATCTAACTGCTGAACACCGATTTCATCCCCTATTTTCCTACCCTTAGATGTGATTTTTATTTTTCAAACTTTTATCATAGCATCTTTAAATTATAAGCTATTCAATAAAACAAAAATCATCAAAATCGGCTCATATTTGTCGAAGATAGGTAACAAGAACCACAACCAAAATATTATCTGGGTATATATTTGTTGATTTTCTCAAAAAGTTCTAAATCAATTTCGATAAAATTTATATGGGACCACCTCTGAAGTATGATCTACCAAACAAAAAAAGAATCATTAAAATCGATTCATAATTGGCGGAGTAATCGCGTAACAAATATACAAAAAAAAAAAAAAAAAAACATACAGTCGAATTGAGAACCTCCTCCTTTTTGAAGTCGGTTGAAAATGAAACAAGTGAAGCTATTTTTATTCGGAACTCCTCAGTACTTGATAAACTATAGTGTTATTTGTTTGTCGTGTTTCGGTCACTATAAAATACAAGATTCCGTGTGTCTATTCAAAACATTATTTAAATTGAAAACGTCGATAAATGCGATGGGTTGTCATTTGCGAGATGCTAATACTGTTGTGGTTAACCACTCGTATCTGTATTGTAATAAAAACATACTTTTCTTTGCACAATATTCAATAATAATTTATTCCATTGATAATCTTATAGGTTGTCTTACTTGTCTTGTATCTAACACACAAATACCTAAACGAGGTTTATGCATTACTATGTCAAACGTTTTGTTATTGTGGTCGAACTTGTGTTATGGTGGGGTAGACGGGACGTCTTCAGCGATCGTTTGTTTGGTATTGCGCGATAACATTTTACGTTTTATGCGGGCATTGGTCGTATTATGCAAGCGGGTTATAATAATATGGAATCTAACATATTATTTATTCGGCATCAACCAGATAATCGATGGAGTGAAATCACATTTGCGCACGAAGGTGGGTACATGTATCTGTGGTCTAGCGGTTGTGCTTTATAGTCTTTTTATTAAAAAAAACACATCTAGCATAACTTTTTATAGATCTTATAAAATGTATACGACAAATAGTCATCTCTTCTATATAACTATCACAAGCGATAACAATTTACGTTCTACTTATCTGAAGGTAGGTACTTTTGCTTGGGTGTATGTAAATGTATTTACAAATCTCTTGATTGTGATTGTTTACACTTCATTGGGCATATCTCTTAACAAAAAATCATACACGTATAGATCGCACCCCCGACAAGATTGCGTCATACTATTGGATACCTTTGTATATTATGTATATGGTATACCGCGGGCGGTCGCGGTGCGCGGTGCTGGAGTCTTTGTCGCCTCCATTAGTACAAATATAAGTCAATGTAAGCATACCAGCTTCACACTCAACGTAGCGCTTAACACATATTACAGTCAAGATGAATAATACTGCGGATAACTTGAGCATATACTATCAAAATGTTCGGGGACTCCGGACCAAATGCTCAGAACTATATAATAGTATAGCTTGTAATAATTACGATATTTTGTTGCTTACTGAGACATGGCTACAGAACGATATTTTTAGTAACGAGTTGTGCGACAATAGGTATGACGTTTTTCGCGTTGACCGTGACTTAACTCAAACAAATAAGAAGACGGGTGGTGGTGTCATGACGTGCATAAATAGTAGGTTTAGTCCTCAGATTAGTCACCAACTCTCATCTAAAATTAATACGGAAATGCTTTGTGTTACTATTCCTGCGGGCTGTCTAGGAACAAATGGCAGGTTGCATACCATTTTAGTATACCTACCTCCCGATTCCGATTCCAACAAAATACCAGCGCAGCTCGAAGAAATAAAATCGTTTTTAATGCACTTAATTCAAGAGTATCCAAATGACAACTATCTTGTAACCGGTGATTTCAATCTGCCTTGCCTCAAATGGGAGAATGGGCGTTATATACTGCTTAATAATGTGGGATCCGTCATGAGAGACGCAGCGGTGGAGTTTATTAGATTTATGACCTACCTAGGCCTAAAACAATGTAACTTTATTTTAAATGACAATAGACGCTGTCTTGATCTCGTATTCTGTAACGTAAACTCTTTGGTTGTTAAGGCATTGCCTCTTTTGATCAACGAAGACAGACACCACCCCTCACTGGATGTATGTGTTACAGACTTGTTTGTTGCTCCATTCCGAGAACTATCGACATCTCGTCGCAACTTCCATACCTGTGATTACCCAGCTATCAATGAGTACCTGAGTAAAGTAGACTGGGATGAATTGCTGTGTGACGTAACGGTTGACGAGGCTTTGAATAGATTTTATGACAAACTAAATGAGTGTTTGGACAGGTTTGTTTCTTTTCCAAAAGTAAGTAATGTAAAAAAAAAATACCCTCCCTGGTATAGTTCGGCCTTAATAAAAATCTTACGCGAAAAAAGTAAAATGCACAAAAGATGGAAACGATACGGTAATCCGCGTGACTACGATACTTTCGTTATGCTTCGCAGTCGTGAACACGTAGTGCAGAAAGAATGTTATAGCAGCTATATTAGAGGTATTGAAGACAATATTAGTAAGAACCCTAAAGCTTTCTGGTCGTACGTTAAATCCAAACAGGGTGGCTCTCAATATCCAAGGCAATTTACTTATCAAGGTGATGTATTGGTAGAGGGTTCCGATATATGTAACAACTTTAATGTGTTTTTCCAAGAAAATTTTTCTCATTGTTTACCACCTAAAATAGATTGCAACAGGGACATAGGCCGGGATATTGGTGCTGACATCGTAACCAATGCAAACATCTCACCGGGCAAAGTAAAAATAATGCTACAGACTCTCGATGTTAATAAGGGTGCTGGCTGCGATGGCGTACCACCTGTGTTGCTTTGTCGATGCGCTGAGGTGCTGGCCTACCCAGTATATTTATTGTTTAGATTATCGTTAAATAGCCGCGTTTGTCCGTCTATATGGAAAAAAGCTCATATTGTCCCTATCCATAAAAAAGCATCTAAAACCGAAATAAGTAACTACCGGCCTATCTCAATTTTGAATACTTTAAGTAAAGTGCTCGAAAGAATAGTATACGATAGTATTTATACTACGATTACCAATGGTATATCACATCATCAACACGGCTTTCTAAAACGTAGATCAACCTCTACGAACTTGGCTGAATTTTGTAGTTATGTGCAGGATGGGATGGAGAGCAATGGACAGGTTGATGTGATCTACACCGATTTCGAAAAAGCTTTTGATCGGGTAGATCACGTCATCCTGCTTAACAAACTTTACGAACTAGGTATACGAGGTGATTTGCTAAGATGGATTAAATCCTATCTTACTAATAGATCTCAAGCAGTAGTAATGGGTGGCTTCAGATCCGACTATGTTCTTGTTCCGTCTGGTGTCCCACAGGGATCGCATCTTGGCCCATTGTTTTACTGTGCGTATATCTATGATATTCATAATTGTTTTCAAAACTCGAGTCACCTTCTTTATGCGGATGACAAAAAAATCTTTATGAAAATTTCATCTCAGGAGGACTGCCTTCTCATTCAAAGTGATCTAAACAGACTGCACGAATATTACAATAACAATAATATCACGGTTAACATTGGTAAATGCCAATACATCAGTTTTAGTCGTAAAAAACAAATAATAACATTTCCTTATCACTTTAATGGTAATCTCATTGAAAGAACATACGCAGTTAAAGACCTGTGAATTTATCTCGACTCAAAGATGTTGTTTTCACTACATATTGACCATATTGTTAATAAAGCATATCGTAATTTAGGCTTTATAATGAGAATTTGTAAACCATTTAGGAATATACAAAGCATTAAAACTATATACTATGCATACTGTCGCAGTATATTAGAATACGGAAGCCCCATATGGTCCCCTCAATATGCCAAATATACGCACAGTTTAGAAAAAATTCAAAAATTATTTGTTAAGCATCTAAATTTTAAGACATCTAGACGTCGCAAGGGCTACTCGGACGACTGTCGTTATTTCAATCTCCAAACACTTGAATATCGACGTGAAGCATTGGACATATGTTTGCTATATGACATTATAAACAATAACTTAGATGCCCCTAACCTTCTGTCAGGGATTAATTTCTGCACTCCTAAATTTCGCACTAGACACACACCGTTATTCCACATACCTAAGCACCGTACTAATTATGCGCGAAATGCTGTGTTGACCCGCTTGCTTAAGACATACAATGCTAAATATAAATATATTGATATTTTTAACATGAATAAGTGTGCATTGAAAAGGCAATTAAAAAAAAAATAAAAAAAAAAAAAAAAAAAAATAATGACAAATACTTAAACTAAAAAATTTTTATACATTATATAAAGAAAAAAAAAACATTATACCTATACTTATTGTGATGGTGCCGGTTGCCTGCGGGCACCTGTCAGGTTTTCACTGTCGCCTATTTATTGGCGTAAGGTGCCATGAGCCAATGGGCGACTTTTCTTTTTCTATTTGACGGGTGGTTGCGGCAACCGGCACTATCTCAAATACATCAAATACATCTACTCACATTAATAAAAAATAAAAATTTTCAGTACTCTTACTTGGTTAGAACTAGCAACTTTTGCCACATCTGGATGAATGATGTTTAACTTTGTTGTTACTTATAATAAGAAACTTTGTACGAATACAAATTGAGCATGCTATGAAACTCTGTTATTGGCTAAGTGTCATTTTTGTTAAACTAGGCTAATATGTACATTGTAATAAAGCTGTTGAGTTTCTCAATAAATATAACAATTATAACCAAAAAAAAGTGAATTGGAATCTAGAACCTGTTTTACGATTCAGTTGAACGCACCGTATATTTTTGTTCGATCATTTGTGGATCAAGTTTATGTAATTATGATATTTCTACATTCTACTATAGGTACATACCTTAAACCAATCCTTTGAGTCTAGTCACCACACAACGTACACTAAAACACTATAATAACACCAATGCTCTTTATGCCAGCGACCGTTTGCTCAAGGTAATAATTTTAGCCCGATTGATCGTACTAACACTTGGCAACTTTCAGATTTACTAAGCCCACTATGATGTACTTTCTAATTGTTTCCAGAATTTTAGTGACACCTAGAATCGCACAGCGACTCTAGCCTGTTTGGTCGTACCAATAAATAATTTCTAATTATTTTTAAAATTTTATTGGCACCTAGAATCGCACAGCGACTCTAGCCCGTTTGGTCGTACCAATAAATACCTACTTGATAATTATTTTCAAAATTTTCATGGCACCTAGAACCACACAGCGGCTCTAGCCCGTTTGGTCGTACCATAAAATAATTTCTAATTATTTTTAAAAGTTTATTGGCACCTAGAATCGCACAGCGACTCTAGCCCGTTTGGTCGTACCAATAAATACCTACTTTATAATTATTTTCACAATTTTACTGGCACCTAGAACCGCACAGCGGCTCTAGCCCGTTTGGTCGTACCAATAAATAGTTTTAAATTATTTTCAACATGTAAGTGGCACCTAGAATCACACAGCGGCTCTAGCCCGTTTGTTCGTACCAATAAATCTGTACTTCGCTTAGAAAAGTAATCAAGGTGAACTGTTCGTCTTAATAGTTAACTACTCGTAAATGTTAGCACCTAAAATCAAACCTTCACATGACAGTCCAGAGACTATGGCGTACACTTCAACAATGACTCGAGTAGCGAATCAGGTCATACAACAGTCAATTTAAGTACAGTATTTACAAAAAAGGTTCCGTATGTAGGCATAATTAGAATTAATCATCACCAAACTTACGATTTACTATCTGAACGATTATATTAACATGTTTTTGTAATTATAAATTGCATCATACTTTAAAAGGAGTATTTCCTAAAAGTATTGTCTATTACTATATTTACTATAAGATATTGATTTTTAACCAACTAAAAAGGAGAGCTTCTCATCTCAAATATATTTATTATAAGTCCAAAGATATGCATTTATGTCAAGTTTTTATACGTCATAATATTACCTATATTATGTCAGGTGACGTATAAAATTATATTAGTATATATTAGTATTATTGTAGTAATTTTATCGAATATATTAATAAAATAATAATAAAAATAGAATATGTGATGTTGCACATACATTGCTCTGATCGTGTGGTAAGTACCGAATTATCTTGAGTTACAGAAATCAGAAACAACGATGGTACTATAACACCCTAACCCGAGACAATATAAAAAAAGTTCGTTTTCCACATTGACCGGACCAGGAATCGAACTAAATGTTTAAATAATTAATTCAAGTGTATAATAATGTTTTTAAATACTCTCTCAGCAATTTAACTAAGGCGATAAAATGGTTTGAAATTGTAAGGGACCCTAATCTTATAAGTCATAATGCAAGTATAAAGTTACTGCTGAAACCACAGTTTTGAGCATGTAAGTACCGTCAGTAGTAAAAATTACTTAACAAACGTTGAAACACTATACTTTTATTTTGCTAATGAGCAATCATGTTAATAATTGACTCTATACTATAAAATCATTAGAAACCCGGTAGCATCAGGGGTAAGTTTATCTTAACCTTACTCATGAATCTATCTATTAAAACCTATGGTGTAGTTTTTGGGTTTAACGCAAACATACGAGCGCGGCGGAGGACATTGTTTTATGATATTGTGAGAATAATGTTAAACGTTATCGTTTCTATGAACAAACAATGAAAAACACGAAATAATGCAAATAGTTATTAACATCATAGCTCCTCACACGATCGGTTAATATGATCACTTGTACCTTTACATAGAATGTTTAAACGGTCATCATGCTACAAAAACTAGACACAATAGTTTTTCTATTGTTATATCCGCTGGTAGGACGGTTGACGCTTGACAAGTTAAGAAATAATATAAGTTATGTAGGTAACTAGAAAAGTATCATAATATGAAAAGAAATAAATTTAATCATAATAATATAATTTTTACGTTGACTGTACAGCAATTATGCTTATATATAAATAAATATATAAATAATTATGCTATAATTCTGTGGTAAATCGAAACTTTTGTTTTTCACAAATTTTAAGGTGGAACATTTTGTAATCGCTGATTCTACAAAATATTAGGCCAGTGATCGTGAACCCAATTTTTGATGGTTACTTTTGTAACTATGCGTTATATTTTACTCGTTTACTAAGCGGTACAAAAGGAAAAATGTTGACTACCTCTTTTGCTGATCTTGCATTATTTTTGGATAAATTAAGAGGTCTAAATCGATAAAATTTAAATTCTTCAGTACTGCCACATAGTGCTCATCAACCTTCAAGGTATTCTTCAGCTTCAAGAACAACGTTCTACAGCAACGAAATAATGTTCGTAAGTTTTTTTTTTTTTCACTTTTTCGTTGTACCGATATTTTATGAGAATTAGAGAGTAGATTTGTATGAATATGTTTCAAGCATAGGTATATGAAACGTTGCAGTACCTATCTTCGTTATTTTTGTTACCTGTTTAACGTTATTGTATGTTGAATACATTTAGTACCTACCTACATCATAATAACTTCGTCTTATAACTATTATCTGTTTTAAATATTACAGGTCGGACATTGAGTATTATTGCGATACAAAAGCAGCTGCCAAGCGGTACGGAAATAAACGCGAAGACATAGATTCTGAAGAGGAAAAATCTTGTAAAAGGTGAGATTTCATATACAAAGTAACATTTTAGTAATAAAACCGATTTAGTTTTGTTTGAAACAAGTGAAATTAAATGATTACCAAACTGATTTGATTATTTGTTGACAGGTCGAACCAGAGACCTCGAAAAGCAGCTAAAAATTTAGTCTACGAGTCTGAAGACGAATCATCAGTAAATAAACCGTAAGTTTTTATTAACTTTCATGTCGATTGAGGTATTATTTACCTACTTTGGGTTTGAATGTACCTATCTACTTTAAATGCGCGGGAGTCACTTCTGTTTTTAAACAATGTTTATTAATTTATGCGAGCACGGACATACTTAGAAATTCTGGTTTTGTATTCCGGCAGGAGTTTTATAATTTTAACAGTTTATATTTGCAGTATTTTTTTTATCACTCGTTCCAACTAAAATAATTGAAACTGTTTATGTAATAATATTTCAAAGTCAAAGTCAAAAATCATTTATTCAATTCAGGACAAAATTGCCACTTATGAACGTCAATAACAACATTATAGGCCCCTAGGGGGCCAGAACATGTCTCCTTATTTTTTGGGCCCTACTAGCGCTTCGAGACAAGACACAGACAATCTGGCAAGTGCTGAGAAGAAACGCCGGAACAAACTCAGTCACCACTAGCTGCCACACAAAAAATATAAATCAAAATAAACAGGTAGGTACATCAGTTTAGTGCAGGCTGGACTGACCATACATTCTTGTCATCAAGATAGTCTTGAATTTTATAATACCCCTTAGACATCAGTGTAGTTTTGACATGTGACTTAAATTTATTAATAGGAAGTTTGGTAACATTGTGAGGTATATTATTGAAAAATTTAATACAATTTCCCAAGAATGAATTACTTGTTTTGGCCAATCTAAAGTTTGGGACTACAAGTTTGTTTTTGTTTCTGGTGTTATATGAATGAATATCACTTTTCTTTATAAAAAGATCTAAATTTTTGCGTACGTACATGATATTATCAAATATGTATTGAGAGGCCACAGTGAGTATGTTAATTTCTTTAAAGAAATCTCTCAGGGATTCACGCGGACTAAGTTTGTATATAGCACGAATAGCTCTTTTCTGTAAAATAAAGATGGTATCGATGTCCGCAGCAGAACCCCACAAGAGAAGACCATAAGACATAATACTATGAAAGTAACTGAAATACACCAGCCTTGCCGTTACAACGTCAGTTAGATGTCTAATTTTTCTAACCGCAAAGGCAGCTGAAGCAAGTCTCCCAGCCAGAGTGTCAACATGTGGTCCCCATTGCAACTTCGAATCCAATGTAATGCCCAGAAAAACAGTGGAGTTTGATAGATCAAGTTTTTCACCATTTAGTAAAATTACTGCGTTAGCTTGTTTCACGTTAGGCATAGTAAATTTAATACATTTGGTTTTTTTTGTATTAAGAAGTAAGTTGTTACTTGTGAACCAATTTAATACCTTAGAGAGAGCTCCGCTTACATCGTCAAATACCTCTTCGCCTCTTTTTAATTTGAAGATTAAAGAAGTATCATCAGCAAACAGAACTATCTCACAGGAGTCTTTAGAATAGAAAGGGAGATCGTTAATATAGATCAAAAATAGCAACGGTCCCAATATTGAGCCCTGGGGCACTCCCATTTGAAGCGGGGCGCCAGAAGAGTTAGTACCATTAACGTTTACTGTTTGTAATCTGCCTGAGAGGTAAGAATTTAACAATTTTGATGCGTTATTAGATACACCGTAATGTTTTAGCTTCATAATAAGTGTTTGGTGATCGACACAATCAAACGCCTTCGATAAATCACAGAACACACCTATCGCATCATGCTTATCTTCATACGCATCCAAAATGTGTTTGACAAGTGCCACCCCAGCATCTGTTGTATTTCTACCTTTAGAAAAACCAAACTGTTTCTCGTGCAGTAAATTGTTAAGTTTAAAATGGGAGAGTAATTGACTAAATATAACTTTTTCAAAAATTTTACTAAAAGCAGGTAGAATGGAAATTGGCCTGAAATTGCTTGGGTCACTTTTTTCTCCTGATTTGAACAAAGGTATAATCTTACTATATTTTATTAAAGTAGGGAATTGACCTTGATCAATACATTCATTGAATAAATGCGCTAAGTGAGATGCTACGAGAGGTATAATGGGTTTTATTGTGTCAGTTGATATGCCCCACATATCCTCAGTTTTTTTCTGTTTCAATTCCATAAAAGTTTTGACTACCATTACAGGATTAATATGAGTGAAATCAAATAAGGAGTTGCACCCGTCAACACTGGACACAAGCAGTGATTTTGCATGCAGAGCAGATGAATTAAGTTGTTTTGTGGTTTCGACAGGTATATTACAGAAGTAATTTTCGAAAGCGCCTGCTACCTCATCATCGGATTTAATTTGCTTATTATCAATTTTTAGTGTAAATGTGTGATCGCGATGTTGTGTTTTACAAGTTTCTTTGTTTATAATATTCCAAGTCTCTTTAATTTTATTACTCGATTTATTAATTTTTTCACGTATATAATTAGATTTAGCTACCATACAGACCTTTTTAAATAACTTTGAGTATTTTTTAACATATTCTACAAATATTAGGTCATTATTCCTATACACTTTTTGATTATATAGTTCAAACATTTTCCTCCTACTGATATATATACCAGCAGTAGCCCAGTCACTGAATTTCGGTTTGAAATTGTTTATGACTAATTTCTTTTTAGGAAAGTTTTTGTCAAATTCGTTTTTGATTAGTTCAAACAATTCTTCATATAAGTTATTAACATTGTCATCAACAAAAGGTAATAGCGGTATTTTATCACTTAAGTTAGTTTTAAATTTTTCTTTGCGAGTATCAGTGACTGGTCTATATTGAATAACACTTTTAGAAGGCACAAAACGGTGTTCAAACGTGACTGACTGACCGCAGTGATCAGATTTTACAAAATTTACGATAGATTTTTTAATCACAACACAGTTACAGAAAACATTATCCAAGCAAGTAGCTGTTGTAGCAGTAATTCTAGTCGGTTCAGCAAATACAGGCTTTAAATTAAAAGATTTAAAAAGACTTAGAAACCTAACCCGATAGGTTTTTTCTTCATCTATGATATCGACATTGAAATCTCCACATACAACTACCTTCTTTTTATTAGTAAATATTTTCCTGAGTAATTCTTCCATTATGGACACAAACAATGTAAAATTACCACTTGGGGGTCTATAAACACAAACAATAATGTAATCGTCCAGCTCTGCACATGATATCTCAATAGTTCGCTCGACAGAGAGAGATACAATATCTTTTCGCTCTTTACATTTTAAGTTATTATTAATTAATATTAGTGACCCGCCACGGATGGCGTTCTCCCTTGAGAACGAACTAATAAGGCTACAATTATCTATGTGCAAAATAAGTTCATACTTTTTGAGCCAGTGCTCAGTTACACATAAAACCTGAATATTCATTTCTTGTACAAATAGTTCAATTTCTAAGTCTTTTCCAGATAAGCCTTCTATATTTTGGTGCACTATGTTTAAATGATTTGAATCTTCTATGCTCGCTAGGTTTTGTAAGCAAGAGTTTTCCTCTATTGTCTGAATGTCTAATTTAAATAATTATTAATTGGAACGGATTCCAAAGGTCGAATATTCATGTCAATTGTCTGCTCAATAAAAGCAGACTTGGTAGCCAAGTTCTTGGCTAAACAATCTAAACAATATGATAGCGATAACGCTATTTGTCTTTTGAGATAATTATTGACAAAATAACTATCTCTCGTCAGATAAATCTTATTTTTAAAATAATTATTTATGTCAATAACATGGAATTTATATTCATTATAAGATGTCAATTTATGAATGTTCAGGTTAATTTTATACCTTAAATTATTTTCTTCATCTGGCAAACCGCTACTATAAGGTAAGATGAACCAAATAATTTTACTTATTTCTAACAGTTGCAAACTCTCAAAATAATGTAATAATTTATTTTTGTTAACATTACCTCTATTACCTATAAAAATTATTAGGGTAGAATTTTCACTAAATTTAAAAGAGAGTATTTTATTAACAATTTCCTCATAGGATGCTCCGGGCATGCAGTGATTAATCACACTTTGTCCCGTATAATGTGCAAGTAGGTGCCCCATGTTCTTACCGATCTCGTCACTAAACATAACTATATTATTTGCTGATTTATGGGGAGTTTCATTAGGCAGGAAACAGTTGGATTGTACATCAGATAGATTGAGAGGGCTGGTAGTCATTTGAGTGAGTGATGATGACTCACACCCTGACTGAACAAGTTTCAATGGGTTGGAACCTGAATTGGGATAATTACAAGTATTACAATCACAGGAGGTTATAATATTAGTTAACATCTGGATGTGTTCACCACACTCTTTTTTGGTACATTTATATGTCTCGGTCATAATTTTTAATGAATGTTTGAGATTCTCTAATTCATTTTCTAATTTCAATATGTCACTTTCATATTTTGTCACACTTGTTTCTAACAATGTAGAACATGCATCAAGCTCATCACCAAGTTGCCTTCTCTCTTTTATATATTTAACCTTTGTAAATAATAAATTCTGTTTATTAATTAATTTGTTTGATTTTTTAATAAACCTATTTAATCTAACATATTTCTTAAATTTGTTCTTACTGCACCTCGAAATCCCTGCAGAGGTTAAAGAAGGGGAATGATCACAAGTTAAATCTATGGTTACAATAGGTGGACTTCCAGGTGCAGTTTGTGTCAGGCTGGGCGCACTACCAACCAGCTTGTCGTATAAAACGGTGGTTTGTCTGTCAATGTAGGCTTGCTTCTCCGTCTCCAGGTATTTGATATGGTCTCGGGCCTCATCAAGATCGTGTTGAAGGGCAGATATACGACTGAGGTTTTGCTCGTATTCCTCACAGCACTCACCGAACCCACTTATGATGGATTGTAACTTGTCACGTTCGTCAATTAATAAGCCGTAGTTGGTGTGCAGCTCAGCCATCTCTTTCTTTAATTTACTATTACTATCCAGCACATCCAACAGTATCCTCTCATTGTCTTCACTTTCCCTATTCAGTTGCTCAATCCGTTCCTTGGCCGCCTGCAGTTCCCTCAAAGCCAGTAGGAGTTTAGATTCCTCCTGGCGAGCATAGGCTTTGCGAGTAAGCATATTTGCACTGATTCAATATAGCAAACAAAACAACTTAAACCAAAGAATCGTTTGATCAACAGGAGGTTAGGATATTTGATAACGTAAACAATATAACCTCAACGCGAAAAAAATAAATAAATATTGTTCGTAAGATGGTGTTAATATTTAATAAATATTTAATGTAAAAAGTGAGATTTCATACACAAAGTAATATTCCAGTTAGTATTGAAACAAGTGAAAATATCTACCGTTTTAAACTAATTTGTTGTTTGTGTAATAATGTTGGCAGACCTAATAAATAAATAATTTCATTGTTTGTTGGCAGGTTGAAACCGAGACATCGAAAAGCAGCCAAAAATTTAGTCTACGAGTCTGAAGACGAATCAATTAATAAACCGTAAGTTTTTAATGACTTTTATATGACTGAGGTATTTACTTTGCGTTGTAATGTACTCGTACCTATCTATTTTAAATGCGCGGGAATCATTTATATTTTAAAACAAATATTTATACATTTATACGAGCAAAGATATACTTACATAGAATTTCTGCTATTGTATTCCGGTCGGAGTTTTATAATTTTACGAGTTTATATATTCGCAGAATGATGTTTTTTCATTTAATCTCTTGTTCCAACTAATATAACTAAAACTGTTTCAAAATATTTAAATCCAAATGTTGTTTTTTTTTCAGAACTAAATCATCCGTGAAAAAGTCTACATCTACCAAACGCAAGTCAGCAGAGAGCTCGAGTGGAGAAAAACGAACTCGAACCTCAGGGTGGAAGCTGGACTTGGACGACGACGTGGACATCGAGAGCAGTCGCGCGCGCACCCAGCCCAACCGCCTGCAGTCCGTGCTGACGCGTCGAGTGGCCGACGGGCTCCTGCGCCGCACCGCCACTCTACCTGGTGATCTCTTCGTGGAGTTGCGCCTCTACAACACGAACGAGATACGACCTGTGGAGCCGAAAGATCGTTGGGAGAAAGCGGTCCTATCGCTTAAGTACCAGACCAATTCCGACGCCGAACATCTCGACCTACTGCGGCAATTCATCAAACGAGCGCGAGAGGCATTCGAAGAGGACGGTACATTTTTCCCGAATAAAAAAAATAGTCCTCGATAATTTGTAATTAGTTATTTAAGGTAATAAAATAAAATAGTGAAATACTTTTATATATCTTAGTTTTCACCCAGTCTATTTAATTTCACTCAAAGTAGGTAGGTAGATAAATTTTAACTTTTTTAGAATGTCGAAAAGAACGATATATTGCACAGTGTGCGATTTATCAGTTAGAAGTAATAGTTTCTCAGCTCATCTTAAAAGTAATACACATAAAAATAATTCAGCAATAGAGTTAGGAGACGACATTGATAAAATAAGTAGCGCTTTCCGTAGTCGAATAGCTACATATCGATTGCGCATTAGGGATGAAGGAGTACAGACGCCAGCCGAGTTCATGCGCAGCATGCGTGCGCGCGTGCGCCAACTTATACATGCGCGACAACTAGCATTTAACAGCCTTAAAGTCAACTTCGAATTATTTGCAGAATTTTCTCTTAGAACTAATGACTCTAACAAATCCGAGCTAAAATCATTTGCTACAGAGAACTTTATCATACATAAGAACTACGTATTTGACGAAATATTCTCTCAAGCAATAGCTATTATTTCAACTAAAATTGACGAAATGCAAGAAAGAGACAGCGGTTGGTCTTTTCTTCGTAATTCGTACTTAGAAATTAACATTAATAAATATAATCCTTTAAAAGCATCCAAATTTATAGATTTACCAAAAGCTTTAAAACTAAAACGAGCTTGCATTAACGTTCAAAATAGTGATAATTTTTGTTTTTTGTGGAGCATAATGGCAGCATTGTTTCCTGCTAAGAGCAATGCTCACCGTACTTCTTCATATCCTCGCTTTGAGAACGTTCTCAATACAAAAAACATGTCGTTTCCTGTAAATTTTTCAGATATAAAAACCTTTGAAAAGAATAATCCCGGTGTAAGTGTTAATGTTTATGGAGTTAAAAACAACACTAATATTGTTGGCCCATTATACCGCACTCAAAATAAGAAAAAGAACCATATAAATTTATTATTTTTAGAAAAGGGAAATCGAACTCATTATTGCTGGATAAAAAATTTAAGTCGTTTGTTCAGGTCACAAATAACAAAAAACCACAGAAAAATATTTTTTTGTGATGATTGTATGGTATTCTTTAAAAACGAAATTAAATTTAATACTCATATATGCGGTGGCGTTGCTACTGTTTTACCAAAACCCGGCACACTTATACAGTTTAAAAACTATGAAAAAATGCAAGACATGCCGTTCGTTATTTACGCGGATTTCGAATCGTTATTACAGCCAAGTACAGACGGACCGACTTCAATTTTTACGAACGTCTTCCAAAAACATGTTCCGGCTGCATTTGCATATTACGTAGTTTGTTCATATGACAGTTCCTTGAATCGGTACGTATCTTATCTTGGGCAAAATTGTGTTGAAATATTTATTGAGAATCTTAAGAAAGACATATCTGAAATATTAAAACTATATAAAAACAAAATACCAATGAAAAAGTTAACGGTAGAAGAATCAGAATCATTTTCTAAATCAAAGCAATGTTATCTTTGCAATCAGTTGTTATTTGACGATAGAGTAAGGGACCACTGTCACTTAACCGGCAGGTACCGCGGTCCCGCACATTCTTACTGTAATCTCAAATATCGCTTACCACAATTCGTACCTGTATTTTTTCATAATTTATCCGGCTACGATAGTCATCTATTTATAAGGCAATTGGGAGAAATATCGGGACCAATAAAGGTTATAGCCAAAAATAAAGAAAATTATATATCGTTCACTAAGTTTTTTACAACAGACGATAATAATTACATGGCAGTTCGCTTCGTTGACTCGTTTAAATTTTTAGGGACAAGCCTTGAAAAACTGGTTTCTAATTTAAATACACAGGATTTTACACATTTATCAAAAAGTTTTTCTGAAAAAAATCAGTTTGAGTTATTAAGACGCAAAGGGGTATACCCTTATGAATACATGACTAACTGGGAATCGTATAAAGAAAAACAGTTACCTCCGCGCCAGTGTTTTTACAGTAGTTTGAATGAGTGTACTATTTCAGAATCTGACTATCAACATGCCGAGCGTGTTTGGAAAACATTTAATTTAAATAATCTAGGAGATTATACAAAGTTATATTTAAAATCAGACGTCCTTTTACTGGCCGATGTATTTGAAAAATTTCGGTATACTTGTAAAACGAATTATAATTTAGATCCTTCGTTTTATCTTACGGCTCCGAGTTTAAGCTTCGATGCTATGCTACTTTTGACCAAAGTTAAACTTGAACTAATTGAAGACTTGGAAATAATTCGGTTAATCCAAAAGGGTATCCGCGGTGGTGTTTGTCAAGTTTCCACTAGATATGCAAAGGCAAATAATAAATACTTGTCTGATTACGACCCATCTTCTCCAGATAATTACTTATTTTATATAGACTGCAACAATTTATACGGATATGCAATGTGCTCGTATTTACCTTATTCTGATTTTCGCTTGTTAAATGCGTCAGAATTTAATGTCGACGAAATTATAAACACGCCTGACAATGCTGAAGAGGGCTATATTTTAGAAATAGATTTAGAATATCCCGAACAGTTGCATGATTTACACAATGAACTCCCTTTTTGTCCGCAAAAATTTACTCCACCTGGCTCTAAAACATCAAAGTTAATACCAAATTTGTACGATAAATTTAACTATGTTATTCACTATGTGCATTTAAAAGCATGCCTTTCTTATGGTTTGAAACTAAAAAAAATCCACAGAGTAATAAAATTCAAACAAAGCCCATATCTAAAGCAATACATTGATCTTAATACCGACTTGCGACAAAAGGCAACGTCTGCATTTGAACAAGATTTTTTCAAACTTTTGAATAATAGCATTTTCGGCAAAACACTAGAAGATCCGGAAAAACGACTTGATGTAAAATTAGTAAATCAATGGGTTGATACTAGAAATAAAACAAAAAAACAGTACACTGCTCAGCAATTAATAGCAAGACCCAATTATCACAGCTCAACTGTGTTTTCTGAGAATTTTGTTGCAGTGCAAATGAAACCGGAGTCGATATTACTGGATAAACCAATTTATATAGGATTTACGGTTTTAGAAATTTCTAAAAGCCATATGTATAAATTTCATTATTCCATTATGAAACCATTCTACGGTGACAATTTAAAACTTTGTTACACAGATACGGATAGCTTTTTGTACTCCATACACACCAAGGATGTGTATAGAGATTTGAAACGTCAATTTGAATCTTACTTTGACACAAGCAATTACGATGAAAATAATTTGTATAACATTAAACGACAAAATAAAAAGGTTCCTGGTTTGTTTAAAGACGAACTAGGTGGAAAACTCATAACGGAATTTGTTGGTTTAAGATCAAAATTATACTGTATAAAAACTGAAAATAAAGAAATCAAAAAAGCCAAAGGTGTAAAAAAACCAGCTGTTAAGCAGTTACTTTTTAAAGATTACAATAATGTCCTATTGCACAACAAAGTTATTAAAAAAACTAATGTAGTATTTAAATCGTTGAAGCATGAAATATTTACTCAATCGGTAAATAAAGTAGCTTTATCATCTAACGATGACAAACGTATCATATTAAAAAATAATATAAGTACATTGGCTTGGGGACATAAATCCAGCTTCTTTTAATTTGTCGATAATTTAAGTTCTGACCTGTATTATAATAACTTGTTATATTCTTTTTGATAAGTGAGTCTTAGTCTTGTACCGTATCATAATTTGATGATATTAAATAGTCTGGGTTGAAATAATTAGTTCTTATGTTTAGATTATAAAATGTTATAGAAGTTGTAATTCTCTCGTTTGAAAGAGTTAGTTAACTAATTCATTGGAATCTCTTTACTTTTTTATTTAGGTAAATACCTACTTTTGACTAACCTTCTACTCTTAAGCCGCGACTAGCACTTACCTACTGTATTTTAAACTATGTTTTGTACAATTAAAAAAAACATGATTATAAAATGTATTTGTTAAATAAGTATTAAATAAATTTTAAACTACCAATGATTTGTTGTTTCATTGTACACAACTGTGAAAACATACATTAATAGTTTCGCAACATTTGCGCACGTGTAGGTAGGTGATACCTATTTAGATTTTAGGTCGTATAATTTGATGATACTACAAATTTAGGCGAGGATGTTTATTTAATAAATTGCATGAAACACGCACATGCTTATTTGCTGACACTACAATTAATGCACTCTCAAAACTTTCTTTACCTAGTAAACTTGCATTTGAGTCATTATTCAAACAGCTTTGTTAAGAGATACACACAGCGAGAATAATTACTTGGTAAGTTTCAATATTTATTATTAGATTTACATAAATCATAACAAAATCTTTACTTCTACAAAATTAATGCGTACTTTAACATAATGTATTTTTTTTCACAGATAATGGCAGACCGTTCTGATATACTTTTATCTCAGTGTGCTCAAGACCCGTTGGAGAACTCCGATGACACGCCTATTATGTTATCACAGTTCAACTATGATCCATGGGAAGGATTAACACAGGCTTGTCAGGATATACTGGACAAGAACCAAATTGAAAAGCCTCAAACAACTCAAAGATTACGGGAAAAAAGGCTGAAGAAAAAGACTGAACCAGTAAAAAAGAAGACAAGATGTGTTAAATCCTACGTCATCAACAAAGAACGAGCTAAAGGCTTAAAATTGATACAAATACGAATAATCGACCTCACGAGCGAACCTTCTTGTTCGATGATACGGGAAGCTAACCAAAACGAAGAAGACACGGACGTGCTGCTCAGCGCGCAATACATCGTTACCGAACCAGTGGATGAAATTTCCGACATGACAGAGACATTAATAAGAAAAATCTCGAAAACTCTATGTAATGAATATTTATAGTTAAGTATAATTGTATTTTTTGATATGTAGTTAATAGAAATGTATTGTAAGATAGTCTACTCAGTGTCAAATAAAGACATTATGTGGTGAAACATTCGGTTTTTTGATTTTTCGTCCTACCTGTTTATGAACTTATGAAATACTTATGAAAATCTTAGGTTAGGGTATAAGTAAAACAAAATAATTCAGTAGGTACATTGTTTAATTTAAAAACTATAAATTTGCTTTATTATCTACACACCATTTTCGTATACACAAAACATTTTTTAAAGCACAAATTTTCTTATGTGTAAAACAATTATAAACTAACATATTTTTACAATAATTATTACAAAGAGTGACTAAATTAGGGACACCTAAATAACTTATATCAGTAATATTATTGTGACCACATAAATCATGAATCCATTTTATCTTTTCCTCGCCCTTTACTATAATTTTTCTGTCATTTAAATAAGGTTTAATAGTTCTCCGAAATTCTCTGTAATCAATATATCCTTCACTCCACCGATAACCCCTATTCTTTTCAACCCAAAAGACATGTTTCCTTTCTTTTTCAGTTAGTGTAGTAAACGGGTAGGGAGGTTTTATTAAAAATACATGAGTATGTTCTTCGGTAGCTATAGCTAGTTCTTTTACAATAAAATTATTTTTGCAATCTTTAAATCCTTGAAGATCTACAAAAATTGTTTGGCTGTTCATGATAGTTTCTTTACAATATTACTCAAAGGTTTGTATTCGAATATACAATCGTTTAAAATCAAGCAATAAGCAGCTGTTTGATCCGGTATTTCATGGTCTGTTTCGATTTCAACTCTCACATCGATCGAACCTTTTAAAGTTTCATGTTGTCGCGAACAGTCGATAACAAATAAAGGAGCTATGTCTCTGAATTCCTTCAAACTCATCAACGGCTCTGATCGACGTCCGTGATAAGACTGTTGAAATCTCACATACTGTTCGTATAATAAGGTAAATTTGTCATCCGCAAAACTGACATTTAATCCTTCGTACGGATAATATGATGAATTTAAAAATACCCTTACATCTCGTACGTGACAATGATCAAATTCAGCCATGGACAATTGACTGTTATGTTTTCGATTTGTTTGTAAGGCAACTACAACAAATCGTGGTTTCTCTATTTGGGATGAAGTTTTAATAGACCAAGTATGCTTTCGTGTTTTAGGTAGTAATGGATATTCATAGAGATCCCAACTACGAAACGCTAATGGAATAGGTCTATCTTTTTCTAAGAACTTTAATAAATTTATTCTTTCACGATCGGACACTTTAACGTGAGGCACTCTCCAAATAATCTTAGTAATTTTAATATCATCCAGTACTTCTCCCGAGTTTAATTTAATTGCATTCAGATTCGTATTGCTTCTTAAAAGCACTAATTCATGTTTACAATTAATTATAATTTTTTCGTAGTCTTCAGCAAACCCTAATATCTTGTTCAGCGGAATGGAGACAGAAAATGCTCCACCACCTGCATTTTTTATGCCTTCAGTGGACCATCCCCAAACTCGAGCATATTTTGATTCGTTTTCATTTATGGATAGATAAGACTTGATTGTTGTAGTTACACCTGCATTTTTAATTTTATCTATTTCAATGCCATTCAATTCGTATCGAATATCTTGAAATAGGAATAATGCTGGATTATTAATAAAATGTACATTCGATACTCTTTCTTTAGTAGTGCTATCATACACATTCACGTCCCCTTCGATATACAAACTGCTGAGCGACGGAAGCACGTACAGGTCTTGTTGATTGATAGGAATTCTTATTTCATCATTCTTGTTGAAACTTGTTACGTATGGTTTGTACGAGTGATACTCAAAACTTTCGATGCTGTCATCGTATGACATTTGTTGAGATATATTTAAGATATTCATTTTATCAAACCAATTAGTTTCAGGAAATCCTTGTTAGTTTTGGTAAGCTTTCTTTTTAAATGAAGTGGTGCGCTCTTGGGAGATGTCCTTTTAGAAATGATTTGTGAACACGATGTGGTCGGGTTTTTATTAAAATTTATCATTTTTGCTTAAAATGTAAATATAGTTGCACTTCTTCACCTCGTAAATTTATCTCTTTATTATCAGCATCCAGCAGTCTTATATTAATGGCGTTAATAGAATTTTGATTAACCGGAAAATAAATCAGATTTTTGGGAATTTCAATTATTCTATAACCAGGTGGTACGTTTGGCACAAATTCATAAATTATATGACTTGATTTTCCATTAACAAATGAACCACTAACTACATCGCATTCGATCCGCACAATGGTAGTTGATAGAATGTTTACAGGATACTCTGAATCAGTACTTATATTAGCATTTATTGTTTTCGTTCCAAAACCTAAAATTTTACCCAGTGACTTCCCTTTGTTGAAATGAACATCTTTGGAACAAAAAATACGTGTTTTCAATGTATTGTTATTGCAAGTAAGTTTAAGTACAGTGTTCTTGATGTTGCTTTTTAAATAATCACAAATATCTTGAAGCTCGTAAGAACCTTCAGGTATTTCGATTATTTCATTATCACCATAATAAAACTTATTGTTTCGTTCATCTATATTGGGAATTGAGTTAAACGTTGAAAAATATAAAAGACCGCACTCATAGTCTCCTTGAAGTTCCAAAGTTGGGGAATAGTTTGTTGTCAAGGAAGCTCCGCTTCCAGTTATGGACACAGTGAAAGACATTTTTATACTAACACATTTATTTCTTCTTTTCATTATATAAATGCATTTTCCAATAATTTCTTAAGAATTTCAGACATAAATGACCACAGTTAGTGGTACCAAAGGCTTGATGTCTCATATAATTATAGTTTATAAGTAAAGCATGCATATATTTTACAAATTCTAATGGTGGTTTCAAATTACCAAAACTATCATAATATTCTACGTAATTGTTATGCTTAACAAAGGCTACCCAATGCGTGCCAGGATTTTTGTTGCTATCCAAATTTAGTATTCCGCATTCTATCTTTTTAGGTCTTGATGGTAACGTATCTCTCATGTAAACACCTCGGAAGTGAGGAATATCACTAGCATATTTTAAAATGTCAAGATTAGTAAGCGCACGTTTAGGTAACCTTTTTATTAGTTTTTTGATGGGTTTAAATATAAACCTGCTCCCTTTTTATGAGATTTGATATATAATCCTTTTCCAAGAGCTACTGCTTCCATCATTCTGTTATGTCTTTCAGATTCCTGAAGACTCTTTTGTGCCGCCTTAGAATCATTTACGGCTTTGGCTATACCCGCTGCACCTCCGGCAAGCGAACCTAATGCTGACAATCCCGCAAAAATAGGTATGAGTGGTAAAAATCCACCACACTTAGGGAGAGGAATAAAACGTGGTAAACGTATTCCTTTCTTGTTATTGAATAGCTTCTTTGCCGCTGCATAAGCATACTTTATTGCAGAGGTATGGTCTTTGGATTTTAGTGTTTTTAGTTGAGTGTGTATTTTCTTAATTCCTTTCTTAAATGATTGAATACTACTGCCTGCTCGAATTTTTGCTTTCATGGCATTTTTTACTATCCACGATGCAAGTTTTTCTCCTTTGCTCGCATCTTTTGAAGTCGATCTCCTTTTGGCCATGTTTAAAAGTTCTAAGTCTGCTTTACGTCGAGTTTCTGAATTTTTATTAATATAAGCAATATCGTGGTGCATGCAAGCTTTGTCTAATTGATTTATACCGCGTTCACCTTTTAGTATACGTTTTCGAAGTTTTGTACCGGGACCACAAAATTGGTACCCAGGTAAATGTAACTCGAACGGTAAACGATCTATTAAGTTATTTATTATACCACTGCCTTCTTTCATTGATATTAATAAAGTGTGATAAACCAGTGATCATACGATATTTATATAAAAATCTAAACCAATTCGCTTTTGTTTACCCAACTATTTTCCTTATCACTTAATCCTAACCATTTGACAAACAATTTGTTTCCTTTTTTTCTGATAACTTTTTCAATTAGGTATAGGTCTGGAAACTTAGTTTTTAATAGTTCACACCCGTAAAAAGACCCGAGAATGTTTTGATTTTGTTTATCTGCTATTTGGTATGTTATGGGATTGGTTTTATTAATTTTTACGATGCGAAATATTTCTGTAGACCAATTAGGGGTATAGCCTTTATAGAAATCTCCTTTGTATTTACTTATACGCACAAAGTCGTCTACTCTGAATTTAGATTTTTGACAAATTTTTATTTTTGTTTGTTGGGTTTTGATAATGTTAGATCGTACTAAAATTTCATTCGAATGATTTACACTGATCGGCTTGAATTTAGTAATGCGATGCACAGTGTTGTTATAATGATTTACAACGGAATCCAAATTATTTTGACACCATTGATACCGTCCGCATAAACTAAATTTTTTGTAAAGGTTTGATTTAATGGTTCTTATAACTCTTTCTACTATAGATGCTTTTTTGACAGAGTAGGTGGAATAATGGTTTATTTTGTAACTTTTCATTAACTGATTGAAAGAATCGTTATAAAACTCTTTACCTAGATCTGTTTGTACATTTTTAGGCTTTCGTTTTGATTCAGATAATATACTATGCATTGCATGGGCAACACATGTTTTAGATTTTGACTTCAAAGGCTTGATCCAAACGTATTTAGAAAAAGTATCAATCACTACCAGAACATAATTATATCCTTTATTCAGCGATGAATATTTTTGAAAGTCCATAAGATCAGCTTGCCATAAATCATCTATTCCTTTAGTCAATGTATGCCGCCGAAAGAAATTTCTTCTCGCTGCTTTGTGCAACTCATCAACTATATCTTGCTTACTAATTTTTGGATGTTTTTGCTGCTAACATAAAATCAATTTCGTTTTTTGAATAATACACTGTACTTAAATTACTCGAAGTAATTTTTTCTAAATTATTAAGATAATTTTTTATATTGCTCTGAACTGTTTTTATTTCTTCTTTTAATTTTTGAACACAGTTATCAACATATTCTTTGTTCACAGCTTCACTGTCTTGTTCAGGAATTTGTAATCCTTTTAACCTTGATGATTTTAAATCAAATTCACCTGCGTCTGTTCGTAATAATGCATCGGTAAAGATATCAGTGAATTCAGGTTGACGTAAACGCTTATGAACATGATGACCAAATTTATCTATATTCATCGCCGTCTTATCGGCTTCTGAAGCTCAATGATACAGCTCAATTTTCCTGATGGTAGCTTTATATATTTCATTTCTTTTATAATACCAGCTTCATACAATTCTTCAATTATTGCATAAATTTCATTTCGTACCCCATTATTACCAGCTGCCCATGATGCACACAGTAGTTTTAATCTTTCCACTAACTCGTTTGGATCATTCCAGTAAACCAAATCGGTATCCTTTTTAACAGCTTTTAAAATATCAACACCTTTACCTTGTGACAGACTTTCCATACTACTTGTGTGACTTCTAGAGAACTTAAACAGTGGTTTAATTATATGCATATATTTAAACCCTTTGTTACTGTTTATGTGTTTAGATGGATCATAGTTCCGTTTATGCGCATTAGTATCCATAAGTAATAGTTTATAATTTTGTAGGTCTTCTTCTGTTATAGAATCTAAGTCTGGTGTTTTTTTATATAATAATTCTTTTAAGCCCGGAGTCTTTTTCAAGCTACGGTTTCCAATTTTTAGAATTCGATTATCATCATTAACACGGGTATTGCCAAGCAAAAGTTTTCCCTTCACATGTCTAACACCATAAGGTATATCTTTCATAGCTTCAGATGATAAAGACCAGGATAAAGAATCATTGGCAATACTTGGCGATGACTGAAGAGATTTGAAGGAGTTGTCATTAACTTCATTATTCTCTGGGGAAGACGTAGTAAGAGTTTTATTAGGTGTTTTACAAACATTATTATCAGAGGTTTCACCATCATCCATATTTTTAAAATAGGAATAATCTTCATTTGAAGTACTTGATGCTTCGCTTTCCCTGCGCTTAATTATTTTCACTAATTGTGGCTGCTCCATTTCATCGTCTATTTGACGTTGATCTCCAGTTTTACTACTCAACTCTTTAAGTGGGTTTACAATAGGTTTAAACAAAGTTTCTAGAGCCTGGTCACTGGTATTTTTTAAATCTTTTATCAGTTCTACCTTTCTTTTTACAGCAGTTGCAGATTTTACAATTTGTTCTTTCAGATTTCGCTCCATTATTCAAGATTCCACTCTGTTGGACTTCTCAAATTCAACTGATTCAAGGAAACGTATGCTGCAGCTTTATAAAAAATATATTTAATCTACTACTATGAATGTATCGAACTTCATTCTGTAACAGCCTTTGTTTCGATCACAATCCTTATCAATGACAACATAACTGTACGGCTTACTCCACACAGTTGAACACATTTCACGAAACTGAGACCAAGTCATGTCTGAGCTGGCATGTTCATCGTAAACATGTTTTAAATTAATATCGTCTTGTTTGAACAATATAATAAGGTTAGCATTGTCTCTTACTAATTGTTTCGGAATTTTAGTAAATGTTTGATTAATATAAAAACAGTCAATGTTTTTATGACGACCCATTGCGAAATAATCTCGTATATTGTTCTGATTTTCACATGCAACATCGTCAAATATTATAATTGATTCAGGTAAAGCTTCATGTAGACTTAGGACTTCACTGTTCTGATTATATTTGTTATAAGATATGTCAGCAACCTTCTCTAATACTTTTTCTAAAAACAAGTATTTAGGTTGATACAGAGACTTAGAATACACATATAAGTTACGGAAACGTGGTCCATCTTGGTGTAACAACAAACTGATTACTAGATTGGTTTTTCCACAGTTTGAAGGACCGCAAACAATGCTGCGAATTGTGTTTGGTAGTAAGTTCCCATGTCGCTTAACGTTACTCGATGATACAGGACAAATACAGTCCAATTTTAATGATTCTTTCTGTTTTAGAAATTTCATAGCAGCGTCACAAACTCGTCCACTGTAGTGCGTAAATGTCAACAAACTGACTTCTATATTTTGGAGTCATTTCATTTATGTATGATCCACGAATGGTTAAACAATACGTATATGATGCGTTCAACTGAATCGTTAAACAGGTTCTAGATTCCAATTCACTTTTTTTTTGTTATAATTGTTCGTTCTAATTAACTTTCTTCGAATGAGCGGACGCAGGAAGCGAATGAGAAGAAAGTGAATTAGAACGAACAATTATAACCTACTCGTATCGGGCTCCGAGGTATCAGGTGGGACAAAAAACAATTTTATTCGTTTGCCGAAAATAGATTTACCCCGCTTTGATGGTAGCTATCAGTGTTGGTTGGAATTTAGAGACACTTTCCTTTCCTTAATACATAACAACTGTAGTATCGATAACATCAACAAGTTCCATTACTTGCGCGCGTCCTTGCAGGGAACAGCCGCTGAAATTATTAAAAATATCGACTTTAAGGGCGATGGCTATGAGATGGCATGGGACTTGTTGTGCGATCGATATAACAATAGTCGCCTTCTAATTAACAACCACGTTCAGGCATTATTTAACGCTGAGCCCATTGTTATTGAATCGAGCGTTTCCTTGCGTCGTCTTGTCGACGTTACAAATAAAAACATACGGGCATTGAAAGCGTTAAATGAGCCGACACAACATTGGGACACCCTGATTATTTACATGATATCATTAAAATTAGACCCTATCACGACTAGAAATTGGGAAGAATATCGTAACACATTGCCTAAATCCCCAACTCTAACTCAGTTTTGCACTTTTATTAATAACAAGGCTGAATTACTTGAAACATTAGAGGACAATAAAAAATTACATTTAATACAATTAAATAATAATTTTAATAAATCAAAAAGCTTTATTGTTACATCAAATCAATCAATAAACAATAATGTGCAAGACAGAAATAAAATTATTTGTCCCTTATGTTTGCAAAATCATTTCCTTTATTCGTGTGATGCTTTTAGAAAATTAACTGTGGAGGATAGACTACAAAAAGCAAAAGATTTTAAGGTTTGCATGAATTGTTTACGTGTCGGTCATATAAAAAAGCGCTGTAGGTTTTCACGCTGCAAATACTGCAAAAGTAGACATAAAACTTTGTTGCACTTAGATCAATCCGAGCCTGAGAAAGTAGAACATAATCCGATGCCTACTCCTTATAACCAGTGTTTCGCTTTCTACGAGTATACAGCCTGCTTCTCAGAAAAATATTTTACTGTCCACAGCTGTGGTGAGAGTGGTGAGCGACAAGGGCGAAAGGTACAATGCCAGAGTCCTGCTTGATAACGGTAGTACAGCACATTTTGTTACTGACAGCTTGTGCACCAAGCTCGGATTGTCTCGGGTTGACGCCAGTTCCAAGGTCACAGGTATCAATAATCTAACTAGTAACAGTACACAGTCTTGCAACCTAACTATCGAGTCCTCTTACAATGATTATTCAGTAAAAATCAATTGTCTTATTTTACCTGAAATTACTAGGAGATTACCCTCGTCTTATATAAATATTGAATGCATACTGTTCCAACATTACCAAATAAGGACATGAATTTGCCCAAAGCAATGCACCGTGACGTCGGCGGCTAGGATTGGTCCACGTATCGCAAGATCGGAGGGGGCTCATAGAAGAAGCGACGTTTTGAAAATTTGAACCCGCCATTAATTAACTAGCTAACAGAGTGTCGAAACTGATTTGTACCTTTTACTTAAACTAATAAATATTATCTAAAGTTAAAATCATCGCAGAGTTATTTCTACTACGCCTCATCGAAACATATGGACCTTCGACGCCAAATTTGATGAAAAAACCATACCAGACTGACTATTGAAGCGAAGCGCAAGATCGTTTAAGAAACCGCTAAAAACTACCCTGGTGAGGTTGAGGTAGCGGCTTATGCAGTTTGGAAGTCAATGAGAAGTGGAAAAAGGCTCATAGATCCGCAAAGTTGTGAGAAACGTCGGTCCCGTACCTGAAAACGCGCATAGGTACGTCCAGCCATCCTGCCTATTCCTGCTTCATCTCCATTCCCACTGTGTAATATTTGCTGTTCTGCTAATTTCAGTGTTAACTACAAGTGCAAATTACTTCTTGTCGTGCCCTACTACGTGCCTTTCGCTATAGCAAGTATTCATCATTTAACTGTAAGTACTTAACTCCATTTTCACTACACTCCGCCGAAATGAGTTTAGATATCCAATCCCGTGATAAATCTCCTTATAGATCTAGTGATGATAGCTTATTTAAAGAGTTGGTTAAAAAGCGCGGTATAGTTAAGGGTAGGTTAACTAGGTTTGCAAATCATTTATCGTCACTCAAAGGTGAAACTATGTCTAGTAAAAATTGTATAGATCTTAAATTGCGCATTCAAGGAGCTAATAACTTGTTTTCAGAGTTTAACGAAATTCAAAATAAATTAGAGGAAATAGCCACCGACACTGAAGAACAGTTATCACAAAGAGATTTATTCGAGGATAGTTTCTATAGTACAATGTCGCAAGCCGAATATCTTTTAAATTCGAATCAGATCGCTGACAATTCCGAGGGTGGTAGCAGTCACAAGCATAAATCGATAAAATTGCCTACTATTTCTATGCCCACCTTCAATGGCTCATGTGAGCAATGGCTCGAGTTTAGGGATACTTTCCTATCATTAGTGCACAATTCTAACGACCTAAGCAATATAGAAAAGTTTCATTACCTTAAGTCATCGCTAAAGGAAAGTGCGGAATTAGTGATCAATTCAGTAGAATTCTCCAGTGATAATTATTCTGTTGCTTGGGAATTGCTTCTCAACCGCTACAATAATAGCAGATTATTAGTACATAATCACGTCAAATCCTTATTTACTATGCAGGCTATAAATAAAGAGTCACCTGTTTTAATTAGAAAACTAATAGATACCGTGCTAAAGAATTTGCGTTCCTTGAAAATTCTTGGTGAACCTACTGAGTCGTGGGATACATTAGTCATCTATATAGTAGTTTCAAAATTAGACCCGACTACAGAACGCGAATGGGAACAATGTAAGGGAATGTTAATATCTAATTCTAATGAATCTAAAAAACAACTCAAGATTGACGACTTAATAAGGTTTCTTAAGGATCGCGCCGATTTGTTGGAAACATTGCAAGTATCACACAGCAAAACTAATCCCGATACTAAGAAAAATTATTCGCAAAATCAGTCTAAGATTCACTGCAATGCCGCCACAAATAATCCAACAGAACGTCACTCACGCGATTTTGTGAAGAGAACCTGTTTACTGTGTAACGCAAGTCACCCACTTTATTCTTGTCAAAAATTCATTGATAGTAATTTGGAATCTAAACTTAAATTAATTAACGACAAAAGGCTATGCATGAACTGTTTACGTTCTGGTCACACTATAGATAGTTGTAGGTTTGGGCCATGTCGAATGTGTAACAAAAAACATAACTCGTTAGTTCATCCCGGTAGCCCTAATGTTGTTTCGAGTAATAGCTCCGCCGCCTTCCCTGTGTCGCACGGTACTAGTGGGCAGCTGCCTGCACCGCTCGTTGCGCCCGAGATGCAGCCCGCTCCCACCACATCACACTTGTCGTGCGCGTTACTCATGCAAATTCCTAAGATTCAAGCAAATAAGGCACATTTAAGCTCGCAATGCACACAATCTACAGTTTTGTTATCAACCGCCTTGGTTATGATAGCCGATCATCGCAATAATTATCACCCGGCCCGCGCGCTTCTAGACAGCGGCAGCCAGCGATGTTTCATTACTAAATCTTTATGTAATTTACTTCAAACGCCAGTTTTACAGTCCACTCACGAGATACGCGGTGTAGGTAATTCGGTTACAAGCTCGACGCAAACGTGTAGTGTCGAGATTAAATCGCGCACAGAATCCTTCGTTGCGCATTTGGAATGTTTTGTTTTGCCTACAATTACGTCATCGATACCCGCAATAGCAATTGTTCCCGCGCAACTGAATATTCCTGAAAATATTCAATTAGCAGATCCGCAATTTTATCAAACTCAAAGTATTGACATTCTTATAGGCGCGAATATATTTTGGGATTTGATAAAGAATAATAAATTTAAGTTAGCCAATGGGCCATTCTTGTTAGATACAAAATTGGGATGGATTGTTTCCGGACCTATTTGTTCTATTCCGCGTAATGATAGGTACATTCAATGTAACTTTTCGCATTCAATTGAGTCTCAACTAAGACAGTTTTGGGAACTCGAAGAAATTCCTCGGGAATGTAGGGACACGCGCACCAAGGAAGAACGTGCATGCGAGGAACATTTCATCAAAACTACTACGCGCAATATCGATGGAAGGTTCTGTGTACGTATACCCTTTAAAAAAAGCCCTGATTCCCTAGGTGAAAGTTATACGCAGGCTGAACGTAGGTTTTTGGCCCTTGAAAAGCGATTGCAGCGGAATGATAGTTATAGGCAACTTTATAGTGACTTCATTCATGAGTACATACGTTTGGGTCATATGAGTCGCGTTGAGCGTTATGGGTCATCCCATTATTTTCTGCCTCATCATGGCGTTTTGCGCGAACAGAGCAGCACAACCAAATTGCGAGTCGTCTTCGATGCCAGTGCTGCGTCAAGTAATAATGTGTCGCTAAATGAATTACAAATGATAGGCCCAGCAATACAGGGTGATCTCTTTCCTATATTATTGCGATTTAGATGTCACAAATATACCGCTTGCGCAGACGTTGAAAAAATGTACCGGCAATGTTTAGTTCATGAGGATCAGCGTGACTTTCAATTAATTTTATGGCGTGACGATCCTTCTGAACCCTTGGGTGTCTATCGTCTTAATACAGTCACTTACGGGACAGCTTCAGCGCCATTTCTGAGTTGTAGATGCCTTAAACAACTTGCAATCGAAAGTACTGATCCTGACGTCATAAGGGTAATAAGCCAGGATTTTTACGTTGATGACATGATTACAGGTAGTGACAGTAAGGAAGAGTTATTGAAAATTTGTTCCACAGTAGAAAGAGTCCTAAATTCAGGCTGTTTTCCTCTTCGCAAGTGGATGTTGAATTTTGATGTCAATGATCCAGTAATTGATCAGTCTGATTTATTCAAGCCCTTATCTTTAGTCAACAATACAAGTTCCAAAACTTTAGGTTTGGGTTGGAATCACTTTAGTGACGAATTTTATTTTAGCACGCAATTTAGTAAAGATGATGAAATTATTACAAAACGTTATATGATGTCAAACATTTCACAAATCTTTGATCCTCTGGGATTATTAAGTCCATTTATAATGATTGCAAAAATATTATTGCAGAAACTATGGCTGCTAAAAATAGGTTGGGATGACAAGGTTCCAATAGAGGTCGAAAAAACATGGGAACGGTTTTCATCTTCTGTGCTTAGTTTAAATGAAATCCGCGTACCACGTCATGTCATAGGTGCTGGTCCGGTGCGTCGGGAATTACACATTTTTTGCGATGCCTCGGAGTGCGCGTACGGTACATGCATATACATACGTACTATCAATTATGATTCTGTAACAGTCAGGTTGTATTGTTCGAAGGGAAAGGTTGCGCCGTTAAAACCAGTCAGTATCCCAAGATTGGAGTTGTGTGGGGCTTTATTGGGTGCCAGGCTATATAATGCAATTCGCGAATCGCTCAATTTTCAATTTGATAATATTATTTTTTGGTCTGATTCAACGATTGTACTGGGTTGGCTGCGTATGGCTCCTAATTTGTTGAAAACTTTCGTGCAAAACCGAGTAGCTGAAATTCATGAAATCACAAAGGACTTACCTTGGTGCCATGTAAGCGGAAAGAGCAATCCAGCTGACTTAGTGTCACGAGGGGTCAAGTTAGAGGACCTTAAGACTTCCACTTTATGGTGGGAAGGGCCTACATTCCTCCGCGACCTTAAATTCGATTGCAATAACTCGATTTTTGAACAGCCACATATAGCACAGTTAGAGTTACCAGAAATAAAGCCTGTTCAGCCTATCCACTTATTAGTGACCACATCAGAAGTATCATTGTTTCCTTTTGAAAGATTCTCTCAATATAATCGTTTGAAACGAACTTGCGCATATGTATTACGTTTTATTAATAATATACGACACAAAGATAATGATCGACGTGGAGTTCTTACTATTGACGAACTTAGAGAGGCGGAAATGATGCTGGTGAGATTGTCTCAACAAGAGTCTTTCTCGAAGGAATATAATATATTATTAAATAATAGTCACTTAAAAAATACACACAATTTAAGTAAATTTAATTTATTTATGGATAGCGAGAATATATTACGAGTAGGCGGTAGAATAAAAAATTCACCGAATTTTTCTTTTGATAAAAAGCACCCAATGTTGTTATCTTCAAAGCACTGGTTTTCTTTGTTGTTATTTCGTTCCGAGCACAAGCGCCTACAACATGCTGGTCCGCAAACGCTTTTGTACAACACACGAGAAGTATACTGGATAGTTGGAGGTAGGAATCTTGCTAAACATACTGTACATAAATGCGTTATTTGTACGCGTTTGAGAGGCAAGACTTTATCTCCCATAATGAGCGATTTACCTGAACAGAGAATTACTCCAAGCTTTCCATTTTTACGTTGCGGTGTAGACTACGCTGGGCCGGTGCTCATCCTGAACCGCAAAGGAAGGGGCTCAAAACTTATAAAGGCGTATATTTGTTTGTTTGTTTGCTTTGTGACTCGCGCAATTCACTTGGAACTTGTCAGTGACCTATCCGCGGATGCCTATCTTCTAGCGTTAAAAAGGTTTATCGCACGGCGAGGCAAACCTGCTGAAATTGTCTCTGATAATGGTAGAAATTTTGTAGGACTTGCTAATGAATTTTCAAAATTTTTAACTAACTGTTCTAAAGATATTATTGAATACGCTACAAATGAAAACATCAAATTCCGGTTTATAGTTCCTTACACGCCTCATTTCGGAGGACTTTGGGAGGCTGGAGTTAAGTCCTGCAAACACCACATGTTACGAGTAGTTGGAAATGCACACTTGACTTTTGAAGAGTTCAGCACTGTATTAACACAGATTGAGTCTATCCTGAACTCCCGTCCTCTTAATCCCATGTCCACTGATCCGAACGATTTCCAACCCCTGAGTCCTGCTCATTTTCTGGTTGGTCGTCTCCTAACAGCGCCTGCGACTGAACAGCTGACTGATGTCCCTGTCCACCGACTAACGCGCTACCAGCGAATCGAACAAATAAGACAACATTTTTGGACCAGGTGGAGCAAGGAGTACGTCTCGGAACTACAAACTAGAACTAAATGGAAGGAGCACAAGGCTGATCTTCAGACTGGCACGATGGTCGTTATCAAAGAAGACAACACGCCGCCTTTAAAATGGAGTCTAGGGCGCATTATTTCCACGCGACCAGGAAAGGATGGGATTTCCAGAGTAGCTGACATACAAACCGCCTCTGGAGTTATCAGACGCGCGTTTCCTCGAATCTGCCCTTTATTCTGATAACCATGAAGACAACAGTTGGACGCTGGTGCTTCCAAGGCCGGGGGCATGTTCCAACATTACCAAATAAGGACATGAATTTGCCCAAAGCAATGCACCGTGACGTCGGCGGCTAGGATTGGTCCACGTATCGCAAGATCGGAGGGGGCTCATAGAAGAAGCGACGTTTTGAAAATTTGAACCCGCCATTAATTAACTAGCTAACAGAGTGTCGAAACTGATTTGTACCTTTTACTTAAACTAATAAATATTATCTAAAGTTAAAATCATCGCAGAGTTATTTCTACTACGCCTCATCGAAACACATACCTATTCCTACAGGATTATTTTTAGCGGACCCATCTTTTAATATTCCGTCAGACATAGATATTCTGTTAGGAGCCGAACTATTTTGGGATGTCATTCAGGGAAATCACATTAACCTAGGTAAAAACTTACCCAAATTGTGTGAAAGTAAATTGGGGTGGTTAATTTCGGGTTCAGTACCTACCAGTTCGAATGTGAAGCAACCACACTTTTGTAATTTTTCGAAAACAGATAGCGTCGAATTAAATAAATTTTGGGAACTAGACGCGATTTCGCCTAAATATTGTCTTTCCTTAGACGAGCGCACTTGCGAGGAAAGTTTAAATTAAATACTGGTCGCAATTCGGACGGCCGTTTTATGCCGTTACTATGCCGCTCAGTGCGGATCCCAGCGTTCTCGGTGACTCATACGGCATGGCTAAACGTAGATTTTTAACATTAGAAAAGCGCTTTGAGCGCGATCCTGTGTTTAAACATATGTACACGAAATTTATGGATGAGTATGAGTCTCTAGGCCACATGACTGAGGACGCAAATTTGTCGACTAACCGGGATGAAATTAGTTATTTTATGCCCCACCACGGCGTGCTGCGCGAATCTAGCACAACCACAAAATTAAGAGCTGTTTTTGACGCATCCGCCAAAACAACTACCGGGATTTCATTGAACGACATCCAATACGTAGGCCCTACCGTTCAGGACGATTTATTTTCGATCTTAATTAGTTTTAGACAACATAAATACATAATTTCTGGCGATATTGAGAAGATGTATCGGGCTATTCTTTTAAATCCTGTTCAACGCCCATTACAACGTATTTTATTCAGAAAGGATTCCTCCGAGCCACTCAAAACGTATACTTTAAACACGGTCACTTATGGAACGGCGTCTGCGCCGTATCTCGCAACCAAGTGTCTTGTGAGCCTCGCTGACGTCACGAACAATCAACAGGTGAAACGTAGTATACAGCATGACTTTTATATTGATGATTTTTTGAGTGGGTCCGATACAATTAACGCCACAATAAAGCTTTGCCAGGAAGTGAAATCAATATTAGCTTCAGCTAATTTTAATTTAAGAAAATGGAAACCAAACAGCCCTGATATTTTAAGGGAAATTGTAGGCGTCGAGGATGATTTTAATCTTGATTTAGACTTATCTGACGATTATTCGTCAAAAACCTTAGGTTTGTTATGGATTTGTAAGTCGGATGTTTTGTCATTCTCTCTAAATATAGACGTCCAGGCAACTGTAACAAAAAGACATGTTTTGTCAATTATAAGCCAGATTTTTGACCCATTAGGCTTAATCGGACCCTGTGTAGTCGAAGCAAAAATAATAATGCAAAATCTATGGCTCAACAAATGCGACTGGGACGATGAAGTACCTCAGGACATTGCTAATCAGTGGTATTCATTCGTATGTACATTGAAATTTTTAAATTGCCTCAATATTCCGCGATGGGTTTTATGCAACGATAACGTCATTCATGAGATACATGTATTCACAGATAGCAGTGAAAAGGCATACGGCGCTTGCTTATATACCACTGCCTTCCTTCATCGATAATCATAAAGTGAGTTATAGGGGTTAATAATGCGCTACTTATATACCTACACTACTAATTTGCTTTTGTCAACCCAACTGTTTTCCGTATCACTTAAACCCAACCATTTTTCAAAAAGTTGGTTTCCTTTTCTCTTTATAACTTTCTCAATAAGATAAAGGTCTGGGAATTTAGTTTTTTGTAATTCATATCCGTAAAAAGAACCGAGAATAATTTGATTGTGTTTATCTTCAATTTGGTATGTTTCAGGAATTGTTTGATTGACTTTTATGATACGGAAAATTTCGGTAGACCAATTGGGTGTATAACTGTTAGGACCTTCGGTGGTGGGAGATGTTAATTAAAATAAAAAGCGGACTGTATAATAAAAAAGAGTATAATCCAAGATAGATTGCAGGAAAATACAGTGACCGCACACTTGAAAGGTTATGAAGGGAGTGTTCGACCGAGCATTGATGTTCGCTCGCGAGCCGAACGTTGCTCGCTGTCGTTCGGCGCCGTTCGCCGATCCTCGTTCACAAGCCCCCCTCGTCTGTAGCACTATGCCCGTGCGTGGACATGCTCCCCGGGTTGAAGTGGGAACTTCAAAGAATTGGCAGCGGGCAGATGTTGTTAAAGCCGCGTCGAATGGTCCCCTTCTTGGTCTTCAGTTCGGCTACCCTCACGACGCCGTCGGAGCCTGGGCAGACCTGCACGACGCGACCCAACAGCCAGCAGAGAGGTGGGAGTGCCTTATCCTTCACTAGCACCAGGCTTCCTATAGAGATGTCCCCCCTGGATGTAGACTACTTGGTTTTTTGCTGCAGTAATGAAATGTACTCAGTATTAAAACGTTTCCAAAAATGCTGCTTGATAAAATCGACCCTTTGGAATCTCTCGAGTCGGCTGATGTTTCCGCTGTCTGTCACCTGTGGATGCGGAACTGACGTGAGTGACCTTCCGATCAGAAAATGTGAAGGAGTTAGGGCAGAGAAGTCAAGTGGATCAGGAGAAAGAGGAGTGAGAGGCCGGGAATTAAGAACAGCCTCTATTTGAGTTAGACACGTAGCCATTTCTTCGTACGTGAAATGAGTAAGTTTAAGCAGTCTCTTCAAATGGTGCTTAGTTGACCGGACCGCTGACTCAGCTAAGCCGTTAAAGTGAGGTGTATAAACCGGCACAAAATGAAAATCAATTCCCTCATGAGCAATATCGTCTGTAATATTTGATTCCTGCAAAAATTGACGCAATTGATTACAAGAACCGACAAAGGTAGTGCCGTTATCAGACAATATACTACGAGGTTTACCGCGGCGCGCAATAAACCGGTTTAAAGCGGCTAAATATGCTTCCTTTGTCAGGTCCGTGACGAGCTCCAGGTGCACGGCTTTGACAGCCATACAGACAAAAATGCATTTAATAAAATAAATAATAAAAATCATTTATTCAGAAAAGTTTCACAACTTAAATTTACTAGTAGTCTCCAAACTAGGTAAAAACCTGTCTCTTGGAGACTTGAGTTTGAGCTAGAGTTTGTAACAACGTTGTGCATTAGATTAGTTACAGGGTTACATAATACAGTGCAAAGAATAAACAAAACGAGAACAAAATGCTTAATTATATAGGTATTTATACGCCACATACGTCATGCATTTCTGTCTGTCTGTGTGTGTGTGTGTGTGTGTGTGATTTTACTAGTTTGCATCCCCTCCCTTTTCGGTCAGCTATAAGTATTGGGCCAGCATAGTCGACACTGGAATTTAGGAATGGAAATTCGAGGTTGCTTCGTGAATTAGGAAGTTGCCCCATTATGGGTTGTATATTTTGTGCCTTGTGTCTAAAACATACTGTACATTTCTGCACTGTGGATCTTAAAAGATTTCTACCCCCCAACGGCCAATAGTTTTGACGTATATTTGCCAAGAGTAATTGAGGGCCGGCATGCAATATTTTTTTGTGAACAGTTTGAAATAAGATTTTTGTTAAGTGATGTTTACTGCACAAAAGTATGGGGTGTTTTACGTTATAGTCATAAGGTGAATTATCTAACCTGCCTCCAACACGGATAATGCCATCAGAGTCCTTAAAAGGAGATGAGAAATAAGGCGATTTTTTTGAGGCAAAATATTTCCGGATTTCAAAATTGTATATTCATCCTGGAACATTTCACATTGAGCGGTACGTAAAATACATTTTAATGATAATTGAATTTCTTGGTTCGACAGAAAACCCTGCAATTTATTGTTGTTATTTTTTAAATTGTATATATATCTTCTAATGTAAGCTAAGATTCTTTGTAAATAGTAAAAATTAGAATATTTGTTTGTTAATTCTTGTATAATAGTTTCATTTATTAAATTAGGATTTTGATTTTGTGATTGATTTACAAAATTACAATTTAATTCCGGCAGATCCTGCTCCTCGACATCCTTTGATAAATTTGGCCAACAGCATTCCTCTTGTGATAAAAATATGGGGCCTGACCACCACAAATTGGATTTGCTGATCTGATCAGCCTTCACGCCTCGGGAAACAAGGTCTGCGGGATTGTCTCTGGTTGGCACATAGTTCCATGTAGATCCAAAGGTAGTCTCCTGTATCTCATTGACACGATGCCTAACAAACGGTTTGAGTTCAGTTGACGGCCTGGATAACCAGCTTAATACAATCGTTGAGTCACACCAGAAGATGCAGCGGCTAACCACTAAAGTAAGTGACTCTTTTACTTTCGCACACAGTCTTGCTCCACATAGTTCCAGTCTGGGCATAGTAGTGGGTTTAATTGGGGTTATATACAGTGTGTAACAAAAAGGTGAAATAAAACTTTAAGGGGTTATTCTACGGCTAAATTACATCAACTTTTTCTATGGGACCAACATCAAAATCTCAAAAAAAATATTGACGTTTCCATACAAACTGATGCCAGCTGGTCGCGTTTTAGTATGGGAAAGTGTTTTTTTTTTTTTGCGATTTCGATGTTGGTCCCATAGAAAAAGTTGATGTAATTTAGCCGTAGAATAACCCCTTAAAGTTTTATTTCACCTTTTTGTTACACACTGTATATAACCCCAATTAAACCCACTACTATGCCCAGACTGGAACTATGTGGAGCAAGACTGTGTGCGAAAGTAAAAGAGTCACTTACTTTAGTGGTTAGCCGCTGCATCTTCTGGTGTGACTCAACGATTGTATTAAGCTGGTTATCCAGGCCGTCAACTGAACTCAAACCGTTTGTTAGGCATCGTGTCAATGAGATACAGGAGACTACCTTTGGATCTACATGGAACTATGTGCCAACCAGAGACAATCCCGCAGACCTTGTTTCCCGAGGCGTGAAGGCTGATCAGATCAGCAAATCCAATTTGTGGTGGTCAGGCCCCATATTTTTATCACAAGAGGAATGCTGTTGGCCAAATTTATCAAAGGATGTCGAGGAGCAGGATCTGCCGGAATTAAATTGTAATTTTGTAAATCAATCACAAAATCAAAATCCTAATTTAATAAATGAAACTATTATACAAGAATTAACAAACAAATATTCTAATTTTTACTATTTACAAAGAATCTTAGCTTACATTAGAAGATATATATACAATTTAAAAAATAACAACAATAAATTGCAGGGTTTTCTGTCGAACCAAGAAATTCAATTATCATTAAAATGTATTTTACGTACCGCTCAATGTGAAATGTTCCAGGATGAATATACAATTTTGAAATCCGGAAATATTTTGCCTCAAAAAAATCGCCTTATTTCTCATCTCCTTTTAAGGACTCTGATGGCATTATCCGTGTTGGAGGCAGGTTAGATAATTCACCTTATGACTATAACGTAAAACACCCCATACTTTTGTGCAGTAAACATCACTTAACAAAAATCTTATTTCAAACTGTTCACAAAAAAATATTGCATGCCGGCCCTCAATTACTCTTGGCAAATATACGTCAAAACTATTGGCCGTTGGGGGGTAGAAATCTTTTAAGATCCACAGTGCAGAAATGTACAGTATGTTTTAGACACAAGGCACAAAATATACAACCCATAATGGGGCAACTTCCTAATTCACGAAGCAACCTCGAATTTCCATTCCTAAATTCCAGTGTCGACTATGCTGGCCCAATACTTATAGCTGACCGAAAAGGGAGGGGATGCAAACTAGTAAAATCACACACACACACACACACACACAGACAGACAGAAATGCATGACGTATGTGGCGTATAAATACCTATATAATTAAGCATTTTGTTCTCGTTTTGTTTATTCTTTGCACTGTATTATGTAACCCTGTAACTAATCTAATGCACAACGTTGTTACAAACTCTAGCTCAAACTCAAGTCTCCAAGAGACAGGTTTTTACCTAGTTTGGAGACTACTAGTAAATTTAAGTTGTGAAACTTTTCTGAATAAATGATTTTTATTATTTATTTTATTAAATGCATTTTTGTCTGTATGGCTGTCAAAGCCGTGCACCTGGAGCTCGTCACGGACCTGACAAAGGAAGCATATTTAGCCGCTTTAAACCGGTTTATTGCGCGCCGCGGTAAACCTCGTAGTATATTGTCTGATAACGGCACTACCTTTGTCGGTTCTTGTAATCAATTGCGTCAATTTTTGCAGGAATCAAATATTACAGACGATATTGCTCATGAGGGAATTGATTTTCATTTTGTGCCGGTTTATACACCTCACTTTAACGGCTTAGCTGAGTCAGCGGTCCGGTCAACTAAGCACCATTTGAAGAGACTGCTTAAACTTACTCATTTCACGTACGAAGAAATGGCTACGTGTCTAACTCAAATAGAGGCTGTTCTTAATTCCCGGCCTCTCACTCCTCTTTCTCCTGATCCACTTGACTTCTCTGCCCTAACTCCTTCACAT
Source organism: Anania hortulata (assembly GCA_963576865.1). NCBI lineage: Eukaryota > Metazoa > Arthropoda > Insecta > Lepidoptera > Crambidae > Anania > Anania hortulata. The sequence continues at coordinate 19,434,528 of OY756402.1, read as the reverse complement.
TTTCTGATCGGAAGGTCACTCACGTCAGTTCCGCATCCACAGGTGACAGACAGCGGAAACATCAGCCGACTCGAGAGATTCCAAAGGGTCGATTTTATCAAGCAGCATTTTTGGAAACGTTTTAATACTGAGTACATTTCATTACTGCAGCAAAAAACCAAGTAGTCTACATCCAGGGGGGACATCTCTATAGGAAGCCTGGTGCTAGTGAAGGATAAGGCACTCCCACCTCTCTGCTGGCTGTTGGGTCGCGTCGTGCAGGTCTGCCCAGGCTCCGACGGCGTCGTGAGGGTAGCCGAACTGAAGACCAAGAAGGGGACCATTCGACGCGGCTTTAACAACATCTGCCCGCTGCCAATTCTTTGAAGTTCCCACTTCAACCCGGGGAGCATGTCCACGCACGGGCATAGTGCTACAGACGAGGGGGGCTTGTGAACGAGGATCGGCGAACGGCGCCGAACGACAGCGAGCAACGTTCGGCTCGCGAGCGAACATCAATGCTCGGTCGAACACTCCCTTCATAACCTTTCAAGTGTGCGGTCACTGTATTTTCCTGCAATCTATCTTGGATTATACTCTTTTTTATTATACAGTCCGCTTTTTATTTTAATTAACATCTCCCACCACCGAAGGTCCTAACAGTTATACACCCAATTGGTCTACCGAAATTTTCCGTATCATAAAAGTCAATCAAACAATTCCTGAAACATACCAAATTGAAGATAAACACAATCAAATTATTCTCGGTTCTTTTTACGGATATGAATTACAAAAAACTAAATTCCCAGACCTTTATCTTATTGAGAAAGTTATAAAGAGAAAAGGAAACCAACTTTTTGAAAAATGGTTGGGTTTAAGTGATACGGAAAACAGTTGGGTTGACAAAAGCAAATTAGTAGTGTAGGTATATAAGTAGCGCATTATTAACCCCTATAACTCACTTTATGATTATCGATGAAGGAAGGCAGTGGTATAATTAATAGCTTAATAGATCATTTACCGTTTGAGTTACATTTACCTGGATACCAATTTTGTGGTCCTGGTACAAAACTTCAGAAACGATTACTTCAAGGCGAACGAGGGATAAACAAATTGGATGAAGCTTGTATGCATCACGATATTGCTTACTTGAATAAAGATTCTGGTGCTCGTCATAAGGCTGCCTTAGAACTGTTAAATATGGCTAAGAGAAGGCTAAAATCAAAAGGTTTTGGGAAAGGGGAAAAAATTGCTTCATGGATAGTTAAAAATGCGATGAAAGCAAAAATCAGAGCTAATCGTGGCATAACATCATTTAAGAAAGCGATAAAGAAAATAAAATCAGAACTAAAAAAAAAAAAACAAAGATAACCACTCTGCTATAAAATATGCCAATGCAGCTGCAAAGAAACTTTTTGGTAATAAAAAAGGAATACGTATACCTCGATTTATTCCTCTTCCAAAATGTGGAGGACTTTTACCACTTATTCCCATATTTGCGGGGTTATCGGCTTTAGGTTCTCTTGCTGGAGGAGCAGCAGGTATAGCAAAAGCTGTTAATGATTCTAAAGCAGCACAAAAGAGTCTTCAGGAATCTGAAAGACACAACAGAATGATGGAAGCGGTGGCTCTTGGAAAAGGGTTATATATTAAACCTCATAAAAAAGGGACAGGTTTATATCTGAATCCCACAAAAAACTAATTAAGCGGCTACCTAGACGTCCGCTCACTAATTTGGATATATTAGAACATGCCAGTAACATTCCATTCTTTCGTGGTGTATTCATGAGAGATACATTACCTTCGAAACCTAAAAAGATGGAATGTGCAATCATGAATTTGGACAGTAACAAAAATCCTGGTACGCATTGGGTAGCCTTTGTAAAGCAAAATAATTACGTGGAATATTATGACAGTTTCGGTAATTTAAAACCACCGTTGGAATTATTCAAGTATTTACGTAACATACCTATAAACTATAATTAGCTGAAGAATATGCCCCAGGGGGCGTGTCTTCGGCTGTGACGTCATAGTGGCGTGATAGTGGTACGAGACGGAGAGGGGAGCGCAACCTGGCGAGCGGGGACACCGGCAGGGCATCGGCCTCTTTTGCTTGCGACCATCGGATCGGACGGACGTTCACTAGCATTGTTTAATTACGGATTATTTAATTTTAGCACTTAGAATATTTGTATCTTTGTAATAATTTTAATAAATGTTTTTGTCGGAGTGATATTTTTTTTAAGCAGTAATAGTCTAAATCGCTAATTTCAGAAGTGGGATTCTTAACCACATCTGTGTTGGGTTTTTTTTTTTTGACTTTAAAAATTTTGTATTTTTAAAGTTTCTAAACTTTAGTTTTTAAACTTTCTCCCGGCGCCACCGCCTGAGCCATTGGCGCGCTCGCACTCGCCGCTGCCGCGTGCATCCGACCTAGCGAGTGTGTCTACTGGCCATGCCGGTGCGCAGGTTCAAACTTGCACGGACGGCGCTATGGCGGGTACGGCAAGCGTGGCTGCATCGCTGCCACCGAGCACGACACCGTCAGCTGCGGAATTCATCATGAGCGAGGTGGCGGATAAACTTGCGACCGCAATCAGTGCTGCAAACCCGGTGAGATCCAACCATATTTTTATTTCTAGTTTTGACCCTTCTTTAAATGATTTTATTGTGTGGTGTGAGGAAGTAGATCATTTGTGTCGTATCAACCGGTGGGACGATCGCGAGTGTTTGGCGCGTATAGGTCATTGCCTTAAGGGCGATGCGCGTGTGTGGCTTAGCGAATGGTCGACTAATGAGCGTACATGGTCTAATTTTAAACGTGATTTTCAATCATTGTGCCCGCGTAGAATAGATAGTGCGAACATTCTATTCGAAGTTATGAAGACAGATTCCGATCGTTACCCCACATACGCTGAGTATGCTAGGCGTTCATTGTTGCGATTGCGCGTTATCAACGGGTTAAGTGAAGAATTAATTAGTGCAATAATTATTCGCATTATAACCGACCCGCAGATTCGCGCGGCTGCTACGAACGCTGATTTGCTGCCATGTGATGTAGTTAGATTTTTGTCGATTTATATTAAACCAGCCCAGACTACCCCCGTCCGTAACAAACATAATGAGCCTCAAAGTCATTCGCGAAAAAGATAATACTTTAGTATGCGATCTAAATGTTTTAAATGTAACGGTTTTGGTCACAAACAAAACGAATGTCCTAAACGTATGAAATTAAATAATACGGTTAATAGAAATGAGCCGTCGGGGTCGGAACCGTCTGTTTCCAATCGGGTTACGAGTAGACCTGAACCGTGTAGTTTCTGCAAAAAGATGGGGCATAAAGTAGAGGATTGTTTTGCAAAGCAGCGCAGCGAATCGCGTGGCAAACCTTATGTTAACTTTTGTCATGAGATCTAAGATGATTATCAACGGAACGATATAGCGTCTGCAGTGATTCAAGGTGTACCCGTAGATATTCTTATAGACAGTGGCTCGCAGATTTCTTTAATTGCGGAATCGGTTGTGAAGCATTTCCAATGTACTCAGACACCATCTTTTTGCATTTTGCGTGGCATCGGCAGCCAAGAAATTGAGTCAAGTTTTTGTACAACGTTAACCATTGAATTCCCTAAGATTTCTCTTGAGGTAGATTTTCATGTGGTCCCTGATTGTTATTTGACTATCCCAGTTATATTAGGTACGGACGTCCTTAATAGAGATGGCGTAGTCTACACTCGAACACGCGGTGTGCAACGCCTTACGCGATCAAAGTCAGTTTTTAATGTGCAGTCGAGCGTGCAAGACCAGATAAATACGACTGTTGACGGTGATAATAAAAGGCGTTTGCTGAGTATTATCGAAGAGTTTTCTGAATTTCTTGTTACTGGTACCGCTACTACGACCGTGAATACTGGGTCCATGCACATTCGATTACACAATGAAACCCCTGTAGTGTACAGACCTTACAAAATGTCATATCATGAAAAAATCCGCGTGCGGGAAATAATTAGGGATCTGCTTGATAAGGGGATAATTAGGGAGTCCGAATCAGAGTTCTCCAGTCCTATTTTGCTAGTCAAGAAAAAGGACGGTAGCGACAGGATGTGTGTCGACTTTCGGGCGTTGAACGCGAACACAGTGAAGGATCGTTATCCATTGCCACTCATTGAGGACCATATTGATCGTTTGGGCAAAGCCAAGTTCTTCACAAGCCTAGATATGGCCACAGGCTTCCATCAGGTGCCAATGGATAAGGACTCCATTCACTACACTGGCTTTGTCACGCCCGAAGGTCATTTTGAGTATTTAAAAATGCCGTACGGACTCGCCAACGCACTTGTCGTTTATCAGCGCATAATATCTGATACTATCCGTCCTTTTATTGAATCTGGCAAGGCTTTAGTGTACATAGATGATATCTTGATACCAAGTGAGACAATAGACGGGGGACTATAGACGCTCCGCGAAGTGCTACGGACTTTGACCACTGCCGGTTTCTCCATCAATTTAAAGAAATGCTCATTTTTGGCTAGAGAGGTAGATTACATGGGGCGTACGATCAGCCATGGTCAGGTTAGGCCGAGTCGGCAGGGTCATGCAGCGGAGTCACCTCCTAGAGCGACGGGGTGTTATTGGTTACATCCGGTTACGACCGGATGTAAGAAATAGCATCCTGTCCTGGTGCATCCCGGGCAACGGCGGTTAGCAATTTCCTTCGGGGATTGGTAGCCGACGGCTAAACTCTGCCAGTGTCGCTCCTTGCGCTGCTATGACTAGCATAGCGGCGCAAGGATGTGTTCACGAAGCACACCGTAATCTGCTCTTTTCAGGGCGGACCGGGGGTCCAGTTTAGCTGGGCCGCGAGGCGGAAGCCTCTAAAAAACTACCACGCGCGGCAGTACCCGCCTTTAGTCAGCCGCCGCTGACTGGCGGGTCGCCGGGCAACCCGTTACCCCAACGGAGGGCCGGGAGCCGTCGGGGCATCTGCCCGGGCTGCGAGGAAGGACCACCTCAATAAAAAACCCACGCATACCGTTACCTGCCCTCCGGGGCAGGCCGGGAGTCGTCGGGGTATTTTCCCGGACTGCGAGGAAGGCAAACCTCAATAAAAAACCCCCGAAGGGTTTTTTCCTAGTTTCCCGAAAAAACTGGGCCGCATGTTCTTGCCGTGTGGGATCCTGGGCGTTGAGCCTGTGGCAGACCACCCAGGCAACACATTCCTTTGGCCCCTTATTCTGGTAACACGGGCGGTCCTGGTGTAGCCGCATCAGGATCAATCGGCTTTGGGCGAACGGTTTAACCTTCGCCCTAGGTTAGAGGGGGGTTCGGGGGACAGGGCCAGTGGCGGGCTCGGTGAAGTGCTAGTTTTGGTCGACTAGTGCCAACCTTGCCCTAACCGTCTGCGCCAAAGATCCCGTTCGGCGGTTCCACTCTGAGAGTATGGGAGGAATCCCCTCTATGTCTGGCGGGCAGCTCTGGGCTGCGGCTCCCCACTGTGGGCTCCTTGGAGGTCGGAGACCCCGCCGGATGAAGACGCAGATAGGCAAAAAATAAGAATGGACAATCCCTCCTTAAATTTATCGACCAATCCCCGAGCGCGAGGCGCTCACCCTACAGCTGAACCAGAACAGCTGGTGAATTCGGCGAAGATTACAAGAAGAAGGACCGGAACGAGCAGATCGCCGTTGAATCCGGTTAGTAACAGGTGCGATGGTGCAGGCAGTTCCCACCGATCAAGCCCTGGTGCGTTGGATAGCGAGCGCAATCGCAGCCGCTCGCGTAGTCGAAAACGACGCCCGTCGCGATCGATGGACCGCGCTGCAGGCCTATTCGCACGGGGCGGGTTTTCCGAGTCGGAGAGCGAAGTCTCTGCAACTCCGAAAATTAGCTCCGCTGCAAGAGGTAGGAGTAGAGGTGGAAGTGGAGGTAGACCCTCCTGATCCACAGTCGCTCGCCGGCAGTACATGGCCGCACAGGAGGAGGCACGCGAGGTGGAGTTCACCCACCTCCTCGAGCGGGGCACTAAGTCCCCTACTCTCCTCGCCGCTCCCTCAGTCCCGGATGCCCTAAGCTGCCCAGACTTGCCTGATGACTTGTCAGGCCTGGACATGGCTGAGATGCAGCGAATGGCGCACCAGTGCATTGGCGCCGTCGCAACTGTCAAGGCAAAGTCCAGCAACCTGCAAGGCCGGATAGTAAAGGCCCTTAAGGATGCCACTAAAGCTCTGACAACCCTGGTTGACGAGATCGCATCCAGAATAATGGATCAGGAGAGTCGGAACCTAGCCAGAGCCAATAAGACCCTGCGGGAGGAGGTCAACCACCTCAAAGAGGAGGTCAAATCCTTTCGCAGAGAGTTTTCAGCGAGGACCACTGCTCTCTCAGCAACAACTGGCCCCACGCCCGCTTTGGCAGTTCCCAACCCAACCCAGACTGACATTTACCAAAACGAGGCGCTCCTGTCGTCTATCGCGGCGCTTATTGACTCTCGCCTTGAGAGTCGATTTGCATGCCTCTAGGGGCGGCTGGATCGCCTAGACCCTTTACCTGCGCCACGACCGCCATTAGCAGCCGACAACTTGGCTTCCACGTCGAGTTCCTCTGGCGCCGTTGGTCCACCGGCCAAAAAGAAGAAAGCGCCCAAAGCGCCCAACCAAACCCCTGCCTCTACAGCAGCCCAATCCAAGGGCCCGAAAAGCTTTGCTGAAGCTGTGGCATCACAGAAAACTGTGAAGCCTAAGACTCGAGCGACAGCGAGCAAGACACGCCCAAACCAAGCTGCTGTAACAGCTGGCCCCTCCCAGCCGCACAGAGAAGCCAGCCAGCTGGAAACCCAGTCAACAATGGCTCTGGTATAACCCAACCCGGACGCGTGGGTACCCGTAACCCACAAAAAAGCAAAGAAGAAGAAGGGAAAGAACCCCCCGCCTTCTTCGGCTGCAAGAACTGCCCACTCCCAGGGACCCAAAACAAGCCGGCCTAAGAGCACCTCCCTAACCCCTCCTCGCACATCTGCAGTGGTTATCTCTCTGCAGCCGGAAGCCCTTGACAAGGGGGTTACCTACAATGAGGCACTCACAAAGGCGCGCGAAGTCCTCTCTTTATCAAGTCTGGGCCTCGAAGGGCTGCGCTGTAGCAAAACAGCTACAGGGGCTAGATTGCTTGAGATATCTGGTCCCCAAAGCGGAGAGAAGGCCGACCAGCTGGCCGTCAAACTAAAAGAAGTGTTGGACGGGGTAGCCCATGTGGCCCGCCCCATAAAGAAAGTGGACATCCGAGTCACAGAGCTTGACGACCTTGTGTCCAAAGACGACATAATAGCATCAATCGCCGCCAAGGGCAAATGCAGTCCTGAGAATGTGCGAGCCGGCGACATCAGACCCGGACCTAGAGGCGTGGGCGCTACCGTCGTTTCCTGCCCGGTTGCTGCGGCCAAGCTCCTGCTGACTGGCCGTCTATTAGTCGGCTGGTCCTCCGCCAAAGTGACACTCCTAGAGGCGCGCCCCCTGCGTTGCTATAGCTGCATGGGTCTCGGGCACACAAAACAGACGTGCCCCTCGTCGAAATGTCGCAGCGACCTGTGTTTCAGGTGTGGGCTCCCTGACCACAAGTCGTCGGCCTGCTCCGCGAAAAAACCGCGGTGCGCTGTATGTTCGGATGCCGGCAAGGCGTCCGACCATATAATGGGTGGGAAGTCATGCCGCCCCCCCACAGCGAGAGGCAAAATTACCCAGTGCCACCCTTTAAGAGGGTGGGCAAAAGAAAATCAAGTTAAGAAATAAAAAAAACTATTGTATGAAACAAAATAATTATATATTTTTTTTAAATATAGAGGGTAGGGTAGGTCGCCTAGGTCACACTCGCAAAGACTGTCCCGGTTCTAGAATACCGCACTCTCCTTAAGTGGATACGCCGACGCCGGGTCAGGAATTAGGTCTTCAGGCCACTTCTTCTACACTGAGCTCAGGAGAATTTTGATCCAAGGGTGTTTCTGTAATCGTAACATTACAACGTATTACGATTTACTCCGGTAAGATTTAAGACCTAAGGATTATGAGGCTTTCCAGAATCACTAAAATAGCTAGCATAAGGAGGAAGAAAACACGGTGGCCGTTTAAATTGAATCAGTAACGGTTAGGCGGCTACATTAAATATTATTAGACACATCCGAAAGGTTAAGACGGCCACATAATTATGTACTTTATTATTGTATTAAAATATTTCGAGGTAACAGTTGCAGTACATAAATAAGCTAAATACATAACAATAACATTCAAAATTGCAACGGAATTTGGGGCGCGTCTCCTTACACTTTTTTACATTATTTAATCACTACACGGCTACAACAAAGAATATAAATACATTTGCACAACTTACCCAGTACGGGAATAACAATAGTGTTGAATTATTTGGTGTAGGACACTCAAATCAAGATGTAGGATGTAGGTAACTGTAGTTACGGAGATAGGTCCGCGCGCGAGTAGCAGCAAAACAAGGCACACGTCTTAATCGTTTAGATGACGAATATGAGTGGCGCGCGCGCAGTCGTGCACATACGCAGAGAACCGGCCAGTTTTGCCTCATCAGCATGTTAGCGATCCGTGGAACTACGACCGCGTATGTAAAAACCATTTCGTTTCGGTTCAGATTTCGAAGGTTCCGTATTTCGGTGCTATTTAATATTATATAATGTTTGTTTGTTTTACAGTTTAATATTTTATTCTAATAATAGGTTTAATTTAGAATTAAGGTTTATTTTATTTTATATCATAGTTTTAAAATAAATAATGTTTTATAATTTATATGATTTATAACAATGATTTTAAGTGAAAACGTGAGTACTATACACAACGTTACAGTACCCCCTCTCTTAGAAAAGGATTTTACCTGAGATAAAATCCGAATAACATTAAGTGTATTACTATTTCCATTCAATAAATAATTATTTTTGTTGGGAACCAACTATTTTGAGGTCTTTTATATGCCAGACACCTAAATCACGACCATTCATATCTTCCAAAACGTATACTAAAGGGGAACGTTTTGATTTAATTTTGCATTTTTGGTATTTTGGTGCCAACTTTTTACTAAAATGAGCGTCTTTGTCACTTTGAAAGTAACATCGCTTCCATACGATATTTCCAATGTTAAATTCGTATTCTTTTCTTCGCAGATTATAACGCTGTGTATTTTTAAAATGAGCCTGCCATAGAGCGGTTTGGACTTTATCAAAAATACCAGAAAGATGACCTAAATTTTCCGCATAAGAATCACGAGGCAAAAAGATCAACTCATTAGCATCAATATTTTCGAGATAATGTGATCCACAAGTAACAAGTTCCCTACCATGTACCAAAAATGCTGGAGTATATCCCGTAGTTTCATTAACAGTGTTGTTTATTGCAAATTGTATTTGAGGTAGATTTAGATCCCATGACCTATGATCATTATTGACAAAAGTAGATATAGCCGTGACAATCGTTTTATTGTATCTCTCAACGGTATTAATTTGGGGGGTGTATTTTGGAGTAAAATGAATCTTAAGAACTTTATATTTGTTAAATAGTCGGTCCAATTCGTGACTAATAAATTGACAACCGTTGTCAAGAATTACGGTTTGAGGGATACTATGAATTAGAAAAACATTATTTTCTAAATGTCTGGACACCAGTTCAGCAGTTGCTCTACGAAGTGGGAAGAACAAACAATACTTAGAGAAACAACAAGTGACTACGAAGATATAGTTGTTTTGTCTTCTAGTGTTGAGCAGAGGACCGACGATATCTATTGAGAGAACTTGAAAAGGTCGGGATACATCTTTGGGCCTACCCATCTTTCCAAGAGTACCATGGGTAGGTAGCTTATATGCGAGACACGTTTCACAACAACCTACGAAATTAACAGTGTCAGCATACATACCTGGCCAGTAAAACCGAAGTGCTAGGCGCTTATAGGTCTTAAACACACCGAAATGGCCAGCTGTAGCTTCTGAGTGATACTGGTAAAGAATTTTTTCTCGCTGTTCGTCTGGTATTACTTGCTTCCAATCAAATTCGGTAGTAAGAACATTTTTGTTTTTCATGTATCTGTAGAGGATATCGTTTTCTACTCGGTAGTTAGGAAAACTGATTGGTGTGTCTTGGCAACCATTGAAAATATTAAGGTACCACTTATCCTGAGTTACAGGATTAGGGGTCGTGGAAGCTTGGGCATTAACAAGGGCATCCACATGTAAGCACCTAGAGAGGGCATCCGGAATAACGTTATCTTTTCCGCGGCGGTGTTCTATCTCAAAGTTAAACGAGGAAAGACGAACACCCCATCTTGCCAGTCGGCCAGTGGGATTTGACAAGGTCATGAACCACTTAAGAGCTGAATGGTCGGTGAACACTTTAAAGGTCTTCCCATTTTCCAGATAACAGCGCCAGTGTTCAAGAGCTGTAAGGACGGCAAGAGCTTCTCTTTCAGTTGTACTATAATTTTGCTCCGGTTTTGTCAGCGATCGGCTCATATATGCCACTGGGTGTTCAATGCCTTCAATAGTTTGCGCTAACATTGCCCCGACTCCAAAACTACTGGCATCGGTATGTACCTCGAATGGGTACTCAAAATTGGGACAAGCTAAAACTGGTGATTGAACCAATCGAGATTTAAGCTCCAGGAAAGCCGTTTCAGCTTCAGGAGTCCACTGAAAAGGCGGAGAGTTATTTTTAGACGATGTAAGTTTGTTGAGGGGACCCGCTACTGTACTAAATTGAGCTATGAAACGCCTGTACCAAGAAGCGGTACCGAGGAAGCGCTTCACTTCTTTTCTGTTTGATGGTGTCGGGTAGTCTAATATTGCCTTGACCTTATCCGGATCCGTTCGTAAACCCTGAGCATCAACAACATATCCGAGATAGCGTAGTTTGCTTCGAAAAATTTACTTTTTCGAGATTAATTGTAAAGTTTGCAGAGCGAAGTCTATCCAGGACACGCTGGAGAAGAATAACGTGTTCTTCAAATGTTTTGCTTATTATAATAATGTCATCCAAATAAGCAAAGACCCTACACTCAAATTCCGGCCCGAACAGAAGATCTACCAATCTTTGTTGAGTAGCAGGAGCATTGGTGAGTCCAAAGGCAGTGGTTTTAAACATAAAGGTACCTCGTCCAGGGACGTAAAAAGCGGTTTTCTCCCTATCCGGCTCATCAATTAATATCTGCCAGAATGCTTTAGATAAGTCGATGCTAGACAAGAATCTAGCATCTTTTAAGTTGTCTAAGATTTCAGATATGTACGGCAAACTATAGGCATCCTTTTTAGTCACTGAGTTTAGTTTTCGACTATCTAAACAAAAACGAGGGTTGCCATCCTTTTTGCCAACCACTAAAACAGGGGAGGACCAGGGGCTCTCACAAGGCTCTATCACATCTAAACTCAACATCTCATCGACTTGCTCTGTGATGATCCTCTGTTTTTCCGGAGATATTCGGTAATAACGTTGTCGTATTGGGTTAGCATCGCCCGTGTTAATACGATGCTTAATGAGATGAGTCCTGCCCAGGCCCTTTTCAGAAAACGATATGCTCTTAAACTGATCAAATATATCGTCAGCAATCAGCTTCTGAGTCTCATTAAGATTTTCATAAGCATGTAAATGTATTTCTGAAGAATTTGAATTCTCTAACAAACCAGGATCATTTTTAAATAAGTTACCAGAGTCAGTCAAATATTTTGGACAGAGATTGAAAATAGTCCAGAAATCAATGCCTAAAATCAATGTTGTTTTGATTTCTGGAATAATGTGTGCTTTAATAATTGAAGATTTGTTTTCAAACGTTACCGGCATAAGAATATAACCAATGGAAGTTATTTTTTGACCTCCAGCCGCAGTAACAACAATTTTATCATCAAGACATACTGTCAGATCAAGCAAATGTTTGTGTGAGTTATTTCCTAATATAGTAATTGAAGAGCCAGAATCAAGCAAGCCATACATATTTGAATTACTGTTATCACCGATGCTTATCTTTACATAGGGACGAGGGTCCTCGCTCGGCTTTGTATCGAAAATTGCAGAGACAGAACTAGAGTAGTTAGTAAAAAATGTTTTTAGATACACAAGCCAATCGTTCCAATCCGAGTTATCAAAACGATTTGCCAGCGCGTTTCTGCAATTTTCAGAATTTAGTTTTTTGAACTAGAGGCAGAGCTGTTACTACTGTTTTTACATTTATGACAATCAGGCTTTCGAACACCCTTTTCACCACAACCGAAGCAAAAAATAGTACGTTCGGCTGTACAGTCCTTCATAGAGTGCGTGTTAACGCGACAACGAAAACAATATGGGGTGGATATTTCTGAAATTTTAAACTGTGAATCACTTTTGTAGGGCCTTAACTGACTGGGATTAACATTATGAGTATGAAAATTTTTATTATAATCCTTACGTTTCTGCGGCTAGTAGCAAAATTCAGGTGCCAGCATTCTAGAGTTAGCTTGAGGTGGTTCCCTATAATTATCCGAACGCACTTTGATACGTTCGTAATTTTTACAAACGATTCGTAGATGATCTATAGATTTAATATTAGGGCTAGCAGCAATTATAGTTGAGTAACACGGGTGTATATTGTGAAGAATTATATCGAGTTTTTCTTCATCAGAGATAGATCTACTGAGTCTGGAAAAAATACCTTCCATTATCGACAAATAAATTACTATACTTTCGTCATCGCCCTGAGTGCGATCACGTATTTCTGATATCATGCGATAATCAAAGTCAGGGATATCAAAATCATCTTTAAGTTTTAATACTAAAGAAGGCCAATCATTAAGATTGTCTTTTTGGCTGCGGTACCAGTGCAAAGCGTCGCCGATAAATATATCAATAGCAGATTGAAGAAGATTGAATTTTTTTCGGAAACTCCTTTTGAGACACGAAACTCCTCCACTTTCTGGATGAAAGCACGTACGCAAGATTTACCGTCGTATTTTAATTTAGATAAATCATTATTCAGTCCACGATCACAAGTAACTGATATATTCATTCCGGAAATATCTGGTTTATCTATAAATTCATCTTCATTGATAGAGTTTCGTGTCTTTTGTTCACTTGTACTAGGTTGAGAAAGTTCTGACAAATAAACGTTGTATTTGTTGTAAGTTTTTTGAATTTTTTCTACAGACAAAAGGTCCTCCGATCTTTGCGATGGCTTCTCTATTCTTTGGATCCTATAAAATACATGATTTAATCACGACCTCGTTCTATTAAAAAGTGATTCGCCATAATTAATTTTGAGAGATTCTAAGTTACTTTTAATTTTATCTAAAGTTTCGTTACAGCCATTGATATCTTCGGAAACAAAAACTGAATCAAGAATTTCCTCAGAAGGATATAACTGTGTCAATTTAGTAACCTGTCGCCTCAGGCCCTCTACGTTGTCAGAGGGAGTTTCTCCCCTAATGGCAACTTCGTAACTCAGTTCAGATTTTTGCAAGAGAAGAAACTTAATAGTGATAGCCATTTTTAAAACTAGGTATGTTGTGCAAATAATAGCGGAAAAAAAAACAAACAATTGAGAAAAAAAATAGCCAAGGCCTATACCGTTCTGTTACAAATAATCAACTTTTTGTTACAGAACGATAGCGTACGCACACAGAAAACAGTTAATAATAAAAGCTATTAGAAAAATTATACTTGCTTCAACTAGTGTGCCGAGTATAGAATAAACTATCTGAACACAAAATTAAATTGCAACATTAAAACAAAGTAAGGGTAGTTTAAAAAAATTACGCTTCAGAAAATATAGTAACAATCGCAAAAGTACCTGTTCAAGAACACATAAAAATACTTAATTAATATTGGCACACCAGTTGAGGAACTGAGATGTATGAGAGCACAGAATGAAACACCCGATTAGTTACAACGTTTAATTGTCACTGGATAGGAACCGCGGCGTGGCACAGCGCGCGCGCACTATGTGTAGGTAGGTATACATATATATCATTCCTCCACCATTAATTATGAAACCTGGTAACAAACAAATATTATAGGTAAGTAGTTGTTATATTAAATCTAAGTTCTATTTCTAGGACGTAGTCGACTCGACCAGGGCGATCTACATCGTTCAGAAGGTGTGACATGTGCACCACTATTTGGCACAGCTTCAGACTGACTTTGACCAGTTTCTTGTCGAGTCTCTGTGTCCTCACAATCATTCCACTCATCCTCTTCCCGTACCTGCTCGCCACACGCCAGGGGTTGTGGTAGCTCGCCTATCGCCTCAGTTTGTGATGATATTACTGGCGCGGGGGGAGAGAATGTGGGGGTCGAGTTCGAGCTCCCAGATTTATTGTTAACAATAAATGGAGTGTTGTGGTCTTCACTTATTGCAACATATTTCATCAATTGATCAACGTGACGAATACATTCTATGTTATGACTTAAAACTAATATTTTGTACATTCTGTTACCTATTATGGTAACCACTTTGCCTTGTACCCAAGTTTCTTTTCGTGCACTGTACCACCGAACCCATACAAAATCTCCGATTAAAAACTTATTATTCTTAATAGTACTTGAATGTTCCAATGCTAACGTAGTTTCTTTTTCGCGCGGAAAAATTAAATCTAAACGGGTTCTTAGTTTTCGGCCAAACATTAACTTTGCTGGGGTTTCTCCAGTCGAACAGTGCACGGTGTTCCTGTAGTCAAACAAGTATTCCATTAACATGTTATTGATTTTGTTTTGAGGCACATTTTCATTTAAAATACATTTTAACATTTTTTTACAAATTTTTACACAATTTTCGGCTTGCCCGTTACTTATCGGATGATAAATAGGTGATGTCATGTGTTTAATTCCGTTATTAAAACAAAAATCTTTAAACTCCATTGAACTTATTTTAACATCATTGTCGGAAACGATAACATACGGAATACCAAACACCGAAAAGACGCGCTCCAACTGAGATATTAATGCCTGTGTCGTAGTTCCATTGGTCATGTGTACACATTCAATCCATTTACTGTATGCGTCAACTATTATTAAATAGTCCCTTTGTGATATAGTCATATAATCAATGTGAACACGCTGCCACGGTGCTTGCGGCCTAGGCCAGGGCGCAGGGGGCGCGCGCGCGGGCGCGTCCCGCACGCCGACGCACGTCGCGCACGCGCCCACGCGCCGTTCGATATCCCCGTCTATACCGGGCCACCACATTCTGCTACGCGCGTTACTTTTTGTTTTCACAATACCTTGGTGTGATTTATGAAGTTCTTCTAGCACACGTGACTTCAATGAAGATGGTATTATGACTTTGTGGCCTTTCAGAAGACAACCATTTTCAAGCTGTAAGTCCGTTTTTCGCTGAAAATAGGGCAAAACTAGGCTGCAATTAATTTTTCTAGGCCAACCCCGGTTCATATATTTTATTACAGTTTGTAATATCCAATCTTGTGCCGTGGCTTGTTGGATGTCATTAAATGTTACCGCCGGCGACATGGCATTTAAAAACTTTAACGCCGTGTACGAATCGTGTTCCGTTTCCGATTCACACTCGCTGACTTTTAGTGGTGCTCGAGAAAAATAATCTGCAACCACATTACTAGTACCTGTCGTGTACTGCACTACATAATTATAAGCGGATAGAATGATTGCATACCGTTGCAGTCTCAGCGATGATGTAATAGAAATACCTGCATTATTGTTAAAAATGGATACTAGCGGTCTGTGATCCGTTTTTAAGATAAATGGGTCACTTCGGCCATATAAGTACTGGTGGAATTTTTTCACTCCGAATATGATTGCCGTTGCCTCTTTCTGAATTTGGCTATAGTTTTTTTCACTAGCGGTGAGTGACCGTGAAGCATAGGCGAGCGGCCGCTCAATTCCGTCGCCGTACTGGTGCGACAAGACCGCCCCGAGGCCCGCGGGCCCGGCGTCCACCGCTAGCACTAGCCGCGCGCTCGGCTCGAAGTGCGCGAGCACGCGCTCGGAGGCCAGCTCGCGGCAGACGGCCCGCACCGCCGCTCGCTGCCGTTCACCCCACTTCCATTCGGCACCGGCACACAATAATTCATTCAACGCGCTTAATATTGACGAAGCGTTTGGAACAAACATTCTATAATAATTAATGACCCCCAAGAATCTTTTTACTTCCGTTACATTAGTTGGTTCCGGGGCGTCTATTATAGCTTGGACTTTATTCGGGCAAGTATGTAATCCTTTTTTGCTTATGACATATCCTAAATAAGTAACACTATCTTGAAAGAAAACGCATTTTTCTTTCTGTAGGCGTAATCCGGCTTCTCTCAAACGGTCGAAGACCTGCTTTAAACGTATTAAGTGGATAGTCTTCGTAGGGCCAGTGACGCAAATATCGTCTAACCAACAACTCACACCGTCGATTCCCGATAGTAACGTTTCCATTGATTTTTGAAATATGGCGGGAGCGTTAGCCAGACCATACACAAGTCTAGTGTATTTATAAAGACCCTTGTGAGTATTTATGGTAGTAAGGTCTTGTGAGTCATCACTTAATAAAAATTGATTATATGCGTTCTTTAAATCAATTTTACTATACTGTTCGCCGCCTCCTATCTTCGCAAAAACTTCCTCAATCCGAGGTAGTGGATACTTATCTATTACTAAATCTTTGTTCAAGGTAACAGAAAAATCCCCAGCTATTCTTACTTTACCCCCTTCTTTTAAAACGGGAACAATAGGTGTCGCATACTGTGAATGATTTACCGGTACTAATATCCCTAAAGATACCAAACGATTTAACTCGCACTCGACCTTATCTTTAAGTGCAAAAGGAACTGGACGCGGCTTAAAAAATTTCGGTACACTATTTGGTTTTAACGTCAAGGTGACTTTGAACTTATTAAAAGTTCCCAGCTGATCTTCCCGCCACAAATCGGAATATTGATCCAATAAAGGCATGACTTCATCATTTATCTTTATGACATTGTTAATTTGAGTTAATGACAATTTATATGATGACATAAAATCCCTGCCAAGCAAGGGCGGGCCTCCGTTTTTTATGACAAAAATTTTAAGATTTTTTGATTCATTATTGTAGGTAGTTTTACATCCGAAATAGCCTAAGGGAGATATACTACGCCCATCATATAAACACATCCTCACTTTACATGCTATCAATTCATAATTAGAAAATTTATTTTTATACAATTCTTCAGACATAACTGAGCAACCAGAACCTGAATCTAACTCCATACTTATTTGTTCAGTTCCTATAAAAATACTTATTTCTATTGGTCTACAGTTTGCGTACCTCATTTGAAACGTTTGGTACTCATCGCAGTCGACGTCATCTACGCTGTCTGCAACTTTTCCGTCGTCCGGTTGAGAAATGTTGTTCACTCGCGAATTTCCACACACTTTTTTTAAATGGCCTTTTTGTCCACACTTCTTACACTTATAATTTTTAAACCGACACTCTGATTGCTGATGGTTTTTCATACCGCAAACTGCGCAATACGGAGATCGCGCTCCAGAAAAGGCGCCTGCTGCAACCGAGTGGTCGCGGTCGCGCGCCCTGCTGCTGCCTTCTCGAACCTTCTGCTCGAGGTGTGTACGAAACATGGGCTCTTCTTTTACCGTCATGGTCTTGGCCTCTCTGGCACACTCGGCTAGTTCCGCCAATTCCAAAGCTCGTGCAAAAGTCAAAGTTGATGGATTCTGCTCAAATAATTTGTCTCGTTCGGGACCTGAGCCAAGGCCGAGGACGAAACGATCCCTAAGATTCGTTTCCAGAGCCGCGCCGAAGTCACAATAACTAGCTAGACCTCTTAGTCGCGCTGCCCAATCTCCTAATTTTTCTCCTGGGCTTCGTACCGCTTCGAAAAATTTTGCCTTATCCACAAACGAACACTGCTTAGGCTTGAAGTGTGAGTCAAGGAGTGCAATTAACCCTTCGTATTGTAACTTATCCACTTCATTCGGGTATGCTAGGTTTCGCAACAATCGATATGATTCGTCCGATAAGTGTGTTATAAGAATAGCACTTTTGTTTTCCTTTATAGAATTTACTATAAAAAACTGAGACAATCGGCTTTTGAATATAGCCCACTCACTATTTTTAAAATCGAAAACCGGCAAAATTCCTAAAAACGACATTGCGTATCGCGTGGGTAGGTAGGTAGTCCTCGTTGTCAGTGAAATGTATGAGAGCACAGAACGAAACACCCGATTAGTTACAACGTTTAATTGTCACTGGATAGGAACCGCGGCGTGGCACAGCGCGCGCACTATGTGTAGGTAGGTATACATATATATCAGGAACACAATCGTTTTTACAAACTAAAAGCACACCAAGCTATCCCCACACCAAAATACTACACTACTCAAAGTAACGAGACAGAGCGATGTGAATGATGACCTTTTGACCACGTATATGGGCGCCATTGCCACCCTTTAAGAGGGTGGGCAAAAGAAAATCAAGTTAAGAAATAAAAAAATCTATTTTTTTTTTTTTTTTAAATATAGGGGGTATGGTAGGTCGCCTAGGTCACACTCGCAAAGACTGTCCCGGTTCTAGAATACCGCACTCTCCTTAAGTGGATACGCCGACGCCGGGTCAGGAATTAGGTCTTCAGGCCACTTCTTCTACACTGAGCTCAGGAGAATTTTGATCCAAGGGTGTTTCTGTAATCGTAACATTACAACGTATTACGATTTACTCCGGTAAGATTTAAGACCTAAGGATTATGAGGCTTTCCAGAATCACTAAAATAGCTAGCATAAGGAGGAAGAAAACACGGTGGCCGTTTAAATTGAATCAGTAACGGTTAGGCGGCTACATTAAATATTATTAGACACATCCGAAAGGTTAAGACGGCCACATAATTATGTACTTTATTATTGTATTAAAATATTTCGAGGTAACAGTTGCAGTACATAAATAAGCTAAATACATAACAATAACATTCAAAATTGCAACGGAATTTGGGGCGCGTCTCCTTACACTTTTTTACATTATTTAATCACTACACGGCTACAACAAAGCATATAAATACATTTGCACAACTTACCCAGTACGGGAATAACAATAGTGTTGAATTATTTGGTGTAGGACACTCAAATCAAGATGTAGGATGTAGGTAACTGTAGTTACGGAGATAGGTCCGCGCGCGAGTAGCAGCGAAACAAGTCACACGTCTTAATCGTTTAGATGACGAATATGAGTGGCGCGCGCGCAGTCGTGCACATACGCAGAGAACCGGCCAGTTTTGCCTCATCAGCATGTTAGCGATCCGTGGAACTACGACCGCGTATGTAAAAACCATTTCGTTTCGGTTCAGATTTCGAAGGTTCCGTATTTCGGTGCTATTTAATATTATATAATGTTTGTTTGTTTTACAGTTTAATATTTTATTCTAATAATAGGTTTAATTTAGAATTAAGGTTTATTTTATTTTATATCATAGTTTTAAAATAAATAATGTTTTATAATTTATATGATTTATAACAATGATTTTAAGTGAAAACGTGAGTACTATACACAACGTTACACCAGGTGGCTGTTCAGGTCCCAGCCGCTACACCAATGGAGTCGGAGGTCCAACCGCAAGGCAGGCCAAAAGAGGTGGAGATGGGAGATAGGCCATTTAATGAGTCTTAGGTCCCCATTCTCCCTCCTCCAGACGAACCTCAACCACGCTGCCAGGGCCCAGGACTTGTTCCTGGCAAACCTGGTAGCGTGGGACATAGATATTGCGGTTGCAGCTGGTTGCACCAACTGGGCAGGCTCTGCCAATCAGGACGTCGCCATCATCGCCCGTACAGGCCCGCAGGCGTTCCCGCTTCGTGCCCTGGAACGGGGGCCCGGATACGTCGTGGCGGTGTGGAGGGAGCTTGCTGTTGTGGGAACTTATTTTTCCCCTAACAGACCCCTCCACCAGTTCGAGGCCTACCTCGAGGCCCTCAGTCCTGTGGTTCGAAGATTGGTTCCCCGGCAGATCCTTCTGCTCGGCGATCTGAACGCTAAATCCCGGAGCTGGAGGAGTCCCGCTCCTAACCCCCAGGGTGGCGTTCTGGAGCAGTGGATCGCCGAGCACGGCCTGGTGCTGCTCAATATGGGTAACACCCCAACCTGCGTTTGTCGGCGGGGGGGATCTGTGGTGGATGTCACGTTCGCCACCCCCACCCTCGCGAACAGAATAGGCCAATGGCGTGTCTTGGAGGCGGAGGAGACTCTCTCGGATCACACATACATCCGCTTTGAGTCCTCTGCCCCCCAATACTATCAACCTGCGCCGGTCTCCTACCGCCTTTTCCCACGCTGGGCCCTTACGCGCCTGGATAGGGAAATGGTGAGAGACGCGGCCCTTATTAAAGACCTGACCCACGGCCAAGATTCGACAAATGTTGACGAAGCCGCCACCTCCTAGAGCGACGGGATGTTATTGGTTACATCCGGTTACGACTGGGTGTAAGAAATAGCATCATGTCCTGGTGCATCCCGGGCAACGGCGGTTAGCAATTTCCTTCGGGGATTGGTAGCCGACGGCTAAACTCTGCCAGTGTCGCTCCTTGTGCCGCTATGACTAGCATAGCGGCGCAAGGATGTGTTCACGAAGCACACCGTAATCTGCTCTTTTCAGGGCGGACCGGGGGTCCAGTTTAGCTGGGCCGCGAGGCGGAAGCCCCTATAAAAACTACCACGCGCGGCAGTGCCCGCCTTTAGTCAGCCGCCGCTGACTGGCGGGCCGCCGGGCAACCCGTTACCCCAACGGAGGGGCCGGGAGCCGTTGGGGCATCTGCCCGGGCTGCGAGGAAGGACCACCTCAATAAAAAACCCACGCATACCGTTACCTGCCCTCCGGGGCAGGCCGGGAGTCGTCGGGGTATCTTCCCGGACCGCGAGGAAAGAAAACCTCAATAAAAAACCCACGCACACCGTAATCTGCCCTTCTTAGGGCGGACCGGGGGTCCTATTCCGTCAGCACCACGAGGAGAAAACCTCTATAAAAAACGCCAGCGCGGTGGTACCCGCCTATAGCCGGCCGCTGTTGGCTGGCGGGATGCCGGGCAACCCGTAACCCCTAGCCAGGGGCCGGGGACTCTGTCCACTGAGGTCAGAGTCGCGAGGTAGTTATTATATAGCCATTTATTTCAAATCTAGTTTTTTTTTTTTTTACATTTCAAATGTTGTTAGTTGTTGGTTAGTAAGTTGCTTTAGACTAGGGGTTTTAGTATGGTTAGTTTAGACTGTTTCTAAGATTTGAACCCTTTGGGTAAAGGCCTCCTCCAGCTCCATCCATGCCGCTCTATCTTTGCCCAGAGTCATCCACTTTGTTCCGGCTACTTGAGTCAGGTCATCGGCCCATCGTCTTTTTGGTCGGCCAACACTCCTTTTTCCTGATGGACCCTTCCATTTTGTGGTTTCGATGGTCCACCTTTTGTCAGTGTAGCGTGATATGTGGCCAGCCCATCGCCACTTCAATGATAGAGCCTGTGTGAGAGCATCTGTAATTTTTGTCTTTTGCCTGATTTTTTCGCTTCTTGTTTTGTGGATTTTCTTTGTTTGTAAAATACTTCTCTCCATTGCTCTCTGGGTTCTTTGTATTTGAGATTTCACTTTTTTTGTGTAGACCCATGTTTGGCAGCTATATAGTAGGCAAGGTAAGAGACAAGTGTCCATCACCACTTTTTTCATGTGTAAGCTGTAGTTCCCTTTTAGAATTTCTTTCAATGACCAAAATCTTCTCCAGGTTAAGTTTACTCTTCTAGTCACTTCTTCTTCATTGTTTGTGCTGCTGAACGACACCTGCCTTCCCAAGTATATGTATTTAGCGACATATTCTATACAATTGCCCTTTACTATGATAGGTCGTTTATGGCTATTTGTCATAATTTTGGTTTTTTTAGCGTTCATTTCGAGGCCTACTTTTGAACTTTCTTCATCAAGGGATGTAATCATTGCTTCTAGATCTATCGGGGTTTCGGCTAGTATGGCAATATCGTCTGCAAATCTGAGGTGACTTAAATGGCGACCGTCTATTTTGATGCCCTTAAGTGTCCAGTCCAGCTTGCGGAATATATTTTCAAGAACAGCAATAAAAAGTTTGGGCGACAAGGGATCGCCTTGTCTAACTCCTCTTTCTATGTTGATTGGGTCGCCTCTAGTTTCGAGTTTTACCCTGCTTGTGCTGTTATCGTAAATGTGCTTTATGATGTTGATATATTTTTGTTCCACCTTGAATTGAGTAAGTGCATCCCAAATTGAGCTGTGGCTTATGCTATCGAAGGCTTTGCTATAATCGATGAAAGCCACATACAAGGGCCTGTTAAACTCGCTATATTTTTCTATTATTTGTTCTAGTGCCTGTATGTGGTCTGTCGTACTGTAGCCTGAGCGAAAGCCTGCTTGTTCAATTGGTTGAGAGTTGTCGATTACATGGGTAATTCTTCTTAAGACTATAGAAGCAAAGAGTTTGTATATGCTTGCTAGTAAGCTAATTGGCCTGTAATTTCCTATATCTAGTGGGTCGCCTTTTTTAAACAGAAGTATTATATCGGATGTGCACCATTGTTTTGGTACGGTTTCTGTGTCTAGTACCATGTTGAATAGTTGGGTTAGGTGGTAAGTAAGGACCGGTGCTCCAAGTTTTATAGCTTCGTTGCTTAGTCCGTCAGGACCAGGGCTCTTTTCTGTTTTAAGTTGTTTGATGTGGTTGTTCACTTCGTTTTCAGAGATTGGTTCGATCTGGTTTATTGTAGCTTTGGCTCTATTTGGTTGCACACTTCTTTCCAACTTGTCTCTTCCTTTGTACAGTTCCATGTAGAATTTTGTTGCGTGGTCTTTGACATCTATCCTTGTTTTGGTTTCTTCCGAGTTGTTGTGTAGTTGTCGTATCCAGGATTTGTGTGAATTTAGTTCTTTGAATGCTCGCTTTGTGCTTCTATATTTGTTTAAGTTTCTTGTTATTACTTCTTGTCTGTGGTGGTTGTAATCTTTTTTTATTGATTTTTTTGTTTATTTGTATAGTCTACTTAGTTCGTTTTTCTTATCTTTGTTTTTGTTTATGGTGTGTATAAGTTCAGTTCGCTTCCTTATTAGTTCTTCTGTTTCTCTGCTAAGTATTTTGTGAATTTTCTTCGAAGCTGTGTTGTTTGTTATTAGGCTGTCTGCCATGGATTCAGTTATTAAGTTGTGATATAATTGGACGCTTGTTGGTTTTGTTTTGGCGTTATCAATGTGTGTTTTCAGTTTGTTCCTGAAGATTTTGATTTCCTCTTCTGTTTTTGGGATGTTACCAAAAGGTCTAAAGTTTTTTCTGCTCTTTTTAGGTAGTCTCAGTTGTAAAGTTGCTCTTAATGGTCTGTGGTCCGAAGGGAATCTTACTTTATTCAGAACTTCTACATTTGTTATTAGTCTCGGGCTGTTAGTTAGTACGAAATCTATTTCGTTCTTGGTTTTTTTGTCAGGTGATATCCAAGTCCATTTGCGACTTTCTTTTTTCTTAAAGAAAGTATTCATTATCGATAGTTTATTTTCTGCAGCATATTCTATTAGTCGCTCTCCCTTTTCGTTGCGTTCTCCGTAACCAAATTTACCCATGATAAGAATTTGTTCTTCTTTTGGGAGCCCTATTTTGGCATTAAAGTCTCCCATCACCAGCACTATCTTATCGTTTGTTAGTAAATGTGCTTTTTCAATGTCGCTATAGAACTGATTTATTTCCTCTTCAGATGACTTGTCTGTGGGTGCGTATGTTTGAATTAATGTGATAGAGATTTCTTTAAATGCTAGTTGGAGTAAGGCTACGCTAATGTGATCTTGATATTCTTGAATGTTGCATCCCAGCTTCCTGACTTCTGAGAGACCCATTATGTCCCAGTTGATGTTTGTAAGAGCGTAGGTGAGTTCGACGTGTCTCTCTATCGAGGCCAAGGATCTCACGTTGTACGTGCATATTTTTATAGACTTATATTCGTGTTTTATGTTGTTGTTATTATTGCTAGTTTTCGTAATTAGAGGGTGATGGTCTAAATTCCCGCGATGACCAGTCGTATTGGGAATTGAAGTTAAGTTGTTTATATTTGTTGTTGTATTTTGTTTTGTTTTGTTGCTATTCCGGCTGTTTGTGGCTGTTTCTAGTTTTTTGGGATTTCGGAAACTGATGTTGATCTTTCCCGCGCTACATAATTTAGTATGTTTGGTCTTACGATCTCTTTTGAGACGCCAGGTGATTCACTTGGAGAGTTAATAGTAGTTCTAATTTTGTTTGTATGTCGTTTGTTTTCGAAAACGTTAGTTTTGTTTATTTTGGGCGGTGCTGAATGTCTTTTTTCATCGCTATGCTCAGATTGTGTTGGTGTTTTAGATGGTGACCGTTTTCTTTTTTCATTCCCTTTTGTGCTATTATTTATATTGTTTTTAATTATGAGCTTGTCGTAGCGGATGACAGCGAAATTCCCTTTCTTTAGTTCTTCATGTTGCTTTGATTTTAATTCCTTTCTTATTTGTAGGACTTCTTTGGGGAAGTCTTCGGTTACATAGGTGTTTGGGGGAAAGTGTTTGCTTCTCTTCAGGATTTCTAGTTTCCTCCAGGCTAGAGTAAATTTTATGAGAATAGGCCTTATCTTTCCACCGATTTTTTTCCCTAGTCTGTGGACGACGCTTATTTCCCACTTGACAAAGTTCTCTATCTCTGCAACTTCGCTCACGTTATTTAAAATCTTTAAGACTTTCTCTAGTAGTTCTGTGTTGTTATTTTCAATTTCGTCTATTCCGTGGAGAGTGATATTGTTTTTCCGAACTTCTTTTTCTAGGTTGTATGCTTTGCTTTTCAACGTGGTCCTTAATTTTACGTTTTCTTCCAAAAGTGGTTTTAAATTTTCTTCTAAAGTGGAAGCCATGTTCCTAGTAAAGTTTTCTGTTAGGATGGTTGTTTGCTCTCGGAACTCTTTTCTCATATCGTTCATATTTAAGCTAATTTTTTCGCTTATTTTCTCCAATAATAGAGTCATCTGTTCTTCCATCGCCAATATTTTTTAATATTCTACTAAATGGTAGCTTTTTCCCGTACTGGTATTACTGGATTTTAGTTGGTAACACAGTTTGTGTTTATGTTACGTTTTGTTTACTAGCAACACTGTCGGGATCTGTCAGTGTCAAAATATGTCAGTGTCAAAATATGTCAGTAATGCCAGGTTTGTTGCTCTGATGCTTCTACCCTCACAGTTAAGGATGTTACAGTTATAACCAAGCAAGATGTGTTTTCAAACACAATTATTAGTGCTATTACTTAATTTTCCTGCAATGTGATTATTAGTGGACTTAGCTTTTTGCGTTCCCTCAGCCTTAAAACACTTTTCACTATGAACAGCTTCTTTTTTACACAGTTTTGAGATTAAATTCGCGGAGAGATTTATCGAGCGTCTGCTTTTGACAGCACCGGAACCGGAACGCGAGGTAGTAGTCCTCTCTAAACCTACCAGAGGGGTGTCCCTCCCGTAGGGACAGGCGGCGGGGTCTGCGGTTGGACCCTGCGTGGTTGGGGCCGTAGTAGCGGTCTCGCGGGGTTTTCCTGGTTTCCCTTCCCAAACCAGGCCGCATGTTGTTGCCGTGTGCGGGGACCCGTAATTCCGGGAGAAGGGGATCCTGGGCGTTGAGCCTGTGGCAGACCACCCAGGCAACACATTCCTTTGGCCCCAGATTCCGGACACACGGGCGGTCTCGACCTTAGCCGGGTCGGGATCAATTGGCTGGAGGTGGCCGGCTTAACCGCCGCCTCGGCGAGCAGGGGGTATGGGGGGCAGGGCCAGAGACGGGCTCGGTGTTGCGCGGGTTTTGGTCGACCTCGCGTTAGCCTTGCCCCAATCTCTGCGTCAAAGATCCCATACCACGGTTCTCTTAGGGATCCCTGCTATATCCGGTGGGTAGCTCTGGGCTACGGCTCCCCGAAATATGTGGGCTCCAAGGAGGGTGGAGGCCCCACTGGATGAACACCGATCTTTCTTTATAAGACCATGGATTCAACTATACAAAATAGTTCGACCAATCCCCGAGCGCGAGGCGCTCACCCTACAGCCGAACCAGAAGAGTAGTGTATTATTGGGCATTCTGGCCCCCAGTCGTCCGCTTCGCTTCCGACCGTTCGCTGCGCTCACTCGGTTGACAGAATGCCCAATAATACACTACGAATGGATGGTGTTAAATACAAGTGAATAATATGTTAATCAAAAATTTGGTTGATGAGCTGCATTAAGTATCTTTATGTTTTAAGAAACCTTTAAATTTAATAACTCGACAATGTTTCCATCATTCCGTTAAAAGCCATCAAAAAGAGCGGTTAGTAAAAACAAAAAAAAAATAACAACTGTAATGAGATTTTTGAAACAAAAAGAATCCCTTAAATTGCAATGTATTTGTCCAGTATCCTCAAATGAGCTTAAACGTCATGGGAATTTATTGCCCAATACTATTCGGAGCATTGTTTGTGGCCCCTCAAACTGTGGAAAGACCAACTTAGTAATTAGTCTGTTGCTACACCAGGATGGACCCCGTTTTCGGAACCTATATGTGTATTCAAAGTCTTTGTATCAACCTAAGTACGTGTTTTTGGAGAAAGTATTGGAAAAAGTTGCAGACATATCTTACTACAAGTATTATGATAATAAACAAATTTTAAGTCCACACGAAGCTTTGTCTGACGCAATATTCGTATTTGATGATGTTGCATGTGAAAATCAAAACAATATACGCGATTATTTTGCCATGGGGCGTCATAAAAACATTGACTGTTTTTACATTAATCAAACCTACACGAAAATACCCAAACAACTAGTAAGAGATAATGCCAACCTCATCATATTATTTAAACAAGACGACATTAATCTAAGACACATTTACGATGAGCACGTAGGGTCTGACATGATGTGGTCTCAGTTCTATGAGATGTGCTCAACCGTGTGGAGTAAACCATACAGTTATGTCGTCATCAATAAGGACTGTGAACGAAACAAAGGCTGTTACAGAATGAAGTTTGATACATTCATTATAGTGGATTAAACTGTTTATTTACTATATAAGTAACTAATACTTACATTTCATAGAACCAGTTTAAATTGAGGAGTCAAACAGAGTGGAATCCTTAACAATGGAGCGGAACCTCAAAGAACAAATTGTAAAGTCAGCGTCAGCTGTGAAAAGAAAGGTAGAAATGATAAAAGATTCAAAAAAGCAAAATGACATGGCTTTGGAAACAATATTTAAACCTATTGTGAACCCCCTTAAACTATTAACTAGTAGACCTGACGACAAACGCTACAAAGAAGAAGAAACAGACAAAACTCATTCAGTTAAAAGAACTAAACGCCCCGAAAGCGAGTCATCAAATATTTCAGATGAAGATTTTGATTACTTCAAAAGTTATGATGATGATGATCAAAACTCAGGAAATGAAGATTGTAAAACACCTAACAAAACCCTCACCACATTACCCTGTGAGGATCATGATACAGTGCATGAGAATTCCTTTAAATCTCTTCAGTCATCACCAAGTATTGCAAATGATTCTTTATCATGGTCTGTGTCATCTGAAGTAATGAAAGAAGATATACCTTATGGTGTTAGAAATATAAAAGGAAAACTAATGCTCGGCAATACGCGTGTTCATGACGATGGCCTCATTTTGAAAATTGGAAACCGGAGCCTGAAAAAAACTCCAGGCTTAAAAGAATTATTGTATAAAAAGACACCAAATTTTGAAATTATTACAGAGGAGGATTTACAAAATTATAAGTTACTACTTATAGATACCAATGCACACAGACGTAACTTTGATCCATCTAAACCAATAAACAGTAACAAAGGATTCAAATATATGAACGTGATTAAACCATTGTTTAAGTTCTCTAGAAGTCATACAAGTAGTGTGGAAAGTCTCCCACGAGGTGAAGGTATCGATATTTTAAAAGAAGTTAAGCAGTATACCGATTTAGTTTATTGGGATGATCCCAATGAATTAGTGGAAAGGTTAAAATTATTACTTGGATCATGGGCAGCTGGTAACACTGGGGTATATAATGAAATTTATGCAATATTAGAAGAACTGCATGAAGCTGAAATCATAAAACACATTAAATATATAAAGCTACCATCAGGAGGATTGGGCAGTATCATTAAACTACGGAAACCAACAAGACGGCAATGACAAATATTGACAAATTTGGTCATTATGTTCATAAACGTTTACGACTATCTGAGTTTACAAACATTCTTAGCGATACATTAGTGAGATCAGACGTAGGTGAATTTGATTTAAAATCATCAAGATTAAAAGGATTAAAAATTCCGGAAAAGAACGACGAGGCTGTGAATAAAGAATACGTGGATAAATGTATTGAAGAACTAAAAAATGAAATGAAAACAATTCAAAGTAACATAAAAAAATATCTCAACAATTTAGAAAAATTAACTACTGCCAATATCACTAAATTGTATTATACAAAAAAAGAAATAGATCTTATGTTACCATCAAAACTTGCTAATAATGAGTAAACAAGACATAGTAAACGAACTTCACAAGCCAGCAAGAAGAAATTTCATTCGGTGGCATACTATCATAAAAGGAATTGATGATTTGTGGCAAGCTGATCTTATGGATTTTCAAAAATTTGCATCTGTCAATAAAGGATATAAATATGTTTTAGTAGTAATTGATGCTTTATCTAAATTTGTATGGGTTAGACCGTTGAAGGCAAAAACTAAAACATCTGTTACGAATGCAATGCATAGTATATTATCTGAAACAAAACGAAAGCCAAAAAATTTACAAACAGATCTAGGTAAAGAGTTTTATAATGATTCTTTTAAAAAGTTAATGAAAAATTACAACATAAACCATTATTCTACATATTCTATTAAAAAAGCCTCCATAGTAGAACGCGTAATTAGAACTATAAAATCTCAACTTTACAAAGAATTTAGTTTATGTGGACGATATGCATGGGTTCAAAGTAATTTAAACTCTGTTGTACATCACTATAACAATACTACCCACAGCATTACAAAATTAAAACCAATCACTGTTAATCGTTCCAATGAGATTTTAGTTAGGTCTAACATTATTAAAACGCAGCAAGCAAAGGTAGTACGTCAAGGGGCAACTTTTAGGGTTGGCGATTTTGTTCGTATAAGTAAATTTAAAGGAGATTTTTATAAAGGTTATACCCCTAATTGGTCCTCCGAAATATTTCGCATTGTGAAAATTGGACAAACCAATCCTCAAACGTATCAAATAGAAGACAAACACAATCAAATTATCCTTGGTTCTTTTTACGGATATGAGTTACAGAAAACAAAATTTCCAGACCTTTACCTAATTGAAAAAGTTATAAAGAGAAAGGGAAACAAACTATTTGTAAAATGGTTAGGGTTATGTGATGAAGAGAACAGTTGGGTAGACAAAACTGAATTAGTGATGTAGTAGATAGGTATATAAATAACACATAATCACTCCTTCATCGCATTTACTGTTTATCGATGAAGAAAGGCAGTGGTATAATTAATAAATTGATAGATCGTTTACCGTTTGAGTTACATTTACCAGGGTACCAATTTTGTGGTCCTGGTACAAAACTTCAAAAACGAATACTAAAAGGTGATCGAGGAGTAAATAAATTGGATGAAGCTTGCATGCACCACGATATTGCATACATTGATAAAGATTCAGGAGCTCGACGTAAGGCTGATTTAGAACTTTTGAATATGGCTAAAAGACGATTGAAATCTAAAGATGCTGGCAAAGGAGAAAAAATTGCGTCGTGGATAGTAAAAAATGCTATGAAGGCAAAAATAAAAGCTGGCGGTGACATCAAATCATTTCAAAAAGGAGTTAAAAAAATTAAAACCTATTTAAAAAAAATTAAATCCAAAGATCACCACTCTGCTATAAAATATGCTTATGTAGCCGCGAAGAAACTATTTGGAAATAAGAAAGGAATACGTGTGCCACGTTGTATCCCTCTTCCTAAAAGTGGTGGACTTTTGCCACTTATTCCAATATTTGCGGGGTTGTCGGCTTTAGGTTCACTGGCTGGAGGAGCAGCAGGGATAGCAAAAGCTGTTAATGATTCTAAAGCTGCACAAAAAAATCTTCAAGAAGCTGAAAGACACAACAGAATGATGGAAGCGGTGGCTCTTGGAAAAGGGGTATATATTAAACCTCATAAAAAAGGAGCAGGTTTATATCTGAGCCCATCAAAAAACTAAATAAGCGGCTACCCAGACGTGCACTCACAAACCTAGATATATTAGAATATGCGAATGATATTCCTTACTTTCGAGGTGTTTACATGAGAGATACGTTACCTTTGAAACCAAGAAAACTAGAATGTGGAATATTGAATTTGGATAGCAACATAAATCCAGGCACGCATTGGGTAGCTTTTGTGAAGCAAAATGGATACGTAGAATATTATGATAGTTTTGGTAATTTAAAACCACCGTTAGAATTAGTTAAATATATGAACGACTTGCCGATAAAATATAACTATGTGAGACATCAAGCATTCGGCACTACAAATTGTGGCCATTTGTGTCTAAAATTTTTAAGAAATTATTGGAAGAAGCATTTATATAACAAACGTGATAAATAAATGTGTCAGTATAAAAATGTCTTTCACTGTGTCAATAACTGGGAGAGGCGCCTCCATAACAACAAATTATTCGCCTACGTTGGATCTTCGAGGAGACTACGAATGTAGTCTTTTGTACTTTTCAACTTTCAACTCTATTCCTAATATAGATGAACGCAACAATAAGTTTTACTATGGTGAAAATGAAATCATTGAAATTCCTGAAGGATCTTACGAGTTTCAAGATATTAGTGATTATTTAAAAATCAACATAAAGAACACAATATTAAAACTAACTTGCAATAATAATACATTGAAAACCAATATTTTTTGTTCTAAAGATGTTCATTTTAATAAAAGTGAATCATTAGCTAAAATTTTAGGTTTTGGGATGAAAACAATCGATGCTAATATAAGTACTGATTCCCAGTATCCTGTCAGCATTCTATCAACGACCATCGTGCGAATCGAATGCGATGTAGTTAGTGGTTCTTTTGTAAACGGGAAAGCTAGCCATATAATTTATGAATTTGTACCGAATGTGCCACCTGGTTATAGAATAATTGAAATACCTAAAAACTTGATTTATTTTCCCGTTAATCAATCTTCAATAAGCGCTATTAACATAAGACTTTTGGACGCAGATAATAAAGAGGTTAATTTGCGAGGTGAAGAAGTCCAGCTGTATTTACATTTTAGAAAAAAATGATAAATTTTAATAAAAACCCTTCTCAATCGTATACCCGAGCCAGTCCTAAAAGATCATCTCCCAAAGGCACACCGCTTCTGCTAAAAAAGAAGCTAACCAAAACCAATAAAGAATTCCTAAGGCTAATCGGGTTGATAAAATGAATATTCTAAATATATCTCAACAAACATCATACGACAACAGTATCGAAAGTTTCGAATATCATTCATACAAACCATACGTGACAAGTTTCAACAAGAATGATGAAATAAGAATTCCTATTAATCAACAAGATCTATACGTACTGCCCTCACTTAGTAGTTTGTATATCGAGGGGAAGGTGAATGTATATAACACCACAACTAAAGCAAAAATATCGGATGTACATTTTATTAATAATCCTGCATTGTTTCTATTTCAAGATATTCGGTATGAATTAAATGGAGTAGAAATAGATAAAATAAAAAATGCAGGTATAACTACAACAATAAAATCTTATCTATCTCTAAATGAAAATGAATCAAAATATGCACGAGTTTGGGGTTGGTCAACTATGGGAACAAACAATACTGGAGGTGGAGCGTTTTCCATGTCCATTCCGTTAAACAAGATATTGGGATTTGCAGAAGACTATGAAAAAATAATCATGAACTGTAAACACGAGTTAGTGTTACTTAGAAGCAATACGAATCTTAATTCTATTAAATTAAATACAGGAGAAACTGTAGATGACATTATAATTAGTAAAATTATTTGGAGAGTGCCACATATTAAAGTGTCAGATCGTGAAAGAATAAATTTACTAAAGCATTTAGAGAAAGATCGCGCTATTCCACTAGCATTTCGTAATTGGGATCTGTATGAATACCCATTACTTCCTAAAACACGTAAGCATACTTGGTCTATCAAAACTTCATCCCAAACAGAGAAACCGCGATTTGTTGTAATTGCCTTACAAACCAACCGCAAACACAACAGTCAATTGTCAATGGCAGAGTTTGATCATTGTCACGTACGTGATATAAGAGTCTTTTTAAATTCATCATATTATCCATATGAAGGATTGAACGTCAGTTTCTCAGATGACAAGTTTACTTTATTATACGAACAATATACAAGATTTCAGCAGTCGTACCACGGACGTCGTGCAGAGCCGTTGCTGAGTTTAAAAGAATTTAGAGACGTTGCCCCTTTATTCGTTATTGACTGTTCACGACAACACGAAACGCTGAAAGGATCTATTGACGTGAGAGTCGAAATTGAAACAGATCAAGAAATACCTGATCAAACAGCTGCTTATTGCTTGATTTTAAATGATTGTTTATTCGAATACAAACCTTTGAGTAACATAGTAAAGAAAATATCATGAATATTTATAATACAATAATCATTGATTTACAAGGATTCAAAAACGTCAATAATGAATTTTTGGTTAAGGAAATGGCAGTAGCCACTTCAAAGTACACCCATGTATTTTTAATAAAACCTCCATATCCGTTCTCTGCACTGAGTGATGAAGAAAAAAAATGTGTTCGTTGGATAGAAAGAAACAGAGGTTACCAATGGAGCGAGGGCTATATAGACTACAGAGAATTTCAAAGAATGATCAAAACCTTTTTTAAGGATAAAAATATAATTGTGAAAGGGGAAGAAAAAGTAAAATGGATGCGAGAGTTGTGTGATCATAATAGTGTTTCAGATATTACTTGTAAGGGTGCTCCTAATCTAAAAAATCTTAACGAACTCTATTGTAAAGATATATTGTTATTTAATTGTTTTAATCATAAGAAATATTGTGCATTACGCAATGTTTTAAGTATAAAAAAATGGTGTTTAGAAAATATTTTATTTTATTAATTTAATTAAAATAAAAGTTGTATCATTTAATTAAGTGTTTTCTTTACTTTGACACGAAATATCCCCAAATGGAAATAAAAAGCATGCACTGATTTCAATATTATTTATTTTATTATATTTCGATAACAAAATCTTATAAAATATTAAATAAACTAGAAGCTACAACCACATAACTTTTTTGAAATCTTTTTAATTACACATTCAGTCATGTCCATAATTTCATCCATTGTGTCATGAACCACATATTGTGCACTAAGCAACACGCACTCGCTGTCAGCATCAGACGTCGTTGACGATGAGATCGAGTTCACTCGGTCATGCTCGTAGACCAGGTCCACCACTTTTATCTGGATCATCTTGAGGCCTTCCTGTTCGTTACATACCACAAAAGATTTCGGAGTTTTCCGCTTATTATTTTTTGGAGGAACTCGTTTTTTACGTTTTTGTTTAATTTCCGACGATTGCACACCAAATAAATCTTTGTATTGCTGAGTGAAGTCTTGTAACGGGTCTTGAGCGTATTGAGGAAAATCATCATATACGTCAGTCATTCTCTGTAAAAGAAAAAAAACAATGAAATCTGTCGATTTTATCTATAGAATAAAGTGAATAAATTGTAATAGTTCCTAGAACAAGTATGTAAATAGTTCATCACACAAAATAAAATAAAAATAATAAAATACTACATACCTGATTGAAAATTAATTGTTTCCCACTCACAAGGTAGGTCTTTCGTTGCGGTCTCGCAACTTGGAACTGATGTGTGACATCAGCTGTAGCGTGCTAAAATACACATCATCGCAATTTTCGTACACAATGTATTGAGTTTTTGCACGACTTTGAATGTCCACTTCATCGTTTGACACTTCCACTGCTTCCATGATCTCAATTTTAATTACGTGCTTGGGTACTCTACTATTGATTGAAAGAACGTAGCTGGCTTGTGGTGAGGTGAGAAGGTGACTGTGACTACGTTGAGCCATCTTTACTTTTAACCGAAACAAGTTTGAACGCAACGAAGTCGAATTGATAACTAAATAAAATCTACTGATTGCTTATATCAAATAGGTAATATGAGACGAGCCGGCAATGCCACGTGCTATTAATTAACTTCATGTCCAAACCTGTAAAGTTTTATCTGCGTTGCAAAATACCTAAATGTAGTAAATTGATTCCCAACGTGTGACCGATGTCATAGGATTTCACCGTTTCTACGCGATGATTACCATCACATTTTAAAACATGTCTAAACATGATGTATTGAGTTAATGTGAACGTCTTTACGTATAAGAAATAAAACCCAAGTAAATTATTTGTCATCATTTATTTCTATTACAAAATAAAACAACGTACCTAAATAATTAATTTACATATTTGAAACTTAATATTAACTTAATTAGGTTGTTTATCTATTATAATAAAGAAAATCTTACATCTAAGGAAAGTATTATAATTTAATTGTAATTACCTAATTCTTGGTTCAATGTTATGCTTATCTAAATGTTTAGAATGGATGTGTGCCCCCAAGCTCTCGTTGATACCTTGTCACCCGAAACAAAACGCTTGTCATCATTACTGGATAGCGCTACTTTGTTAAGACTACGAGTAAAAATGTCGTGTTTGATAGACTTAAATAAAACATTCGTTTTTCGCACTATATTGCCGTGATACAAGGTTTTTTTGTAGTCTGATATTTGTATATCGCGAACAACACTCATCTTTACTCCCTTTGCTTTTTTAATTGTAGTATTATTGGTCTTTATACAATACAATTTTGAACGTAATCCGACAAACTCTGTTATAATGTTTCCTCCCATTTCGTCCTTGAAAAGTCCAGGAATCTTTTTATTTAGAAGGGGTAAGCCATATAAATTTTCCTTGAAAAAATTGCTTGTATCAAAATAATGTAGGAAAGTTTCCTTTAAATCTTTGTAAAAGTCTTCGGTTTCAATTTGGTACACGAAACTATCCGTATCCGTGTAACACATTTGTAATTTGTTTTTATACGATGGTTCAAAAACTGAATAATGAAAGTCATACATGTGGCTTTTAGATAACTCTAACACCGTAAACCCTATGTATATTGGCTTATCCAAAATCACTTGTTCAGGTTTTGTTTGTATCGCAACTAAATTTTCAGTGAAAATTGAAGCACTGTGAAAACTAGAACTTGAAATTAATTTATTAGCAGTTATTTTCTTTTTTGTTATATTATTGTGGTCACTCCATTCGTTAACTAAATGTACATTCACTCTTTTTTCGTTGTTTTCTAAGGTTTTCCCAAAAATGCTGTTATTGAGCAACTTAAAAAAGTCTTGCTCAAATGTAGATTGAGCCTGTTGCCTTAAACTCGTATTTAGATCGATATATTGTTTTAAGTAAGGACTTTGTTGAAACGTTATGACACGGTGTATTTTTTTTAATACCAGCCCATGTTTTAAACATGTTTTTAAGTGAACATAGTGGATAACGTAGAAGTACTTGTCGTAAAGATTAGGCACGAGCTTAAAAGTCTTACCCCCGGGTGGAATGCATTTCTCAGGACAAAATGGCAAATCATTGTGTCCGTCATGCAACTTTTTTGGATAGCTTAAGTCAACCTCAAGAATAAAACCATAGTCAGCATCAGCAGGAACATTAGCAATATCAAGACATTCAATTTCTACCTGGTTTAAAAATCTAAAATTCGATAGTGGTAGAGATTGACACATACTGAATCCGTATAAGTTATTGCAATCTATGTAAACTATAAAGGTATCTGGTTTTAAGGGATCGTATTCGTTCATGTATTTGTTATTGGCGTTGGCATGCCTGTGCGAACACGTGCATACACCTCCTCTGATGCCTGATTGAATCATACGCACTATGGCAAGGTCATCTATGAGCTCCAACTCGACTCCAGTTTTATAAAGCATTGCATCAAATGATAAACTAGGAGCGGTTACATAGAAAGCAGGATCTAATTGATAATGAAATTTACAAGTTTTTCTAAACTTTTCAAAAATATCAGTCAACAAGAGAACGTCTGTTTTTAAATACAATTTAGTGTATTGACCCAGATTTTTAATGTTAAATTGCGACCAAACTAATTGAGCATGTTCATACTCTTCATCTGTAATATGCTCATTTGTAAGGGAACTGTAAAACTCTTCTTTTTCTGGTAGACATCGCTCTTTAAAGCGATCCCAGTTATCCATGTATTCGTAGGGATATATACCTTTGCGAGTAAGTAAATTAAATTGGGTAGGTATTGGAAAATGCATGCGTAAATGTTCAAACTCTTCTTTTTTAATAGTTTTTGCTAATTTATCCAAGCTAGTGCCAAGAAATTTAAATGAATCTACGAAGCGCAATTGCATAAATTCTTGATCGGAAATCGGGACAAATTTTGTAAATGACACATAATTTTCTTTAGTTTTAGGTATAATCTTAATATTTCCAGGCATTTCACCTAATTGTTTTATGAATAAATGGCAGTCATAACCTGCCAAATTGTGAAAAAAGACAGGAATAAACTTAGGTGTTTTGTAGTGTAAATTACAATATCTGTGTGCTGCACCACGATATAATCCTGTTATGTGGCAGTGATCTCGCACTTTGTCTGAAAATAAGAAGTGATCACATATATGACAGCGAGTGGCTTGCGAAAATTCGGATGCATCTTTTTCGGTAAAAATCATAGGCAAATGTTTGGATAAGATAGCATGAATTTCACGAACATCGCGATAAAGAGATTCTATAAATTTAGAAACACAGTCAGAACCTAGATATGATACAAAGCGATTATAGCTAGTGTTTACAGTACAGACTATATTGTACGCAAACGCTGAGGGTATATGGTGCTGCAGCGTTTTTGTATTTTGAGTATCAGAATCAGACTTGTCCTCGTGCACTTCTAAAATTGTCTCAAAATCTGCATAAATTACAAATGGAACGTTTTGTTTACGATCATAATTTTTAAATTTTATGACGGACCCCTTTTCAGGTAATACAGTGACGATCCCGCTACATATATGATTTTCTAGTTCCTCACAAGTAGTAAAAAACACTAAACATGTATCACAGAAATAAATTTTACCATGATGTGCTGTTATTTGATTTCTGAGAAGCCGCGACAAGTCCTTGATAAGACAATAATGTGACGTCGCGTTGTTTTCTAACAATAGCAAATGAATAGTTTTTTTGTTTTTCGTATTTTCAGATTTATATACGGGGCCAATAATGTTTTTAGAATTTTTTAGACCGTAAATGATAAAACTTAACTTGGGATTGTTTTTTTCAAAAATCTTAATATCTGAGAATGTGACAGGATAAGATATCCCATTGACATTAAGAACATCTTTAAAATTGGGATAAGACGAGACTCGTTCAGGATGATTTCGAGCCGGGTAAAGAGCTGCTGTTACGCTCCATAAAAAGTAACACTGGTCTTTGTTTTGAATATTTATACACGCTTTCTTACTTTGAATAAATTTAGGTAATTTTAAATAAGATGACCCACCTAATGGCTGGTACTTATTTACATTTATTTCTAAATGTGAATTACTCAAAAATGCCCAACCACTATCGCTTTCCTCAAATTCTTCCATTTTCTTTTTCAATATACTCACTAGTTTAGAAAATAAATTATCATAATCATAGTTGTGGTAAAGTATAAAATTCTTTGTAACAAAGGATTTGATTTCCTGCATATTATTTTTGAATAACAGGAAAATGCTAAATAATTCAAAATTCACTTTAATGCAAGTATGTACTCTTAAAGCTTCATCTAAAAGTAATTTTATTTTGTTATGAATAGAATTAAAGAAAATATCTATAGAAGTTTGATCAAGTTCAATTGCAACTAATCGGTAAGAAATGATACGAGAGCGAAATGCAGATGCTACGATTTCCACACCATCACTGTGTGGCTGGGTGGAGTTATTTTGCTTGTGCAAGCGACTCCGCAAGTAACCTACCCAAGAGGTAGAACCTATGGACACGTTACAAATAGTGCAGAAAGGCATTTTAGAACCAAGAATTAGTTAAAAAACAATAAAGACTCGTAATCTACTAGAAATAATGACGAATAATTGAAATGTAAAAAAATAAAAACTGTATAACATGTATATTTACAAGTATAAAATTACAAATTATTTTATGTTTATTTTATTGCTATAATAAGTTGGTTCGCACTCTTCAAAAATTACATAAGCCCTACTTATAAACCCTTGTAGAGCCTCCCACTCCTGGGATTGTTCACCGCATTGGAGTTTTACCGCTGCAAGCGCTTTCTTATAGCGTTCCTCGGCTGGAACATTCTTAACATCGTCGG
Source organism: Anania hortulata (assembly GCA_963576865.1). NCBI lineage: Eukaryota > Metazoa > Arthropoda > Insecta > Lepidoptera > Crambidae > Anania > Anania hortulata. The sequence continues at coordinate 19,396,094 of OY756402.1, read as the reverse complement.
TGTGGTAGATTTTCAAATCTATGTAGAAGTCGCCGCTGGTGACTGCAGTGCGACGACACTGGCCCGAAGACACCCGCGACGTGAAGCTCGATGCAATGCTACGAGTTGTCTCCTTCGTACTTGCCTGCTCGTCTTTATTGATGATTGCAAACAAACTCTTCGTTTTTTTCTTTGGTCTGTGAACAATAAACATATTTATTTGAGTAACATATATTTTTATCGATAAATCTTTTTTTTTTTTTGTTAGTTTTGTTGTACTTCGATCATTTACTATTTTACTTGTACTCGTAAATACTCATTGTAAATTATTAAAAATTTACCTTTTATCAAATATTACAATTAAGTGCTAGTACAATAATTGCGAGTGAGTTTGGTAAATATTATTATAAAAGGAGGAAATTTACCTAGTTAGGGCTTCAACGTTCACAACTGGGTTGATGGTAGGCTTTCGCTTCCTCGGCTTAGGCGCAGGCGCAGGCGTAGAAGCGGTTGAGGTCGACGACGCGCTGGTTTTGGGCTTGCTCTTGCTCGGTGCTAGTAGCACCACCTCTAATGGAGCCACGTCTTCAATGCTGGATGCGTACTCAGAGTCCGACCTATAAAATAATAATCATAATTAGTTTATCTTCTCAATAATCATAACCACTATCTAACTAAGGAAAGGAAAACTAAGTGCACAGTGTTCTGTAATGTCTAGGTACGGTAATGACACATTTAAATACACTACAAATAGGTACAAACATACGTACTTACTACGCTAGCTACATACATTGATGGTTGCGGGATTTGAACCCGCGACCACTCAATTCATTGATCAATTAGCTTAACAGAACACTTCGCGGATCTCTACACAAATACAACAATAAAGAAAACGTTACTTTAAAATTATTTGCTGAAACAAACTGACTATAAAATAAATGTATATTAGTACTTACTTACATTTTGCACAATGGGGAGCTTGTTTCTTGATATTCACAAAGAATCTCACAAAGTAATTGATTTTTTTGCGGTGAAAATCCGTATTTATGTGATCAATAATAAATTGTCAGCAAAAATAAAGCTAATTTGTTGTAACCAAAGTTACAATAAAAAGATATACAAATTTAGACCGTATTATTTATGTTTGATAAGCACAGAAAAAAAACTTCAGTAGCAAGTAAATAACTTATTACCTTTTGAATTAGAATATGACAGATACTTTGATGTAACGTTCAAAGGAAATATGATTGTATTACACTGTGTTGCGGTACAAGTGAAATCAGTATGTAATGCATATAAGTTAATATCTTAAATGGCTAGTCAAATACTAATTATGAGGTCTTCCAAGTAGCAAATTTCCATTATTCCATTTGTAAAGAGTAAAATTGATAATTATTACTACATTGATTTGAGTCTACCTTCAACTAAAAATTAATTTACTTATCGATTTTATAAATTTTTGTCACAAGATTAAAAAAACTTTATTGCACATACTTTTATAAAAGCGGACTTAACGATAGAAGCAGTCTCTATCAGCCAGCATTCAGGTCAATTAGAAAGATAAAAATAATTATCAGTTCCAACTTGCAATGCAACATGAAGTAAACAATAAAAATCTAAAGTTACACGTCGTACACACTCATTCAAAGCATTTAATGCTTAATCTGCAAGTAAGCTGTGTTAGACCAGGAGCCGAGATGTTTAAATCAACGTTATCATAATAGCAATCAACCTCGATGTCACAAGGATACTTATATATAAGAAAAATATTTATAATATGTCGATAGCAATATATAATAAATTACTCAAAAGACTTGAAGTGCTTCAAGAAAATGTATTTCAGAAAAATGTTAAATAATTGGTTGTTGAGTAGGTAATTGTTTTTATAGTCTGAAGGAATATTTTAATTTTAATGAATAATTGTATTTATAATATGACATTTTTTTAAATTTAAATAGTATGACAATGTCAAAAACTCGATACAAAACAAAGTTTTAAACCATTTAAAAATAAACAGGTTTACATAAAAATACCTAAAATAGTAGTCCGAAACAAGTACCGATCCTTCTCTTGGACTATAAATTGCAGCTCGCACATTCCCACGATCCACGCGATGCAACATACAGTGTGACATAGGATTTCATCGAACACCTACAAGTTATTCAATAAGTTCGTAATAATTGAAAATTATGGTGAACATTTAAAAAACTCTGTGAAACCAGTGCAGTATTTCCAAAAAATGTAAGTGTAATTATATATAAATATACTTTTTGTCTGAAACAGAAAATATTTTATGTGTAAAGGATAACTTACAGATTATTATTTTCGTTAATCTTCCGAGAGAGATTATTATTTTTGATACTTCTTAACATGCTTGCTGTTTCCAGGCTGTCTGGGGTCAGTGCAGTATTTTTTCTTCTTTCATACAACTATAGATATCTAATATATAAGATTATCAAGCCTTTTTCTTTTCTATACGTGTTTTGGTTGAATAATAAATAATAAATCATTTTTTCATTGATAACTTAAAAAGTTGACTTTTTTTGCTTTGATTATAGTGTTACTCGAAATATGAAATATATCACAAATAAAAATCCTTTAGCTACCAAAAAACAATAGATAATTGTTTGCTAATGTTTATTACAAATTTTATTGATGAATAACACATATGTGTTTTTTATTTCAGGAGTACCTACTGCTCATCAAGGCAATTAAATATCTACAATAATATGCAGAACACATTGTTACGAATCTTGGTTAAAACAGGTAACCTTTTTATTTATTTATTATTTTGTTGTATTTTTAAAAGTTTCTTTAATTTTCCACAATTTTATTTAATGTTTTATTTTATTTTTTTTCAGATCCCCACGACATGATTTAATAAATAAACTATTTGCACCGTGACCATGAAACTTCGACGAGTAGAAGAATTGATTTATTTTATAAATAATCGTAGTAAAAAAGGTCTCCATTTATTTCAATTTATAATAAATTATGGTTGTTGTGGTTGTTTTATTTGAATAAAAAATCTCAAGGTATAGTTTTACATAAAGGTAAATGTATGGTTATGCTAAAAATGGTAAAGGTAAAAAGGTAAGTAACGGTAAACAGTAAGTAAAGGTAATAGTAATTAATTAAGGAAGGACATTTAGAGATAGAATTTTGCCATAGGTCTTCAGCTGAATATGTTAGGCAGGACATTCAGTAAGAGAATCTTACCATGGGTCTTGAGCTGAATGTGTTAGGCAGAACAGACGGTGAGAGAATCTTACCATGGGTCTCTCTGAAGATACTTACCTCGGGTCTTCAACCGTTTGTGTTAGGAAGGACATTCAGTAAGAGAATCTTACCATGGGTCTTGAGCTGAATGTGTCAGGCAGAACAGACGGCGAGAGAATCTTACCATGGGTCTCTCAGAAGATACTTACCTCGGGTCTTCAACCGTTTGTGTTAGGAAGGACATTCAGTAAGAGAATTTTACCATGGGTCTTGAGCTGAATGTGTTAGGCAGAACAGACGGTGAGAGAATCTTACCATGGGTCTCTCAGAAGATACTTACCTAGGGTCTTCAACCGTTTGTGTTAGGAAGGACATTCAGTAAGAGAATCTTACCATGGGTCTTGAGCTGAATGTGTTAGTCAGAACAGACGGTGAGAGAATCTTACCATGGGTCTCTCTGAAGATACTTACCACGGGTCTTCAACCGAATGTGTTAGGCGATACATTCAGCAAAGGAATCTTACCATGGGTCCTGAGTTGTCTGTGTCATATTAGGCAGGACGTTCGGTGAGAGAATCTTACCACGGGTCTCTCTGAAGATACTTACCACGGGTCTTCAACCGAATGTGTTAGGCGATACATTCAGCAAAGGAATCTTACCATGGGTCCTGAGTTGTCTGTGTCATATTAGGCAGGACGTTCGGTGAGAGAATCTTACCATAGGTCTCTCTGAAGTTACTTATCACGGGTCTTCAACCGAATGTGTTAGGCGATACATTCAGCAAAGGAATCTTACCATGGGTCCTGAGTTGTCTGTGTCATATTAGGCAGGACGTTCGGTAAGAGAATCTTACCATGGGTCTCTCTGAAGATACTTACCACGGGTCTTCAACCGAACGTGTTAGGCGATACATTCAGCAAAGGAATCTTACCATGGGTCCTGAGTTGTCTGTGTCATATTAGGCAGGACGTTCGGTGTGAGAATCTTACCACGGGTCTCTCTGAAGATACTTACCACGGGTCTTCAACCGAATGTGTTAGGCGATACATTCAGCAAAGGAATCTTACCAGGGGTCCTGAGTTGACTGTGTCATATTAGGCAGGACGTCCGGTGAGAGAATCTTACCATAGGTCTCTCTGAAGATACTTACCACGGGTCTTCAACCGAATGTGTTAGGCGATACATTCAGCAAAGGAATCTTACCATGGGTCCTGAGTTGTCTGTGTCATATTAGGCAGGACGTTCGGTGAGAGAATCTTACCATAGGTCTCTCTGAAGATACTTACTACGGGTCTTCAACCGAATGTGTTAGGCGGTACATTCAGCAAAGGAATCTTACCATGGGTCCTGAGTTGTCTGTGTCATATTAGGCAGGACGTTCGGTAAGAGAATCTTACCACGGGTCTCTCTGAAGATACTTACCACGGGTCTTCAACCGAACGTGTTAGGTGATACATTCAACAAAGGAATCTCACCATGGGTCCTGAGTGGTCTGTGTCATATTAGGCAGGACGTTCGGTGAGAGAATCTTACCACGGGTCTCTCTGAAGATACTTACCACGGGTCTTCAACCGAATGTGTTAGGCGATACATTCACCAAAGGAATCTTACCATGGGTCCTGAGTGGTCTGTGTCATATTAGGCAGGACGTTCGGTAAGAGAATCTTACCACGGGTCTCTCTGAAGATACTTACCACGGGTCTTCAACCGAACGTGTTAGGTGATACATTCAACAAAGGAATCTTACCATGGGTCCTGAGTGGTCTGTGTCATATTAGGCAGGACGTTCGGTGAGAGAATCTTACCACGGGTCTCTCTGAAGATACTTACCACGGGTGTTTAACCGAACGTGTTAGGTGATACATTCAGCAAAGGAATCTTACCATGGGTCCTGAGTGGTCTGTGTCATATTAGGCAGGGCGTTCGGTGAGAGAATCTTACCACGGGTCTCTCTGAAGATACTTACCACGGGTCTTCAACCGAATGTTTTGATCAAGATACTTTTTTAGATTTATTCAACACTCCATTCGTAGTGTATTATTGGGCATTCTGTCAACCGAGTGAGCGCAGCGAACGGTCGGAAGCGAAGCGGACGACTGGGGGCCAGAATGCCCAATAATACACTACTCAGAAGCTCTGGTGAATTCGGCGAAGATCATGAGGAGACGGACCGGGACGAGCAGATCGCCGTTGAGACCGGTCAACACAGCTGATAGTGCGGGTAGCTCCCGCCGGTCAATGGCCGCAGCGTCGGATGACGAGCGGAGTCGCGGCCGCTCGCGTAGTCGGAAACGACGCCCAGCGAGTTCAAATGACCGCAACCAACCCGATGAGGGATTATTTGCGCTGGGCGGATTCTCCGAGTCGGACAGCGATGGCTCTCCTTTTCGGAAAATCAGTTCTGCATTAAGAGGAAGAAGCAGAGGAACCAGCAGAGCATTACCCTCCTGCTCCACCGCTGCACGTCGGCAGTTCATGGCTGCGGAGGAGGAGGCATGCGAGGTGGAATACAACCGCTTCCTGGAGCAGAGGACAAAATCCCCCACTCTTCTCGCAGCTCCCTCAGCCTCCAACGCCCTGACCTGCCCTGATCTGCCTGAGGATATCTCGGGTCTGGATATTACTGAGCACCGGATGGCCCATCAATGCATCGGTGTCGTCGTCACGGTGAAGGCCAAGTCCGGCAACCTACAGGGTCGCATGGTTAAGGCCCTGAAGGAAGCCACCAGGACCCTAGCTGTCCTGGTTGACGAGATGACTACCAGGACTATGGACAAGGAGACCAGGAATCTCGCCCGAGCCAACAAAAACCTCCGAGAGGAATTAAACCAACTCAAGGAGGAGGTGAAATCCTACCGGAGGGAATACTCGACGAGAGTGACCACTCCTCAAGCCCCGACTACAATGGTGGACATCCACCAAAATGAGGCGCTCCTGTCGTCTATCGCGGCGCTTATTGACTCTCGACTTGAGAGCCGATTTGCATGCCTCGAGGGGCGGCTGGATCGCCTCAACCCTCTACCTGCGCCGAGACCACCTCTTGCTGCCGATAACTTGGCCCCCTCGCCGAGTCCTTCCGGCGCCGTTGGTCCTTCGGCAAAGAAGACAAAAGCGCCCAAAGCGCTTCCCAAAAATATTGCCGCTGCAGTAACACAATCGAGCGGCCCTAAAAGTTTTGCCGCTGCTGCGGCTTCACAGAAACCTGTGAAACCCAAGCCCAAGGCGTCGGCAAGCAAGGCACCTTCCGCACAAGCGACTGCGGCAGCTGGCCCCTCTCGGCCGCGCACAGAGTTCAGCCAGACGGTGAGCCAGGCTTCTACGGCCCCAGCCCTACCTCATGAAGAAAACGGAGAGACCTGGGTTCAGGTGTCCCATAAGAGGTAAAAAAAGAAAGCAAAGAAGCCCCCTGACGTGGCCAAGAACAGTGCCTCGCTCCAGGGTCCTAGTAAAGGTCGGACTAAAGGCGTCTCATTGACTCCTCCCCGCACCTCCGCTATCGTAGTCTCCCTCCACCCGGAGGCAGAAGAAAGAGGGGTCACGTACAACGAGGCCCTTAAAAAGGCCCGAGAGATCCTGTCCCTACCAGATATGGGCCTCGAGGGCTTGTCTCTGTCGGATCATATATACATCCGATTTGAGTCCTCCTCCTCCCATAACCGAAGACCGGTGGCAGTCTCCCATCGCCTCTTCCCACGCTGGGCGTTAACGCGCCTGGACAGGGAGATGGCACGAGATACCGCCCTTATACAGGACCTGACCTACAGCTGTCAATCGGCAAGTGTTGACGAGTTTGCGGTCCACTTCCGAAAAGCCTTAACACAGGTGTGTGAGGCTTCCATGCCGAGGGCACGGTCCCAGCCCAATCGCAAGCGGGTGTGCTGGTGGAGCGAAGAGATCTCAGCTCTTCGAATCACCAGTAACGCCGCGCGTAGGGCTCTGCTACGGTGCCGTAGGCGGAACCACACACCGGATGAGGAGGCCCAGCTTCATGCTACCCACAAGGTGACCAAAAAGGCCCTCCAACGCGCTATCAGCATCGCGAAGGAGGAGGCCCGAGCTGAGGCACTAGAAGACCTTGACAGAGACCCATGGGGGCGCCCATACAGAGTCGTGCGGAATAAACTGCGTACGATGTCGGCCCCCATCACGGAGACGCTTGACCCCCCCCTGCGCGAGCGAATACTGGGTGGTCTTTTCCCCGAACGTGGTACCCACACCCCCCCGACAATGCGCCCACCTCGGCTGCCTGCGGTGTCCTCCGTTCCCCCGGTCTCGGACGGGGAGATGGAGATGGCCACTGTGTGGCTGAGGAGTAAAAACACGGCCCCTGGCCCGGACGGCGTCCCTGGACGCGTCTTGAGAATTGCCCTGGAATACCTGGAGGGCCGGCTTCGGGAGATCTTTAATCTGTCCCTTAGGTCAGGAAGGTTCCCGAAGCCGTGGAAGGAGGGAAGACTCTGCCTCATCCCAAAAGAGGGCAAACCTCCTGACTCGCCATCGGCCTACAGGCCGATTGTCTTGCTTGATGAGGTGGGAAAGCTACTCGAGAAGATAGTGGCGTCCCGCCTTATCGAACATCTGCAAACCACAGGCCCCGATTTGTCGCCCGCCCAGTTCGGCTTCAGAGCTGGGCGCTCGACAAACGACGCAATAGGGGAACTGAAGACGTATGCTCAGAGGGCGGTTGAAAGACGTGACCGGGTATTGGCAGTGTCTATAGACATTGCCAACGCCTTCAACAGCCTCCCATTCTCCACGATTATTGAGGCGCTCCGATTTCATGGAGTGCCTCTGTATCTGGTGAGGCTGTTAGAGGACTACCTCCACGACAGAGTGGTCATATACACGACTGGGGGGGGGGATGCTGGGGCGGAGAGGGATACGGTGTGGTGTCCCGCAGGGATCGGTCCTAGGACCGACCCTGTGGAACATCGGTTTCGACTTCGTCCTCCGGAACCGGCCTCTCCCCCGCACTCGTGTACTGTGCTATGCGGACGATACCCTCGTCGTGGCTCAAGGGGGGAGCCTCGGAGAGTTGTATCGCCGCGGAGAGGTGGCTGTATCAGCCGTCGTAGATGCTGCCCGACGATTGGGCCTTGAAGTAGCCCTTGAAAAGACCGAGGCCATGATATTTCATGGTCCTCGACAGGGCCCACCGCCGGGCGCCCACATAACTGTGGAGGGAGTCACCGTCGAGATTGGTGCCCAGATGAAGTATCTTGGCATCAGTCTTGACGGTAGATGGACATTTGAGACGCATTTCCGGCAGATGCAGCCACGTCTCGTTAACACGGCAGCGGCCCTGGGCAGACTGCTGCCTAATGTCGGAGGCCCCAGCACCAGCTGCCGCAAGCTGTACGCTGGGGTGCTTAAGAGTATGGCTCTATATGGAGCCCCAGTTTGGCACCCACTCGGTAGGGAAGCGAGGGAGCTCATGCGGAGGCCGCAGAGAATAATTGCTCTGCGAGCCATTCGAGCATACCGCACTGTTGCGCACGATGTGGCCCTAGTCCTTGCGGGACTCCCCCCGTGGGATCTGGAGGCCGGTATCCTCGCCGCCATGTACTCCTGGCGGCAGGAACGAAGATCGGAGGGCGAACACCCGTCGTTGGAGGAGGCGGCCCGAATCAGATCCTGCTCTCAGGAGCATCTGATGCGCGCTTGGTCTCGCAGGCTGGAATCCAGTCGTTATGGGGGCCCAGCGAACCGCATTATCAATGCCATTCGCCCAGTCCTCAATGACTGGATTATACGTCGTCACGGTTCCCTTACATTCCGTATGGTTCAGATCCTAACCGGGCATGGTGCCTTTGGTTGGTATCTGTTCCATATAGCGGGTAGGGAGCGAACCCCTGAGTGCCACGAGTGCGGGGCTGCGGAGGATACAGCTGATCACACCTTACGGGAGTGCTCAGCATGGGTCCAGCAGCGCCGCGCTCTGACCTCAGTGGTTGGAGGGGACCTCTCGCTTCCCAGCATAGTCAGAGCTATGTTGGGCAGCGAGGTGGCTTGGGGGGCAATGGCCGCCTTTTGCGACGATGTCATGTCGCAAAAGGAGGCCGCGGAGCGGGTCAGGGAGGACAATCCTCTCGCTGACCCGATCCGTCGTCGAAGAAGGGGGAGAAGGAGACGGCGTTACGCCGAGCTCACCTTCCCTCCTCTAGCGGACTAGTGAGCGAGGGGCGGGGGCCCCATGCTCACATTGCACAGTCTGCCAGTCTGGGGTGATCTCGTGTGTACAGGATCGCCCGTTCCCTATGCCTGAGGCCCGGCATAGCATGCCGTACGTAGGTGATGCATGGAAGTCGTCCAGAACACGGGTCCCCATGCATCATCAACATACGTTGCGTGGTACACCGCAGGTTTTTTAGTGGGTGATACCTCGTCGGGGAACGGTTCCGAAAGCGACTGTTCTTCGACGAGGGAGTCCTACATAACCTATCGCTGCCCCCGCGGCGGTAGGTATGCGAAATGCATTTTTCCTGCGACAAAAAAAAAAAAAAAAAAAAGGCCGAGTCGGCATAAAATTGAAGCTTTGGTCAAGGCCTGAACACCTAGCAATGTAAAGGAGGTAAGACAGTTTCTCGGTCTAGCCGGGTATTTCCGGCGATACATACCCGGCTATTCTCTCAAAACGGCTTGTATTGCTGATTTACTTCGTAAAGGTGTGCAATTTCAGTGGACCGACGAGCACGAACGGGTTCGTAAAGACATTATTGAGCGGTTAACCAACGAACCTGTACTGGCTATTTATGACCCTTCGTTGGCCACAGAAGTGCATACTGATGCGTCGTCGCGAGGTTACGGTGCGGTGTTACTGCAAACCGATGCTGAAGGTCGCAAACGACCGGTTGCGTATTTCAGTAAAGTAACTCAGGGAGCAGAGCCGCGTTACAACTCATACGAGTTAGAAACGCTGGCTATGCTTAAGGCTTTGCAACATTTTAGACATTATTTAATTGGTAATAAGTTTAAAGTTGTAACAGATTGCAATGAAACTTGCCTTGCTGTTGATGCCTTGAAACTGACCCAACGCAAAAAAGATCTGCTGCCTAGGATAGCTAGGTGGTGGATGTATTTACAGGACTACGATTTTGATCTTGAGTATCGTAAGGGGACTGCGCTATCACATGCCGATTACTTGAGCCGTAATGCAATTAATATGTGCCAAATTCCAAGGCCACATAACTGGGCTCAGATAGCGCAGGCTGCGGACGAAGAAACTCGATCGCTTTTGCAGAAGTTAAACGACGGTGAGCTTGATTCAAACCGTTAAGTAAAACGTAATGATGTCTTATATTACAAACTTGATATAGCTGGAGAACAACCCCGGTTTTTATGTTACATCCCTAAAGGTCACCGCCTAAGCTTACTGCGAATCTTCCACGATGAACATCAACATATCGGTGCGGATAAAACAATTGATTTAATACTCCGTCACTTTTGGTTTCCGGGATTATGATCATTTGTTAGAAAATACATTCGACACTGTATTGTTTGCCTATCACACAAGAAAGTCCCGCGTCAACCTTTGCAGCCTATTAGCTCGTGGCAAAAACCTAGTATTCCTTTCGATACCGTGCATACAGATGTCTTAGGGCCACTGCCAGACTCGAATGGCTATAAATTTGGTATTTTAAAAATAGACGCTTTTACCAAATTTTGCTTATTGTATCCGATTTTTAGACAAGATACTAATTAACTAAAACGCATTTTTGAAAATGTTATTTCCTTATTCGGCACGCCTCGTTTAATTGTATCTGATCGAGGACGAATGTATGAGAGCTCATCATTTTGTAACTGGATTAGAGATTTAGGTAGTAAGATTCATTTTATAACCGCAGAGATGCATCAAAGTAACGGGCAGGTTGAGCGGTACTGTCGTACTGTCATTAGGGTGTGCAATCTCGGTATTCCAAGATCTCGAAATACCGAGATCTCGCATCAATTTTGCAAGATCAATCTTGCACTCAAAATCATGCGCGATCTCGCAAGATTTGCAAGATTGCGCAGCAAGCCCATTCCATGACCATTTGCGAGCGCGGGCGCGCGCAAACCGAATTTGTTTTGCTCGGATCGGATAACCCGGCGGCGGCGCTAGTGTGAAAGGGGTGGGGCGAGGGAGGCGCGCGCGGCGGTGTGGAGCAGGAGTATCGCGAGCCGGACAATTATGCGTATTTGTTTACAATTTGACATTGGTTCCGTAATTGAAGCGTATTTATTTGATTTCGCAAAGTATTCCGGTTGTATTTATTAGTAAAAAAGACAGTTTTAACTGAAAATTAGTGGATTAGTGCCGTCATGATGTCGTCAAACGTAACATATAAGGAGTTTAACAGCCCGCTGGAAGTATGGAATTACTTTTTAAAGGCAGACGATGGCTTGACTGCTCAGTGCAAATTGTGTAAGTCTATTCTGAAAACATCAGCACGTTCTCCTAAAGGTTTACATGTGCATATGAATTCCAAACATAACATTAATACGTCACAAAAAAAGACACTACAAAATACGCCGGTTTCATCCACTCCTTCGTGTCTGTCCCTGCCGTCAACTAGTTCGTCTGTACCTTGTTCACCAGATGTGAGCCAAGCGAAAAAGCACAAAATATCTGATTACTTTCATTCGCAAGAAGAAGTTCCTAGGGATAAAAGAATTGCAAGGATGGTTTCCAAGGATGGCCAGACATTTAGATCATTTTGTACGTCAAAAGATTTAAGAGAATTATTCGAAGCAAAAGGCTACAATCTTCCAACATCTCCTAACTCAATAAAACTAATTGTCATGAAATATGGCATGACTCTGAAAATGAAAGTGTCTGAACATCTTAAGAAACTAAAGAAAGACAATCACAGATTTACACTTACTTTTGATGAGTGGACTTCTTGTAGAAACAGGCGATTTATGAATGTGAATATTCATACATTTTCCAAGGAAGAAGCTTTGTTTTGGAATTTGGGGCTTGTTCGAGTAGTCGGAAGTATGCCTGCCGAAACTTGTGTAGATTTGTTGAAGAAAAGACTTTCAGAATATGATTTATCTTTGGATGACGATATTGCGGCTATGACGACTGATGGGGCCAGTGTAATGGTCAAAGTAGGACGACTTATAAACCCTCTTCAGCAATTATGCTATGCTCACGGCCTTCAGTTAGGTATCATTGATGTTATCTATAAGAAAAAACCTAACGACGATGACCCAGACGAGAGTTTACTAACTGAAAACTTAGATATGTGTCAACTCGACGAAGAAGCTGAGAATATCACCGAAAGTGAAGGGTTTGATTGCATATTACCAGGAGTTGAAGTTGATTTAGTACCAGAGTTTGATGACCTAATTAAAAAAGTAAGGAAAATCGTTAAGCTTTTTCGCCGTTCACCCACAAAAAATGACATTCTTCAAAAGTATATAAGTGACAAGTTTGGCATAAACATGCAACTGGTGCTTGATTGTAAAACTCGTTGGTCGAGTCTTGCGGATATGATCTCCAGATTCAACAAAGTGAAGTTGTGTGTAAGCAAAGCCTTGATTGATTGCAATTTTGGAACAAATATGGACTATGCTTTTTTAGAGGAAGAATATGCCGCTTTGTCTGATTTAGAACGGGTTTTTCAGCCGGTCAAATTAGCAGTCGAAGTTTTATGTAGGAGAGATTCAGATCTCATCGTCGCTGAAACTACTTTGCGGTTTATGTTACGAAAGTTAGAACAACTAGCATCTCCAATAGCACATAAATTAGCTGATGCTATGAGGACACGGATTTTCGAGCGCCGAACGAACATGACTGCAGCGTTGTTCTATTTGAGAGATCCAGTCCAATATGAAGAAGATTATGAATCATTGATTAATGATGACACCTTTAAATTGCCAACAAAAGCTATAGTCAAAAAAGAAATAAAAAAGCTGATAGAACGATTATACATACAAAATCAAAACCGTGGTTCCGATATTAATAATGAACCCACTTCTTCTTCTACATCTGTAGTTGATCCAGCAGATGATGATGACATGCCTCTATCGGAAGCCGCAAACACACCTCTCTCTCTTGATGAGGAACTACGGATGATTTTGAAAGCTCGCCCACATGAACGCCCTTCACTTGCAACGGGTTCATCATTTGATAAAGTCATTAGACAAGAGTTCAATCTCTTCGAATCAGGCGGTGCAAAAGGGCAGCACCTGCAGTCAGCGTATCAATGCCTATCATCAGTGGTGCCAACCAGTGTAGAGGCAGAACGGGCATTTTCTGCAGCAGGATATATGGCCAGAAACATCCGAAGCCAGTTGTCTGATGATACACTGGATATGTTGTGCTTTTTAAGGAGCTTTTTTCAAAATAACCCATAATACATAGGTATACCTGGACATTAATAAAGCGATTTAATTATAATAAATATATTTTTAATTTAATTCCTATGTTCTTAGAGTAGAATTTAAAAATATTAAATTATTAAATAAATACATCGTATATTTGCGAGATCTCGCAAAATACCGAGATCTTGCAAGATTAGGCTTCCAGAATCTTGCAAATACCGAGATCGAAGATTTGCTGCAAGATTGCACTCCCTAACTGTCATGAATATGATTCGAGTGGAAACAAACTTTCGACAGGAAAGTTGGTCTAAAATTTTGTGGAAGTTACAGCTCAACCTGAATATTACCTTACAGAAATCCACTCAATGTTCACCTTTAAATTTATTAATTGGCAGTGATGATGCAACGCCTGTCATACGATCCGTGGTTCGCGACATTGCATATGAAGCCGCCAATCCGAACCGAGAAGCTCTGGGTGAGCTTGGGCTCCTCTAAGAGAATCGAGCTCAGCAGGATGCTCGTGTGAACGAGCGCCGCAGAGTGCCCCAGCCCTTCCGCATTGATGACCTGGTTTTCGTGAGGAAGACAAGCCAGTCTACCGGCAAGTTAGACTCCGGGATGCGAGGCCCCTACGCCGTCACGAAAATATAAGCCACACGGTCGATATGAGCTTCGACTAGTCAGTGGGTCATATGGTAAGAGCACGCAAGCTGCGGCTCAACACATGATATTGTGGCGAGGAGAGTGGACCCCCGATGTGTGCGCGGCATTCTTCGAATGTAAGTATGAGTATGCGGTTTGGCTATGCATAGTGCGCATCCCGAGGGCTCTGCGCGTAATAATTTATAACCCTCTGATAGCCTAGTTGTATTACCGCTTGTTGTTGTTTGGCACTCTGAGGGCTCTGCCTGTGGTACATCCTGAGGGCTCTGTACTTGATGTTGTTGTTTGGCACCCTAAGGGCTCTGCCTGTGGTACATCCTGAGGGCTCTGTACTCGATGAAATCTGGTACCCTGAGGGCTCTGCCAGTCATACATCCCGAGGGCTCTGTATGGAAACTAGTAACCTGAGGGCTCTGCTAGTGTTTATAGTGTCTATTTTTATGTTTTACGTCCAAGGCCCCGTTTAACATAAAAATTAACCGTTCTTTTTACTTGTTTTCTGTTATCTCATGTAAAATGAGTGTTTGTTTTTACGCTTTTTATTGTGTTCTAACACCAACAATGTTGCCAATAGGTGCCGCCGACGAGGACGACTTCTTGGACTCCGAAAGAACGACGAAGGGAAACATACAAGAAGTACAAGCGGAGGTCCACACTGAACCATCACGACCACGTCGGGTGCTGCCTGAGGATGCTGCGGACGAGGACGAGCCGACTTCAGGAACGGCCGAATTAGCTGAAGAATAGACCCCAGGGGGCGTGTCTTCGGCTGTGACGTCATAGTGGCGTGATGGTGGCACGAGACGGAGAGGGGAGCGCAACCTGGCGAGCGGGGACACCGGCAGGGCATCGGCCTCTTTTGCTTGCGACCATCGGATCGGACGGACGTTCACTAGCATTGTTTAATTACGGATTATTTAATTTTAGCACTTAGAATATTTGTATCTTTGTAATAATTTTAATAAATGTTTTTGTCGGAGTGATATTTTTTTTAAGCAGTAATAGTCTAAATCGCTAATTCTATAATTATGTACGACATCAACGACGACGACCTTTGGTACTGTAAACTGTGGTCATTTGTGTCTAAAATTTTGAAGAAATTATTGGAAAAAATATTTATATTATGAAAATAATTAATAAAATTGTCAGTTTAATGATGTATTTCACTGTGTCTATAACCGGGAGAGGAGCCTCCTTAACTACAAATTATTCGCCAACGTTGGAACTTCGAGGAGACTATGAATGTGGTCTTCTATATTTTTCAACCTTCAATTCCATTCCCAACATAGATGAAAGAAACAACAAGTTTTATTATGGTGAAAATGAAATCATCGAAATTCCTGCAGGGTCTTATGAGCTTCAGGATATTTGTGACTTTTTAAAAAATAACATCAAAAACACTGTATTAAAACTAACCTGCAATAATAACACATTGAAAACAAATATTTATTGTTCCAAAGACATACATTTCGATAAAAGTAAATCAATTGGTAAAATTTTAGATTTTGGAATGGAAACAATAAATGCAAATATAAGTACTGAATCACAGTATCCTGTAAGCATTCTATCAACAACCATTGTGCGGATCGAATGCGATGTAATTAGTGGTTCATTTGTAAACGGGAAGGCAAGCCATATAATTTATAAATTCGTGCCTAATGTACCACCTGGTTATCGAATAATTGAAATACCAAAAAAATTAATTTATTTTCCTGTTAACCAAAGTTCTATAAGCGCTATCAATATAAGGCTGTTGGACGCTGAAAACAAAGAGATAAACTTACGAGGAGAAGAAGTACAACTGATTTTACATTTCAGAGAAATATGATTAATTTCAATAAAAGCCCTTCTACATCATGTAGGTACTCTGCTCAGTTCTAACAGAACATTGAACAAAGACAGATCGCTTCAGCTTAAAAAGAAGCTAACTAAGACCAATAAAGAATTTCTTAAGTTAATTGGTTTATTAAAATGAATATTTTAGTTATTTCTCAACAAACATCACATGATAACAGCATTAAAAGTTTCGATTATCATTCATACAAACCATACGTCACAAGTTTTAACAAGAACGATGAAATACGAATACCTATCAACCAACAAGACCTGTACGTGTTACCTTCACTTAGTAGTTTATATATCGAAGGAAAAGTAAATGTGATTAACAGCACCACCAAAGAAAAAATATCCAATGTACATTTCGTTAATAATCCAGCACTATTTCTTTTTCAAGATATTAGATATGAACTGAATGGAGTAGAAATAGATAAAATTAAGAACGCAGGTATTACTACAACAATGAAGTCTTACCTATCCTTAAATGAAAATAAATCCAAATGTGCACGAGTTTGGGGTTGGTCAACGGCAGGAACAAACAATGCTAGTGGTGGAACATTTTCCACATCTATTCCGCTAAACAAGATATTGGGATTTGCAGAAGATTATGAAAAAATAATTATCAACTGTAAACACGAGCTAGTGTTATTAAGAAGTGATACTAATCTTAATGCGATCAAATTAAATGCGGACGAAATCGTAGAGGATATTATAATCAATAAAATCATTTGGCGAGTCCCACACTGTTGATGGGTCAGGTTCGTGTATACGAAAAATACGCCGTTTAGAGTTAACAAGTAATGTTTATTTCGCTATTTGGTACACTTTTGCACAAACACGTGTTTTTACTAAAGGGAGGCGTAAAACGGTGTCGCTCCGAGTACGATTGGCTGCAGACTGGCGCGGTAAAAGTATGAGCGAGTTGTGGTGTGACACCGGATTACCCTCCAATGAAAATTAAAACTATAAGTGACATTACCTACGTTACAGATATAATGACGCGTCGCTAACACGCCCCACCCCAGTGCTGGATCAGCACTAATCAACTAAAGGAATTCTCGCGACGCGCGCTGCAGACCTTTTCAGCGTTCCTGTCTTAGTTTTTACCTCGACCACTCTCACTCGACCATCTGCGCCCGGAAATACCCGCTGAACTACTGCCTTTGGCCACACATTACGTGGCGCCCCTGGATCCACTATATGCACCAAATCACCCACCTCTAATGACCGTTGTTCGCAGTTCCACTTGCGTCTTGGTACCAGATCAGGCAAAACTTCGTTGATCCAGCGTTTCCAGAACATATCTGCTAGTCTTTGTGACTTACGCCACTGTTTACGCAAGTAAAGGTCCGAGTCATCGAAGTGTCCAGGTATTGGTAGATTAGAAGAGGTTCCTAAAAGAAAATGGTTAGGGGTTAATGTTTCATTGCTTCCAGGCTCGACGGAGACATGAGATAGTGGACGACTGTTGACTATGTTTTCGACTTCAAGCAGTAGCGTATTCAAAACTTCGTCTTTGGGTGCACGTTCTTTCAGGATAACCTTAAGGGATGTTTTGATACTCCTTATCAGACGCTCCCACGCCCCACCCCAGTGAGGACTTGCCGGAGGAATAAACGTCCATTCACTTGCACTGCTGGCAGCCTCAACTCGAAGCACCTCTTCATCCAATTCCTTTATTGACCGCTTAAGTTCCGCATCGGCTCCTCGTAAGTTCGTGCCGTTGTCGGACATCAGATGTCGTGGCCAGCCACGTCGTGCCGCCATGCGTCGGAGTGCCATTATCAATGAATCGGTACTGACTGAGTGAACTATCTCCAAGTGCACAGCACGCACAGTAAGACAAGTAAAGATCACGCCATATCTTTTTTCATGACGCCGTCCAACTGTCACGAATATGGGTCCAAACAAGTCGACGCCACAATATGTAAACGGCCGTTGGTGCCATGCGGGCTGCAGGTAAGTTACCCATTTTGGGTATTTCTGGTTTCGCTTTTTTTATCCTACATAGCATACATCTTGACGCCACATATTTCACAGTAGGTCTCAACTTTATTAACCAATATCTTTGTTTCAGATTGTTCACGACAGTCTCTTGGTTTCCGTGTGCAGCCTTCACATGGTAGTGTTTCACTATGAGGCGAGAGATGTGGTGTTTTCCATCTAAAATTATTGGGTGTTTAGTTTCAGGTGAGACTCCGGTCACAGCATCAATGCGGCCACCACAGCGAAGTACGTCATGTTCGTCGAGGATCGGTGATAAGGTAAGCAGTCGACTGTTCCTTTCTATGTTTTTTTTCTTTTTTATTCCAGCTATTTCTGAAGCAAAGCTGTCCATTTGTGCTTGTTTTATCAAAACGCGCTCAGCTTGTTCCATTTCCATCAGTGTGCTCATCGATGTAATCTTTTTACATTTATTTATGAACCTCAAGACCGTAGCCGTTACTCTCAGCAATCTCAACCAAGACGAGAACTTACTTGCATCGAGAATAGGTAAGTAACCGGTTTCTTGATTAATTACATTTATTCTTTCCAGGTCAACATCGCATGTAGCAGGAACAACATCATGACGCGGCCAGGCTGATTTGTCGCAATGTAAGAATGACGGTCCCATGAACCACTCATTGTTAAACAGCGACACATCGTAAGTTTCCCTAGTACCGATATCGGCTATGTTTAACTTTGTAGGTACGTATCTCCATTCAGTCGCTCGCGTTAGGTCATCTATCTCGCCCAGCCGGTTTGCTACGAATGTTTTGTAATGCCGCGTGTCGTTGTGAATCCATTGTAGCACTGTGGTTGAATCGCACCAAAAATACCTTGCGCTGATTCTCAGTTCATGTTCTCGAATTATCGTGTCTGCGAGTCGGGCCGCCAGCAAAGCAGCTTGGAGTTCCAGTTTAAGTATCGTCGTAGGTTTTAACGGCGCCACTCGGCTTTTGCTAGCAATAAATGCGACGTAGATAACACCGTCGTTTTCCCACCGCCAGTAAGCCACAGCACACATCGCCTTCGATGACGCGTCGCTAAAAACATGCAGTTGTAAATTGTTATAATTATAACCGGTCGTAGCAAGACTCGTAGCAGGGCTCGTAGCACACTTTAACTTCGTAGCGCGTTGAGTGACGTAGGCATGGTCAGGCTGCCGCGTAGCCTCTCGTAGCAGTTGCGTAGACGATGCACTACCTGTTTCCCTTACGCTCGTAGTAGACACGATTTCTGTCTCGCTCACTCCTGCACTTACATAATAGCGTGGAATGCGGATGTTTGATATTTCTTTTAATAAGTCGATCCAGATACACCATTTTAGGTAAATATCATCGGGTATCATTTCATCCCAATCGATGTTATATTTCCAGGTATCTTGGAGCATTATTTTACCCTGTATGGTAAACGGTGAAAGAAATCCAAATATATCAAAGATTGACATAATTACTGCGAGCATCAAACGCTTAGACGGCCTTTCTTTACCTTTCACTATGTTGTCGGGAATACGTTTCAATGTAACGTCAAAACTTAGTTCATCTCGGGCTGGGTACCAAATCATTCCTAGTGTTCGCTCACCTTGATACTGCTCGTCAATTTTGAACTTCACGGCCGCGTCACCTAAAGCTTCTTTTGGCACACTGTCTAACACCGCTAGGCTGTTACTAGTCCAGTTGCGGATTTCAAAACCTCCTTTTTTGTGAATATCTATTATATTCGTTACCATATTTATAGCGGTGGTGTCATCCGGTAAACTATCTATGTAATCATCCATATAGTGCTGCCGGCTGTGATGATTCATGTTGTTGAGCGTTTCTATTTTTAATAAACTGTGCAATGAAGGGTGAGCAGTTTGCTCCGAATATTAGTGACGTCATTGCGTACGTCTTGATCTCACCTGTTGTTTGATCCGTCCATAAGAACCTTAGTGCATCTTGGTCTTCAGATTTAATTTTAATTCGTAGGAACATATCTTTGATATCTCCCGTGACCCCGACTTTGTTTATTCTAAAACGAAGCATTATGCCAAATAAAGAATTAAGTAGGTCTGGCCCTGTGAGTAGGTAGTCATTTAATGACTCACCGTAGACTTTAGCTGCTGCATCGAACACTAGGCGCAGCTTCTTTTTGTTTGGATTATTTACCCCAAAATGGGGTAAATACCATGTTTTAGGGGACCGTTCGGTATTCTCCAACTCCTTGGCAAAATCATTGTCAAGTAAATGATTTACTCGTTCTGTGTACTTACTCGCGTACTCCTGGCTCGCTGACATCTTTCTTTCAACGCTGTGCAGTCGAGAAAGCGCATTAGAGTAACTATCGGGTAACTTACAGTTAGGGTCCTTCCACGGCAAACCGACGTGCCACCTGCCATCGATGAGCTGCGCGCCGTTCTCCAGCAGGGCGACTGCACGCACCTCGTCTTTATTCTGTCGAGGTTTACCTGTTACTCCTAAGGCGTCGATAGAAAAGGAGCGCCGTACCTCCTCGCTGAGGTCCTGCAGAGCGCGGTTATCGGTGGATGCTAATTCCGTAATAAATAGGGTAGTATAAGGGGAAGAAGAGGTTTACATAAATCATTGCAATTTATTTTAACATTTTTTAAATGAGAATAATCTTGAAATTTAGCTAGAGAAACATCTTGAACAGGCAAATCTAAATTATTGACACTTCGTACGTTAATTGTAAGCAATCTATTGTTACTTTCCTCGCTAGATAAGTCCATTGTGAGGGCTGTCGACGCGCACACAAGCGCTTCGTCGTTCCACGCGCCGCGCACGCGCATGGTCTCGGTGCGGCCGCGCAGCCCTGCGCGGGCCGCCAGCTGGGCGCTTATCAGCGATACCGTAGACCCGTCGTCTAATAACGCACACGCACTTATTACACCGTTTGGTCCGTGAACTTTGACCGGCACTACTTTTAACAACACTTTTTTGTCCGTTACACTTATATGCGCGATGGTTTCCGCTGATGCTGGTGATGTTGAAGGCTTCCGCTCCTCGGTCGTGGTTTCGTCCTCTTCTCGCCGGGGAGGGTTATGGAGTAGTTTGTGATGCGCCCCGCCGCAGTTATCTTTATCGCAGGCCGGCGCGGAACAGGTTTCTCTGCCGTGTCGAGACAGTAGGCATTTGAAGCATAGGCCGTATCGCTTCACGTGACGCCATCGATCCTTACGTAACGCTTTTAGGAATTGTTTACATTTTGTCAAGACGTGTTCTCCTTTGTTGCAGTACTTGCATTTTTCATTGATTTCTTCATCTTTATTTTCAGGGTATTGAATCAAAACTGTGTGAGGATTCTTAGTATTACTGTTGTATTTGTTTTTGTTTGTATAACAGCTGCTTGTAGACATTGCATCTTGCAATTTCGGGTAACTGTAATCGGCCCATTTGGAAAGCAGTACAGTGGGAAGCTTAGCGAGAATAATATTGGATAGGTGAACACCGCGTAGGTATTCGTCACGACCCACTGCACGTACTGCTGTTACGTAATTTTGTATTTTTATTGCGAATGGAACTATTTCACACTGGTAATCTAACGGCAAAGGTCGCACCTTTTGGAGGTCTTGCGTGATTTTAGACAATATAAAATCTGGGTTACCAAACTGTAGTTCTAGTGTAGACATCAGCTGATCGGGTGACGAGGCACAAATCAACAGAGCGGAGACGGCTTCCTTTGCAGGGCCGCGAAGACATTTTCTTAGTCTCCAGACGTTTTCTTTGTCGCTGAAGCCGCATATTTGAGTCGACTCGGTGTAAGCTTGCTTGAAGTGCAGCCACTCCAGCGGATCACCAGAAAATTCAGGTAAGTCTTTAGGTATGCTCATACGGCTCAGTAGTTGTGGGTTTGATCCATTAATGGGGGCGGTGGCTAGTTGCTTCAGTGCGCTCGTCAGCATCTCGATGGCTCCATTTTGTGGAATCAGCTTACCCTGAGTATTACCATTCTGGGGGGTTCGTTGTTCCTTCTCCATCTCATGCTGGCTGTGCTCTAACCACTTTTCGACATCAGTGCGAGTTTTGATGCTCTCGCGGTTTCCTTCCGTTGGACTGTATTCATCATCTAAGTCAGCCAGATCTGCTTCTAGCTTTTTATCGATTAATTCCATTTGTATCCTAGCTTTTTCCTCAGCTGCCTCGAGTTCCAACCTTTTTCGCCTTGCCTTCGCCGAAGATGACATCGATGCCCGTGATGTGTGATCTCGTGGTGCGTCATAGGGCGGTAACTCCAGCTTAGCTGCCGGTAGTTTCGGTTGTGCCTGTTGTGTAATCGGCGGACGTGACCGCGACTGAGATTCCAACGGACAAAATGGCGGGTATTGAGGTGGTACTGGTAACAATTTCGCGGGCTCGGATTTTACACTGCCACTAGGATGATTTTCGTGAATTGTCTCGGTATTAACATTTGCGGACGCCACTAATTTACTGCCACTACGCGTTTGTACCATTTTCGGCGGCGTATAGTACATCGATCTGATCCGGCCGAATGACCACTTGTTGATGGGTCAGGTTCGTGTATACGAAAAATACGCCGTTTAGAGTTAACAAGTAATGTTTATTTCGCTATTTGGTACACTTTTGCACAAACACGTGTTTTTACTAAAGGGAGGCGTAAAACAGTGTCGCTCCGAGTACGATTGGCTGCAGACTGGCGCGGTAAAAGTATGAGCGAGTTGTGGTGTGACACCGGATTACCCTCCAATGAAAATTAAAACTATAAGTGACATTACCTACGTTACAGATATTATGACGCGTCGCTAACACACACATTAAAGTATCAGATAGAGAAATAATTAACCTATTAAAGCATTTAGAGAAAGATCGAGCTATTCCATTAGCGTTTCGTAATTGGGATTTGTATGAATACCCATTATTATCAGTACGCAGTAGATTCAAGTATTAAAAGTGGCTAAGCAAGGGCATTAAACGTGCATGTAAAAAGAAAAGACATCTATATATTAACTATACCAGAAGCAATAATATTAACAGAGTCATCAACAAAAATAGTAATAAGAAATACAGTAAAATACTTAGAAAATGCATTAATAAAGCCCAGAAACTAGAGAACCATAAAATAATTAACAATGCTTCTAACAAATGCAAAGCAACGTGGCGGATTATTAACGATAATTTAAATAATCCAATAACAAACTCTACTATTGATATTATAAAAGATGACAACATAGTATTTACTGACCCTGAAAAAATTTGTGAACTTTTTAACAATTACTTTATAGACATGACGCAACAAGAGGAAGATAATCTAATTCAACGTTCATCTGACATTCCTTATCATAATAATTCAATATTCCTAACGCCCACATATGAAACTGAAATAGAATCGATCATAATGTCACTTAAAAACAGCAATGCAGTTGGTCACGATGGCATAAGCACTCACGCCATTAAACTATGTGCTAAACATACAAACCGACCTCTTGCATATGCTATCAATCTATCAATGGAACAAGGATACTTTCCCGATATTCTCAAGATGTCTATAGTTAAGCCATTACATAAGAAAGGTAACAGAGATGAAATGAATAATTACAGACCGATAACTCTCATTCCTATATTCTCTAAAATATATGAGAAGGTCATATATAAACGTATTTACAGTTTCATCACTTCACATAATTTATTAAAAGATGAGCAATATGGATTTCGCAAAGGTAGCTCCACTACTCTGGCTTGCTATCATTTAATGCATTACATTACGGAGAGTATCAATGAAAAAGTTCCACTTATAGCTCTATTTCTCGACATGAGCAAAGCCTTTGATTTTGTTCCACATGGGAGGTTACTGGACAAATTGTACAAGAATGGTATTAGGGGCAATGCTTATGACTGGTTGAAAAGTTATTCAACGAATAGACTGCAATGTACCGAAATTGCAATAGCCAATAACTCGGAAAAGTGTACATCACAATCTAAGTATAGGATTAATCCTTGTGGAGTACCTCAGGGCAGCGTATTGGGGCCTCTGTTATTTCTATTAAACATTAACGATCTACCAAACGTAATAGAACACAAATGCTTCATGTTTGGGGATGATACCACAGTGGTTATAAAATGCAATGATTTAAATAATTTTAATCATGATATTAATAGAACTCTAGGAAAACTAATTCAGTGGCTAGACTCTAATAACCTAAAAGTTAACCTAGAGAAAACAAAAGGTATGCAATTTTCAACTTATAATGCGAAATCAGTAAATGTTTTAATTAGGTATGAAAATAACACTGTAGAAATGGTAGAGACCACAAAATTCCTAGGATTCACTCTAGATAAACATTGTAATTGGAAGGCACATATAGACAATTTATGTACAGGAATTGATCGATTCGTGTATGCTCTGCGACGACTTAGTAACATATTGTCTATTGATACAGCAATATCAGCATAACACGATACATAGCATGGCTATGTATCGTCACTACTTAGCTATGGTACTTTACTCTGGGGCAATTCAGTCGATGTAAAAAGGGCATTCATAGCACAAAAGAAGTGTATTAGAGCCATTTGCAGAGTTCACTTCCTTGAATCTTGTAGACCTTTATTCAGGAAACTACAAATCCTACCCTTACCGTGCCTGTATATAAAACAAATTTGCATGTTTGTCCGGCAGCACCCTGAGTATTTCGTTACTAGAGGAAAACATCACAATAAAGAAATGAGACACCATAACAGAATAATGTTGCCTAACATTAGGCTGCAACTATTTAAACGAAGCTCATATTGTATGGCTATTAAAATTTACAACAAGCTGCCTGAAGCCTTCAAACGTCTACCTATATCGACTTATAAAAAGCAATTGCATATTTGGCTACTGTCTAAATGTTTCTATTCAATTCAGGAATTCTTTGAACAACGGTAAATTTTGCTAATTTGTTAATGATTCTTATTGTATTTAATGGTATTCATTTTAGGATTTTATTAGTGACAGTGTGTGAAATTTATTTAATCTTATTGAATTATTTTTGAATTTTTCTTATTGACATTTGTATAATATAATTAATTGACATGTGTACTAGAGGTTTGAATGAAATTAAATTTGAATGTGTTACCTAGTGTTTAAAATTTTAATATTTGCATTACAAAAATTTGTCAAACATGAGCTCAAACCATTTTGTAAACATCAATGTATTACCATGTTACAAGCAAATAAATTTTTCATTTCATTTTCATTTCATTTCATTTCATTTCATTTCATTTTCATTTCATTTCATTTACCTAAAACACGTAAACATACTTGGTCAATAAAAACGTCATCACAAATAGAAAAACCACGATTTGTTGTCATTGGCTTACAAACCAACCGCAAGCATAACGCTGCATTGTCAATGGCAGAGTTTGATCATTGTTACGTACGTGATGTTAGAGTCTTTTTAAATTCATCATACTATCCGTATGAAGGACTAAATGACAGTTTTTCAGAAGAAAAATTTACTTTATTATACGAACAATATGCAAGATTTCAACAGTCGTATCACGGACGTCGACCAGAGCCATTGATGAGTTTAAAAGAATTCAGAGACGTTGCTCCTTTATTTGTTATCGACTCTTCACGACAGCACGAAACTTTATAGGGATCGATCGACGTTAGAGTTGAAATTGAAACAGATCAAGAAATACCGGATCAGACAGCTGCTTACTGCTTGATTTTAAACGATTGTATATTTGAGTTCAAGCCTTTAAGTAATATTGTAAAGAAACTATCATGAATAAATAAATAAATAAATAAATAAATATTGGACAACATCACATACATTGCTCTGATCCTGTGATAAGTAGCTTAAGCACTTGTGTTACAGAAATCAGAAACAACGACGGTACCACAACACCCAGACCCGAGACAATATAGAAAAGTTATTTTTTTACATTGACCGACCGGGAATCGAACCCGGGACCTCAGAGATAGCGACACCAAGTCCGGTATAATCGCCTCTCGGCTACGGAGGTCGTCGAATAAAAATTCAATAATCATAGATCTGCAAGGATTTAAAAATAGTATGAATGAATTCATAGTTAAAGAATTTGCTATAGGTATTCAAGAGCATACTCACATATTTTTAATAAAGCCTCCATAGTCAAAGTCAAAGTCAAAGTAAAAAATCATTTATTCAGTTTAGGGCAGAAAACTGCCACTTATGAACGTCAATAATAACATTATTGGCCCATATGGGGCAGAACATGTCTCCTTATTTTTTGGGCCCTACTAGCGCTTCGAGACAAGATACAGACAATCTGGCAAGTGCTGAGAAGAAACGCCGGAACAAACTCAATCACCACTAGCTGCCACAAAAAAAAGGAAAAGAAAATAATGTATACCTGTGCGAGCAGGGCAGTATTTAATTCCAGACATTTTTGCCATTTAAATAGTCATTAACAGTATAATAACCCTTTTTATCAAAATAATCTTAACATGCGATTTAAACTCAAACATGGGTAGTTCAACAATAGACTGTGGTAATTTGTTAAAAAAGCGAATACATTTCCCCATCAACGAACTACACACTTTATGCAGTCTGAAATTTGAAACCGCAAGTTTATCTTTATTCCGGGTATTAAAATTATGTTTGTCACTTTTCTTAGGGAAAAGATGCAGGTTTTTGCGAATGTACATAATATTTTCATAAATGAATTGAGAGGCCACTGTAAGTATATTAATTTCCTTAAACAGTTCTTTTAATGAGTCTCGTGGTCGAAGGTTGTAAATTGCCCGTACAGCTCTCTTTTGTAGTACAAAGATAGATTCAATATCGGCTGCTGAGCCCCATAACAATATTCCGTATGACATTATACTATGAAAGTAGCTAAAATATACTAATCTTGCCGTTCCAACATCAGTCAATTGTCTTATCTTTCTCACAGCATAAGCAGCTGAACCAAGTCTTCCTGACAGAGTCTCAATATGAGCACCCCATTGCAGACTGGAATCTAAAGTTATTCCCAAGAAGGTAGTGGAATTACTAGTATCCAGTCGTTCATCTTTTACAATGATATTTGTTGAGACCTGCCTTACATTTGGCATTGTAAATTTTATGCATTTCGTTTTGCTTGCATTGAGCAAAAGATTGTTGGTACTAAACCAATGCAGAACCCGCGAGAGTGCATTATTTACATCGTCAAAAGATTCTTGACTTCTTTTAATTTTAAAGATCAGTTATGTATCATCTGCAAATAATACCACCTCACATAGGTCGGTTGCAAAGTAAGGAAGGTCATTTATATAAATTAGAAATAGCAGGGATCCTAATATTGATCCCTGCGGTACACCCATGGTAAGAGGTGACCCTGAAGATTCAGTTCCATTTATACATACTTTTTGAGTTCTGCCTGTGAGATAAGAGTTTAGTAAATCTAAGGACTCTTTTGAAACCCCATAATGTCTCAACTTTTTAGTAAAGTTTGATGATCTACACAATCAAAGGCCTTAGAAAGATCACAGAAGATACCTAAAGCATCTTGCTTATTCTCCCATGCATCGAATACATGTTTTAGGAGTGCAACTCCAGCATGGGTAGTATTTCTACCTTTTGTGAAACCGTATTGTTTATCATGTAGTAACTTATTTATGACAAAGTGAGATAAAAGTTGATTAAACAATATTTTTTCAAAAGTTTTATAAGTACGGGTAAGATAGATATTGGTCGAAAATTGGAGGGATCAGTTTTCTTACCCGATTTAAATAAAGGAATATTTTTGCAAAATTTCATTAAAGTTGGGAATTCTCCATCATCAATACATTTGTTAAATATAATTGTAAGGTGAGGGGCTATTGCATTTATTATTGTATTAATGATATTGACAGAGATTCCCCATAGATCCTTAGTTTTTTTCATATTTAATTCTCTAAATGTTTTTAGTATTTCCTCAGCGCTTATATGTCTAAAATTTAATGGAAATTGACACTCATTAACACCTGACTTTAAAAGAGACTCAGCTAGTTCAGCAGAAGATGCAAGTTCTTTAGTTGTAGAGGTAGCTATGTTTGAGAAGAATTTCTCAAAAGTATTTGCAACTTCTGTGTTTGATTTAATTAGCTTATCTCCAACTTTGAGAGAGTAAGTGTGATCCCTTGGTTTTTGTCTACAAGTTTCCCTATTTATAATATTCCACGTAGCCTTCGCTTTATTAGTAGAACCTGTAATTATGCTACGTAGATGGTTTGACTTTGCTTTGGCACATACTTGTTTAAATATTTTAGAATACTTTTTAACATACTCTTATGATCTGTGGGTTCTGAGAATCTGCTTTTAAACTATACAAGTTATATAATGTGTATTTGGCAAATTATACGGTGTAACCATGACGACATAGGCCATTTTTCAGTCGACAAAACAGTTGAACGAATTAGTCATTTGTATTGGTGTACGTGAGAACGTATGCGTCGCGTAGTAAAAAAATACACTAATAACTGCCTAAATTGCATTTATTATAAAAACAAAAGTGGCCCTAAGGAAGAAGGATTGTACCCGTTGCCAAAGTATGCACAACCGTTCCACACACTTTATTTGGACCATTTAGGACCATTTATTGAAACTAAAGGCAAAAATAAATATTTACTGGTAACCGTGGATGCCTTTACTAAATTTGTATTTATCTCTGCTGCACGATCTACTAACAGTGCATGCATTATAAAACAGTTAGACACTATTACACAAATATTCGGTAACCCCAAAAGGGAGGTTCACGCGCGGGCGTCAATCGAAGCAGGCACGTTACTGTTTGCTCCGCACTTTTAAATTAGATACTGCATAAAAAGTTACAATCTTAAGACATACGTTATATTGTTGTGTAGAAAAAGAAACAAGCTGTACAGTGGTAAAAACAGTGTTAAAAAACATGTGTTAGTTCCAAAGTTATAACAAGAAACAGTTCAAACATTATATGTAACGTTTTACCTACATTACGCATCACGCTCGCTACGGTCTGACCACCGGCCGGTTGACGCTGAGTCATCCGCATCGAGCGAGACACCGAGTGACCGGACGGCCCATTGACACGTGAGCGAAGCGGACTTAATATACACAGTAGCAAAAACGGACATAAGTTACACCTGAAGCAAAGCTCTGTGGAAATGGCTCCTAGTTCTATGAAATGCGTGAAATGTAATAAAGCCATTATAAATAAACAACTACTAATATGCTCAGTGTGTAGTAAATGTTTTCATTTGGATTGCACAAGTGTATCATTTCATCGATTTAAAATTATGACGGCAGCTAAGAAAAAAGCATTTAAATGCGATCCATGCTACCTGACACGCACAGATAGAAAATCTATATCTCAGCCGGCAAGTCCTGCAAATCATAGTTTCAACGACGATAGAGAAAATATCACGCAACGCCAAAAATGTCAAATACATGTATCTACGCAGAATTCGTCTCTTGCTCTATCAGACGAAGAAGAAGAAGAAGTAGAATCTTCATTAGTTTTTTCGCCCAACCCTGATATGAACCGAAGCTTTTCAACGTTGCGTTCAAACTACAAAGAAGAAATAAATGAGTTGAAACAAAAGACTCAAAAATTAGAAGAAAAACTCGAAATAGCAGAGAACGAGATATCAAACTTAGCATCAGAAAATCACGCTTTGACAAAAAAAACTTGCAGAGTATGAACTTAAGATAAACCAATTGACTCATATATGTAAATCTCCAAAAAGTACAAATATAAAAAAAAGAACAACAGCATCAGGTATGAAGCAGCTAAACACATCTAATACTGAATATTCAAAACAACAGATTTCACAACAAGACACAATACGGGATGACATATCGGCACAGGACACTCCCTTACAAAAAAATCATGATTTTTCATCAGAGGGCTCTAGCAGTATCACGAAAAAGATACACCATCACAATCAGATTTACCTTATTGGTGATGAACAACTGAGAGGTCTATCGGCCTTCCTTATGAAGTCTGGTCTTGAACAGAGGAAAGTCCCATACAGAACCTATGCTCACATTATACCTGAAGCAACCAGTACCGAGATATTGAATTATTGTAATTGTTTTTTTAAAAATCTTACAGAAAATGACGTTGTAATATTGGGTTTTGGTAGGTACGATGCCGATATACCTAAATTACATTCTAATATTTGTATAATGTTAAACAAATTGAGCAGAGCTTCTGTTATTTTGTTACCTGTGTGTTCTAATCCCTTTTTAAATGAAATTACATTAAATTATTATATAAAGATATGGACAAGACATTTTACATTCTGTTCACATATTGACATGTATCACTTGCGCTTTAATGACATGAAGTTAAGAAATTACTTAAGTAATAAAATCAACGGTTGCCTCGACTATATTGAATATAAGAAACAATATTTATCATATGAAAACATTAGGAACCACTTAAAAAAATCAACTAAAGTATCACAGCATCCGAAAAAAGATATCGCTCAAATGGACATCTCCCCTAAGAAGGGTACGATACCTTATTATTTTAAGAAATTAGTAAAAAGAAAAGCAATTGATTCCACTCGAAATGATGATGAGTTGTTTTTTCGAGCCTAACACTGGTCATGAATTTACTATATTCCACCAAAATATACAGGGGCTGCTTTCTAAAATGAAAATACTTGAGTTGACTTTTTCGAATATCAAAACTAATACAAATCCCGACATAGTGTGTCTAACTGAAACTTTTGTTAGACGTGGTGATGAAAAAAATATTAACATTAATAACTTTAAACTTGGTTCTAATTACTCAAGAGAGGAAAAAAGAGGTGGATCCTGCATTTTAGTAAAAAGTGGCTTTGAATATAAAAAAGTAACATGCTTTGACGACCTATCTACAGCACATCACTTCGAGTGCTGCTCAATTAATCTAATCACGAATGGTATTATAGTTGTGTGTATTTATAGAGTTCCGTCTAAAAAAAAAGATCATTTAGACTGCTTCCTTGAAAAGCTTGACATACTCTTGCATAAATGCTTACTTAAATTTCCAAAACATAAAGTAGTCATAGCCGGGGATTTAAATATTGACATACTTATAAAAAACCCAAAAAGCGAAAGACTTAATAACATCTTCATCAAATACAATTTAAAACTGCATATTAATTTTCCAACAAGAGGGATCGCATGTCTTGATCATATAGCGAGTAATATAGACGACGCAAATGGATCTGTCTTACCATTGTGGTTATCAGATCACGATACTGCACAAGTTATAAAATTCAAAGTCAATCAAAAAAAGATATTACCGAATTCCGTCTTCATCTATAAAAAATGTTACTCAATAGAAAATATAAATAAATTTAAAAAGCATATAAGTAGTCTTTCGTTTTCCGACATTTACCACGCAAATGATCTGAATCAGGCTTTCGATGAATTTTATGATTTGCTGCTTCTCGTATATAATCTCTGTTTTCCAACAGCAAAAACAAAATGTAGTACATCAGCCAAGCCTCAATGGATGTCAAAGGGTCTTAAAAAAAGTAGTACCACAAAGAAAACACTTCGTTATAAATATTATTCGTCTAAAAATGATGAAAATCGGTCTAAGTACACTAATTATACTAAACTGTTTAAAAAATGTATAAACATGTCCAAAAGAATTTCTAATCAAAAATTTGTAACAAATAGTAAAAATATATGCAAAGCAACATGGACGATCATAAAAAAGGAAACGCGTGGTACATATGCTAGAAACTATATAAATAACATAATACATAATGATGAGGAAATTACTGATCCTACGGTTATTGCTTCGACATTCAATAATTATTTTACAAATACATCTAATAAGGTCATTAATAATAACAAGCAGAACTCAATAAAGACAAACTTACAAAACAGCATTTTTTTAACACCAATAGACGAAATTTACATGAAAAAAGTTATAATGTCGCTTAAAAATACGCAATCTGAAGGTTACGATGGTATAAATACGAATATTATTAAATTTTGTAAAGACGAACTCGTTCAGGTGTTGACTTATTTAGTAAACCTATCATTACAAACGGGACAATTTCCTAAAAAACTAAAAGTTTCAATCGTCAAACCATTGTTTAAAAAGGGTGATAAAAGAGATATTGCTAACTACAGGCCAATATCACTTCTACCTATATTGTCAAAAATTTTTGAAAAGGTAATGCACGACCAACTGACAAACTTTTTTAACAAATTTGACATAATAAAACAAAATCAATATGGTTTCCAAAAAAATAAATCGACAACGCACGCGGCTTTTGACTTAATAAATGAGGTTCTACATAGTTCTAATATGAATAACCTGTAGTATTTCTTGACATGTCCAAAGCCTTCGACTGTGTTTCTCATGATCTACTGTTATTTAAACTTGAACGTAGTGGCATCAGGGGACCTGCACTAAGTTGGCTAAAATCTTACCTTACGAATAGAACTCAGTATGTTGAGATAATGCAACTTGACTCAAACTCTGTAACTCGGTTTCATAAATCCGACCTTAAAACAAATATGTGCGGCGTCCCACAAGGGAGCGTGCTTGGCCCGTTATTATTCTTACTGTATATAAATGACTTGCCAAATATAACAGAACATAAGATTATACTTTTTGCCGATGATGTATCTATTATTGTTAAGACTGATAAATCCGCTTTATTGGACCAGCACAAAAATGACATTAAAAATACGTTGACATCAATAATAGAGTGGCTTGACAGAAACAATCTAAAAATTAATTTATCGAAAACTAATCTTGTTAATTTTAATAATTTTAGAAATCAATCTCTTGACATTAATTTTAATGGACAAATTCTACAGAATGCTGATAATGTAACATTTCTAGGTATAATTATAGACCCAAAATTAAGCTGGAAGGATCAAATAGAGAAGATTCGCAATAAAATAAACGGGTTCGCCTTCGCACTATATAAATTAGCTAAGGTTGCAAATGTAGGTACTGCCATTACAGCTTATTATGCGTATGTGGAGTCAGTTTTGAGATATGGTTTGATAATATGGGGTAATGGCACAGACGTCAAAAATCTATTCATTGCCCAAAAACGATGCATTAGAGCCATCTGTAACATAGCACCAGATATATCCAGCTTGCCGTACTTCAAATCACTCCAAATATTACCTTTGCCATGTCTATATATATTGGAAATAGGTGTATTTGTCAAACTTAATACTCAGATTTTCAAACAAGCGAAGGAGATATATGTAAGATCAACGCGAAATTGTAATAGATTAGTACTTGAGGTAGTCCCGAAAACTCAAAGGTTTCAAAACAATGCTTACGCCATGTGTAAAACTATTTACAATAAAATACCAAACAGATTTAAAGAACTTCCATTTCGTGCTTTTAAGACTTCGTTGCGTACTTGGTTGTTGGACAGGGCTTTTTATAGTATAGATGAGTTTTTAAAATACAAAGAACCCTAACAAAAATAAAAATAACTGTTGACATTGTTGCTATAAATACCTAATTTAAGTACTGATGATTTATTTACTGTTGATGTTTGCATGCTATGTTGTATGGCTAAGTAGGTCATGGCACTGTCTCAAACCAAAGACCACATTTTTTCATGTACTGTAACCCTACTTAATAGCAAATAAAGATTTTGTATTTTGTATTTTGTATTTTTTGTATTAAAGGATTATTACCGATGCAGGATCTGGGTTTACGTCAGACAAATTTAAACGTTACTGCACAAATAAAAACATTCGCTTGCACACTGTGGCTACGGGTATGCCTCGCTCCAATGGCCAGGTAGAACGTTTTAATAAAACTATTTGAGAATCGT
This sequence comes from Anania hortulata, assembly GCA_963576865.1. NCBI lineage: Eukaryota > Metazoa > Arthropoda > Insecta > Lepidoptera > Crambidae > Anania > Anania hortulata. The sequence goes on along the minus strand of OY756402.1, from coordinate 19,362,358 downwards.
TATAAGCTATCGGGGCTAACACAACTGAGGACAATTGGGACCAATATATACATATATATCTATAATAGCAATTTGGGCTGCGATTTAATAACTCTCCAACGACGTATTATGACATTGGAACAACAACTGTTGATCGCCGAAGAGGAAATATCGTCACTTACAAAACACATCCGCACTCTAGAGGTGAAGAAAGTTCCCTACATCAGAAACAAAACACCCTAGCGTCTCCTTCACCATAAAAAAGGAAGGCCATGGAAACAAGATATTTATTTATGGTTCTCAACAGTTTGTCGGCCTATCATCTGCCCTCATACGATCGAGAGAAAACACGATTTACGAGAAATACACGGTGGCAGCTCAAACAAAGCCTTACGCACTAGCCTCAGATATTATAAAAGACTGCTATAAAATGAATCTAATGTCAAATGACAAACTCGTATTATGTGTAGGTGAAAATGACTATGACATGAAAATTGTTTTATCACAATTACGAAAATTGTTTAATAGATTCCAGAATGTTGACATTATTGTATTGAATTTATTTAAAAATATGTATCTTAATGTGTATGACCTAAATGATAATATCCAGTCTTTGCAAAGAATATAATAAATGTAACTTTGTTCGTTGTACTAACAATAACTTACCTGACTTATGTAAATCAATCAATTTTATAATCGATTGCATTGATTATGACAAAAAATATTTAAATGTGAAAGAACTGAAGAAATTGATAGCGAGTATTAAACATTCTGACAGTAAAAAAAATAACAAAAAATACCCAAAAGGCACGATTCCCTACTATTTTGCAACGGTTCGGTTCTGGTTCTGTTTCGCCTGATATTAACTATGCTGCAAATAAACCAACACACTTTAGCAAAAACAAAATCACAGATTACTTCCCAAGTAGAAAAAAGATAGAGCTTTTTCGTTTCTCCTAATAATGCTAAATCTTCACAAAAATTCACAATTCTACACCAAAACATAGCCAGTGTTATATCAAAAAAGGAAATATTAGAAATTACATTAGAGGAGTTGCGCGAATCCGGCACAGATCCAGATATTATTTGTCTTTCCGAGACTTTTATGCGAACCGGTCAATACATCAAAGTAATAGGCTATGAAGTGGCGTCTACCTTTTGCAGAGAAAAACAGAGAGGTGGAACCTGTGTTCTGGCTAAGCAAGACATTATGTATAAAGAGGTAACTTTTCTTAAGAAATACGCGACGCACAAAGTTTTTGAAGCTTGTGGTATTGAAGTCCCGTTACACAAACTACTAGTCATTTGTATATACAAGGTCTAACAAAATCAACTGCGTTCCTTTAAAGGGGGGTATCTATACATCATACTGAATGCGATGACAAAAAATAAGGTATTGTTTTATAGTCATTTTTAAAAGTTATGTTTTCTAACAAAATAAATAAATTAAAACGCAGTCAAAAATGAAACACTCTGTATCTTTTCTTACTCATGCAAACTGTAGTTCACAGATGGTGTGTACGTACACAGCGCACACCAGCATTTTATTACCAAAGATCGTTGTGTGCATCACCCTTGTCAAACCAGCTGATCTGCGATTGGTCGAATGGCACAGCTAGGCTTTTTCGACCAATCAGAGATCAATTGCAACGAAGAATAGCTTCATACACACATGTTAGTACACTAGTGTGTGTAGAATGCACTTTCATGATAATAATGTTTTCGATGACAAACAAAACAAACAATGTCAACTAAATTAATAACCAACATCGTTTTTTTGTTACTTCAAGGCTCTAAGGAAAGATAATTTCTATGTTTTATGAGTTAGATTAAATCTTAGTTGTAGGAACTAGGTAGGTATTTACTTACTTTCTTGTAATTGTTGTTGTACGTAATTCGTTATTTACCTCTCGAAGCTCTTTAGAATCACTCCTAGCAGAATGGCAAGGTGGATAGAAATAAAGGAAAATAAAGCGGTTTTAAAACATTTATTAATTTAATTCTGACTCTGACTGACTCTATCACACTTTCACAGGCTTTGGACTAACAAGTAGGTTAGCGTAGTAAATAATTTATCTGCCGGGTAAATAATTTATCTGACTAACAAAAAAATTAAACAAACAAATCAATCAAGTAGGTACCACTTACTCTCAATCTACGCTTACTTGGCGTGTTTAAGTTCATTAAGAGGTTTACAATCTTTACAACAAATTACATTGATCATAATCACATTACAAAAAAACATTGCAGAGCAATGCGACGTGCACTTTTACGCGAAATAACAGTCTCTGTCACTTTTTATGTTATAAAGCGTTCACACGGTTTGCAATAAAATTCGCTGTCGTAGTTGTGTCGCACTTTCAATGTTATAATCACCTTCACAATACACTAAGTCCTACACTTAGCCCCACACATGGAAGCCCAAATGTTCAGGCTACTGCTACATCTAGTCTGAAAATGATCGGGCCGAACTAGGTGGGGGTTCTGTTCAGCCCAATAGTAGGCGCCGTCCGTCCAGAGAATGTTGCAGCTTCTGCGACTTCTGCAAAACTGGACTCGTAGTGTGAAGTCATGCGGCTTCAGCTCTTGAACTAGTGTAAAATGATACAGGCGCCTGCCCCTCGTCTTGCGTCTCGCCGCAGAATTCGCAATAATGACGCCTGCGCCCATGAGCGCTTGGCGAAGACGGACGCTGCATCAGTCGCGCTTGCGATTGGGTTGCCGATCAAAAATCTGCATCACACTGTCTTCTTATTGAACAGGATGGCGTGGCCTTCCCTGGTTCCCGACGGGCATAAACAATCTCACTCCAGTCCCTGAACCGCTCACGAAAACGCCCTTAATATCAGCGTAAAGGCGCGCTGCTTTAGCACAAATTAAAGTTGCGATCCTGGTAGCACATAACCCTGGACTGACACCGTTGCGGCGTCGCACACGCTCGCCGAACGGAAGCGAATTAGAGACTGCGCGGCGCGGGCGCGGCCGCCCGGGCGGTCGTCCTGCAAAAGCCGGAAAGGCTCAAGCTAGGGATGCGCCTAAGATGGGATCATAATTTAAAGGATACTAAAAACTAAAACATACCGGATAACTGATCGTGAATTGGGAACTGACACCTCGCATTTAATTAAGTATTATGGCGAGGTAACCTACTACTTAAACGAAATCGTGAGTGCGACACAAGTTTTTTTTGTACCTTAGCTTTCAACTCGCCAATCTAGTTAAGTGTAACTCTTGTTTTTAGAGTAAAATTATTTTGTCCAAACCGGTAATAAAATTAAATGTTCTAAAGTGTCAGTTTAAGACAGACAAAGACTGATAAAACATACAACGACTGAATTTAAAAAGTCACTAAGAATTATTTTTAACGAACTAACTAGGCCATAGCATTTAAACTCGGACATATCGTACTTTATCTAGCAGTTATTTCTTAACTGACAGTCGCAAAATTACCAATATGTATTTTTAAAATGCTTATTCACATAACTACTTACTTGAGTTACTGTAAGTGGCAAAAAGGAAACAACTTCGAGAGAAATCAAAACACTTATAACATGTTTTACTTACCACTTAATATGAAATATGCGCTGATAAGACTATTTTTCGAAACTTATAAAACATTGTTATTGTCTCAATAACTTAGTTAAAATCAAATAAAATCAAATTTTAGTTTAAACAAAAATAAAATCTTAATTAGTAATGTAATGAATGAATGATCTGATCTCGTAAAAAACTATGAGCCTAGAAATCAGAACAAATGTTGCACATCCCTATCTATCCGCATGCACACTTTGATTGACCCCGACACGTGCCCGACACCGGCCTTTCGGCTCGAGCGGCATAGTCAGCAGTTTGCGAGTACGGTAGGGCTTCCACGTTAAATAAATATCTAGGACTAGGATTACGATTTTACACGAATGTTTGAGTAGGTTTATTAAAACAATCCATATCATTTTTTATTTAATTATTTTTAGCAAATCAATTATAATCGTGTTTAATTGAACCAAATATCACATTTTAATACTTTTCTCATTGTAATATTGCGACCGGTTAAGAGTTAAATTCTAGGTAACTTTTAAAGCATTTTTTGAAATGAGTTTGTCCCGTGGTTTGTCAAGTTAATATCAACTTTTACGGTGTCGATTTCATTATCTAGACGACTAGTCAAGAATTAATTACAAAATAGCAAAACCTTTTTATTCCAACAATTTTCCTTATAAACAATAATAATATCTCAAATGTTGAAACTTAAATAATAAGTAAAATGTATTTCAGTTCCTAAAATAGCAAAATGTTTTATTTCCTTACGAATACCTACGATCTTATCTTAGCTAAACAAAATGCTTGTCACCCTATCCAAGATACCGACAAACACGGCGGGGTACTTTTGTCGGGGCCACCTTTGAAACTTGGTCTTACTAACTCCAAAATAATTTTACCCCCAAAATTAATTAAAAAATAAAGTAGAATTAAAGAAGGCGAGAAATTAGACTTTAATGACCTTGTTATTTTCAGTTTAAACAACTCGATTGTAGTTTTGTTTGTAAAATTTAATTTAATAGCACATTACACGACGAGTTTACAGCCATGGTGGGAAGTTGGGAACTGTTAGACGTAACGTCGTACAGCCATTTTTATTGAAGCTGAATAGACAAGAGCATTAATCGAAATTGTCGTTGTCTCCGCGGTATCTTCGTTCTTTCAAAATGATATGTGAATACGGCTTTGGTTACTACGAAAACTAGTGAGTCGTTGAAGTTTTGTTACGTAAATTAGGTCACAACAACACAGTCACACTCTCCGGTCAGTTCGCGAACAACGCACTCTGCGGTCAGCTGTTCGTAGTATCTTGATCGATTATGAAGTACCGCCAACTTTTGATTCTCTCGACGTCGGTTCGGTTACGTGACCGCAAAAATCAACAACCAATTAAAACCCCTAATTCCTAATTCTCTAATTGCGAAACACATAATTCTACTCCAATCCGTAGTGAAAAAAATCCTTATAAAAGAAAACCCACAAACTTTATTTTACCCTAAAATCAGGGTAATTCTTTCATGTTGGTATTTCTGAGTTACCGTCGCCGCACCGCCGCACAGTATGAAATTTGACCTTAAAATCGGACAAGCTTGTTTAATTACATAAAATGATACCGTGGACTTCATTAAGTATATCAGTAAAAATCCCGAATTTAAATTCTCAATAGTTTATAAGAAAAAAGATGTTGAGATTGACAAAAAAAATTACGTAAAAATCAGAAAGTATCCAATTACTCGTTAATTAATTGAAATTAAATTAAATATTTAAAAGGGTCCTATAGAAGCACTAAAGATGGACAATATAAAATAGATCTGAAATAGAATTACTGTGCAGAAGTCATGAAAAAATATTTTTTTAACTTTTGCTATTTTAATTTTTATCACTCTTACTATTTTATATTAACGGTTAATTTAAATACACACCGAAAGAACTTTTAACACTCTACCAGATATAAAATAATAAACGTTCTAATACGTGGCGCCTAGAAGATGAAGCTAATTTAATTTTTACCGATATAATTCGGACTTAGGGTTGACACAATAACGGTACTAATAAAAATACCGGTAAATAAATTCTTCACGTGAAAAACTTAAGTATAAATCTATACAATTTATATTTTTACAAGGTTTTATTTAATTTGCAATGTATGTATGAATGTAACTACGTTCGGGTGGAACCTTGCAACTTCATTTTGAAGCATATCTTTATTTCAGAGATTGAGCTAATATTTTGCATATACGTTTAGTTTCGATGACAATGCAAGGTTAGTTGTGTGCCATCATTCTAAATCTAACATGGCGGAATATGCAAATTGACTGATTAGTTATTTTTGATGGACTCCTACTATATGGGTATTAAATGAAATGACTTTAAGATAAGAATGTACTAATTAGCATATAGGTTTAGGGGTAAAATGTTTTTTTATGTGACAAAAAAAAAACATTTTACCCCTAAACCTATATGATAATTAGTACATTCTTATCTTAAAGTCATTTCGTTTGTTTATGTGACAAAAAAATTTAAAAGTTATCCTCATAAATTTCGCACTCAGAAGAGACAATGGCTGTATAGTCAATGCTTCTCTCTTCAACTGCCATTTCGTCTTTATCACTGTCTTCATCGTGTGAAGAAGAGTGCTGGAGACTGTCTTCAGATACAGGTTTAAGCATATTTATGACAGCTTTCGGTAAGGCAAGCATTTTGCGGTTTTGAAGTCGATTTAACAACCGTATGCCAGAAATGACAGGATCTGATGATTCCAATGCCCGACGAAATAGGTCCGACATTGTTTTTATCCTGTCCGATTTTCGGCATAGAATATAGATTGTCATTGGATTCAAACCAGAATGTTACTTTTGTCAAATTTAAAGCCATTTATGATTTGGATTTCGTGCAGACTATATTACTGATATGTTTATTTAATACTACTTTCTGCCCGTGGGTTAACGTGCTAAAAGCGAGCCTTTGTCCATCCTAAGGATTTAATCTATCTCCATGCCAAATTTCATCAAAATCGGTTTAGTGGGTTAAGCGTGAAAGCGTAACAGACAGACAGAGTTACTTTCGAATTTATAATACTAATATGGATATGGATTTTTACATGTTACCATTTGTTCACATTAACACACTATAACCTATACAAGCTCAAAATAAAAAGATCGTTATCCGTATCACCGAATATAAGGACAATGAAAAAAAAACCTAACATAGATGATAACACAAATAACAGAAACCGGTATTTTTTGTGACAACCCTGACCGAAATTTTTGAAGTTCCGTATCTCGCACACGCCACGGAATTAATGCCTGGATTATTTGTATGTCATAGATAAATTAAAGGTCTATATAAATATCGTAAGAACATCCACTAATTCTGCAGTTCCTTGTAGAAATAAAATAAAAACGAATTTCAATAAAACGATTGTAACTTCGTTCCTGGTAGCAGATTTCTAAGTATGAAAATTGTTTGGGTTGTAATTTTTATGCGTTTATTTATTGCTAAATAGCTTTTAATTATTTCGTTTTTAAATAAAAAGTAATTAATTATTTTTGAAAACTACCGGTTAAAATATAAGGAAGTTTAAAAATTCGTATCTTCTAAACTAAAACGATTTAGCACATAGGAATTTCACTGACGTATCTCATAATTAAAATGCTACGATTTTATGGAATAAAACAAGGGAGTCCGATTTTAAGGTTAAATTTCATACTGTGCGCCGGTAGTACTATTAGGTATTCTGTGGTTATCTTGAGTGTGTGCATGTGTGGGTCACGTTTGCTTGTGTGCGTGGGTAGTGTGTCAATGTAGTAGTAAACAGCTGTAAAGGGTGTAGATTTTCGTAGTTACGGAATGAGATTGTTATGATCAATATCTCCGTAACTAGCCTGAATTTTTGGCTCAAATTTGGTGAGCCTGCTCAGCTTGATGTACAGATACCCCCATTAAAAGGAATGTAGTTGATTTTGTTAGACCTTATATAGGACACCTACATCAGATCCTTCCCTATTCTTAACCAAACTAGACCAGGTGCTACACGAAATTTCTAAACGTTATACGTCAAATACAAAAATAGTCGTCACAGGGGATTTTAATATTAACACATTGAAACCTGGAAAAAATCAGGACCACCTTAAAGATATTTGTAACAACTATGACCTTCAAACTTTAAAATATGATACTCCTACTCGTAAAGATTCTATTGATCATATTCTAAGTAACATCAAAAATGCATCTGCTTCTGTATTAGCCCTTTACTTGTCTGACCATGACACGGCCCAGCTTTTATATTTTCCCGTAAATAAAAAAAAACATTGTGCCTAAGTCGCACTTTATCTTCAGGAAAAGTTACAGCCTTGAGAATATAACGAAGTTTCGACAATATTTGAGCAATTTATCGTGGTCGGAAGTTTTTCAGGAAAATAACCTAAACAGAGCTTTTGAGAAATTTCACGACACCTTATGCCTTTTTTATGAGCTATGTTTCCCAAAGATAAAGATCAAGGTTAATAACACAAATTTAAGGAAACAAACGTGGATATCCAAAGGTCTAAAAATCTGTTGTAAAACCAAAAGATTTTTACGGCACCACTATTACAGTGGATAGGAGAAAATACACAACTTATTCAAATATACTCAAAAAAAGTATTCGTCTGGCACAAAAGCACTCTAACATTGAAAATGAAAAATGAAAATATTTATTTATTGTAAAATTGAAAAACATAACAATATAGAGGCAGAACCATTCCTTTTAAGCGTTGGAAACACTTGTGCCAGGAGAGGCCACTCTCCCTTAACATATTAGGGGTGATAACTTATACAATAAATAATGATAAAATAAAATACAACACATTTACAAAAGTCGTGTTTTTGTGTGTGTGTGTGTGTGTGTGTGTGTGTGTATGTGTGTGTGTGTGTGTGTGTGTGTGTGTGTGTGTGTGTGTGTGTGTGTGTGTGTGTGTGTGTGTGTGTGCGTGTATGTGCGTGTGTTTGTGTGTGTAGTTTTTTCATAATTTGTGGCACCGTCAGAACTTTGTTTTCTAATTGAGATAAATATTTATTGTATGTTTTATCAAATTGAATATCCCGTAGTCGTCGCTTGTTTCTCATTGTCTTGAACAGCGAATCTTTCAAGCGACTGTCCCAATATTTAGTCTCTTTTTTTAGTTTGTAGAGAAAGAAGTATAAATTGGGATTTTTCTGAATGCGGCTATTCAAGCGTCTGTGCCATCCTTCCAATGCGTTTGTGGTTCTATGACGCTGTCCAGCACAACTTAATAAAGCTGGCGACTTTTTTGGGTACCACGTCGACTTAAAATATCTACGAAAAACATCAATTTCTTGCGTTTTTGGGCTTTTTTCTAAAATGTAGTGCCATGCAGCTGGTATTTCATTGGCAGGTAATAAAGGTATAATGGCACTCAACCGGGTAGTATTACGCCCTAAACTTGTCGCGTTTAATCTTACCTTTTTAGAATGCTTCCATACCGCATCATTATAATTATGAAAACAGCCGGTCACTATAGCTTCGGGGAAAACAAATGATACTGCATTCATGATAGCAATTTCATAATCGGATTTAAAAGTGCGGATTTGGACTCCTAATTTTTCTTTAATGAGTGAAAATAACCACACATACGTGGCTTCTAATTTATTTGGTAAAAGTGTATATATTACTGGTATAATATTTGTTGTTTTTTCATCCGAATGTACATCTAAGTGTATCACAAAAAATTGGTAAAATGGCTTAGGGCACGATCTAAATGTCCCGTCTGCGTAGTACGAGCCCGGTGTTTTCATAAATTTCTTCGCTTTATTTGTTGCAAATATTATAATTTTATCTATATCACCATTTTCACAAATCAAGAATGATTGAAAAACCTCTGGTATTTTGATTGAACTGGTACTACTATGTGTCAACAAATTTGTATCAAGATAATTTTTACGAGCTCTATACAGAGAATTTCTCAATGAATGAAATGATGGTATCAAATCTTGATCCTTGTGGCATTTTTCCCTTAAATTTTGTAAAGGCGCCTCACAAATTTTCTGAATCGGGCTTAAATCTGTACATACCGCTTTCTTCAATGTTGATTTCATTTTATTAACTTCCAATAGGACAACATTTTGTTCACAAGTATGCGGAGATTCTCTCAATACGGTTTTCCTTGACTTATCTATCGTTACCGATGCAGTGCATAACCGTCTGTTAACACAACGCCATAATGAGCTCCCATTTTTGTTGGTTCCATTTTTGTTCAATTGGAATCCATTTCGAACTAAAGTGAGTTTCCCTTTTTGGTTACACAAAAACTCAAATTCTTCACTCATTGTGGATTTTGTAACAATAATGCCAAGTTCAAAACACGACAAAAACTATTATTTATATTGTAAATTACAACTACTATCGTAGTACATTTCCCACTTCTAACAAAAGTCAAGCACGCAATAACTCTCAATTTTTCAAAACTACCCACATTAGTAATTAATATATATTTGTACGATTGCGTTTAGTTTTTGCAAAATCGGCAAATAAACATAGAAAAATTGTATTATTTGCAAAAATACGTAAAAAAAAATTGTGCAAAACCGAATTCGTAGCTACTGCACTTTATACTCGTACAAGTATGTATATTTATATTTTTTCTTTTGACCTAAAAAGTAAAGAATAATTTGTAAATAAATAAATGATTATCTAAATTTAAGTATGGTAATCTACACTAATATTATAAAGAGGAAAGATTTGATTGTATTTTTGTTTGCATTAAGCAAGTATTTAATATTTTTAAGAAAGGCCATGAGGACTTATTCAACAAACCCATCATAATAGTAGATTGGACATTTTGGGAATTGGACGTTTCGGGAATTGGACATTTCAGGAAATGGACATTTTGGGAATTGGACATTTTGGGAATTGGACATTTCGGGAATTGGACATTTTGAAACCGTTGGACATTTTGGGAATTGGACATTCTGAACTTAAAGGATTGGATACTGATATTTGTGGGTTGCTAGATTCAGGAGCTGCTATATCAGTTATAGGTGACAAACTTTATAAAGAATTACTGAGTATACCTTGCGTTCTGAGGACAAACTCCATATTACTGCGGCCGGTGGTCAGAATCTGCGTAGCATTGGTTACATTGAGTTGCCGGTACGCTTCGAAGAGTCGTTTGACACTATTAAAGGGTATGTTATCCCAGACATCGATACTCCTCTTATACTCGGTATCGACTTCTGGTGTAAATTTAAGTTATGTCCCAAATATATTGGCTCTATGAACATAACTCAGTTTTCTTTAGCTAACCCTTTACCTGCTGTTAATCATAATCACATTACCCCTTACGGAAATTTACAACCTTATGAACGTGTTATTGCGGATAATTTAGTGCAAGCATTCAAGGAAATTTCTTTTGAACATAAAGGTTTAGGGAGAACTACATTAATTAGTCATCGAATAGACACTGGGGACTCGACGCCAATACGCCAGCGTTATTATCGTATGTCACCGGAGAAAACCAGAATCATAAATGAGCAGGTAGACGAAATACTACAATTAGACGTTATTTAACCTTGTGAGAGTGCCTGGTCTTCTCCGGTGCTCGTTGTAAATAAAAAAAATGGCTCACCAAGATTTTGTCTAGATAGCCCTAAACTAAACTCCGTCACTATTAAGGACGCGTGTAATTTACCTTATATATCGGAGATTTTAGATAATTTAAGAGATGCAAAATTTTTGACTAGCATCGATCTCTCAAAAAGCTTTTGGCAAATACCTATTCGTCCAGAGGATAAAAACAAGACCGCCTTCTTCGTCCCTAATCGCGGCACATTCTGTTTCAAAACTATGGCTTTCGGTCTGACTAACGCCCCGGCTACACAGCAGCGATTGGTCGATAAGTTGTTTAGACCTGAATTCGACCTAAGGGTGTTCTGTTACTTGGACGATATTATCTGTGTAAGTAACAACTTGGAAAGTCACGTGACCCTTCTACGTCGAGTCCTGAGGAAGTTACAGGAGGCTAATCTCACCATAAACTTCGAGAAAACTCAGTTTTTCCGAGACAGCCTTCAATACTTGGGATACGTCGTGGACTCTCAGGGCCTTCGTACTAATACTGACAAGGTAAGCGCTATTTTAAACTACCCTACCCCTACATCCAGGAAAGAGGTAAAAAGATTTTTGGGAACCGCTTCATGGTACCGAAGATTTGTCCCTAACTGCAGCACTATTGCCGGCCCTCTAAATAAGCTTACTTTCAATAAGAAAGGTGCCCCGCCCTTTTCTTGGACTGATGAGGCTAATATCGCTTTTATCAACCCAAAAAAATTATTAACTTCCACCCCTGTTCTCTCTTGCCCGAATTATAACTTGCCATTCGAAGTGCACACAGATGCCAGTAACTATGGAATCGGCGCCATGCTTTGTCAGACTGTCAACGGTGAGGAACATCCAATTGCCTACATGAGCAAGTCCCTTTCAGGTGCCGAGAAAAATTATAGCATCACTGAAAGAAAAACTTTAGCTGTTTTGACGGCACTAGAACATTGGCGTTGCTATCTCGATAATGGACGATCCTTCACTGTCTTTACTGACCATGCCGACTGAAACTGAAATGGTTTCTGTGGGCTTAGCAACCCAACAGGTAGACTGGCTTGTTGGGGTGTGAGATTGTCTTCTTTTAATTTTATAGTTAAGCACCGCAGAGGTGTAGACAATGTTATACCAGACGCTCTGTCACGCTTCCTTCCCGTATGTACTATAAGCACTTCTAAATTTTTTTCCAAAACCAATGACGATTGGTATAAAGATAAATATACAACCTGTTTAAAGTCTCCATCTAGCTTGCTCAACTTCATTATAAATAATAATACACTGTTTAGACTTTCCAAAAATAAATGCCGCCTTACATCAGAATTCGCCTGGAAAGAAGTAGTACCAAACGAACTACGTTAGGAAGTGATCCCAGCTAATCACTCTGAGCCCACTGCTGGTCACTTGGGTATTCACAAGACCTATCATCGTTTGGCTCTGCGCTATTTCTGGCCGGGCATGCACGCTGACGTGGTTAAATTTGTATCTAATTGCCCCACTTGCCTTGCATATAAACTACCGAATCATGCCGCATTAGGCGTTATGGGAAGGCCAAAACAATGCTCGCGACCATTCCAGATGATATCAATAGATTTTATAGGACCTCTTCCCACGAGTAGGAAACAGCATGCATATTTACTAGTTGCAGTATGCTGTTTCACTAAGTATTGTCTCGCGTTTCCTCTTAGAAGGGCCAATGCCGATGCAGTAATACGCCACATGGAGGATTCTGTTTTTTTGGTCCATGGAGTTCCGCAAACAATCATTTTAGACAATGGCAGCCAATTTATTAGGATAAGATAATTTTGAACGCTTTTTCCAAAATTATAAAATACCAAATATTTTCTTTACACCTCGCTACACGCCTCAAGTTAACACCGTAGAAAGATATTATAAAACCATTATTACTTGCGTTTCCACAACTATTGATAACGACCAAAGATCTTGGGATGTGAACCTACCTAAAATACTTTTTGCTATCAATAACTCTGTTAATGAGGTAACAGGTTTTACACCCGCTTTCCTTGTTTATGGTAGGGAACTTGTTACTTGTGGTTCACATTATTTAGATACAGACCTTGGTGATCAGATTGTTTTTCTTCAACGGGACGCGTATGCTGAGAACATTGGTCATCTTGCTACAATTTTTAATGAAGTCCAAACACGTCTCTGGCACGCTCATGCTAAAAATACGGCGCGCTATAATCTGAGACGGAAGCCAGCCGAATTCCAGATTAACGACATTGTTTGGAAAAGAACATATTATCAAAGTGACAAAGATCAGTACTTTAGCAAAAAGCTTGCACCTAAATTTGTTAAGTGTCGTATAACTGGTAAACGCTCGCCACTTGTCTATGAATTATCTGATATGTCCGGAAAGGATCTCGGCGCTTGGCATATCAAGGATTTAAAACTAATGAATAGTCAGAATAATCAATAGTAAACTTGAAGAAGTGAAAATATTTTTATTAAAATTAATTTTGGTTAATTAAGTTTAGTGCGGATTTTTTCTAACAGATAACAAAAATCCTCCACTAGCGAGCGGGGTACTTGTAGCGTTATTTTATTATAAATATAAAATAACCGTAAAATAAGCATTAACCTAAAATGAAGATATAATAAATAAAATAAATAATAACGTTAAGTAAAATAATACAAAGGAACATTAATACAATTATAAAATAACCTTGACCAAACTTGAAAAACTAATTACGTACATTTCAAAATCAACATTAATTATCCATAAGTATCGATTTCGCTTTTATCGACTAAGCCGTTTCCCTAATCTCGTATGGTTTACTCGCGAGTGGCGGAAGCGCACGAATTAATACTCATTAATACTCATTTATTCAGGCGGCCCTCTTCCGGGCACTTATACACGTCCCAAAGTATAGCTTTACCCTACCACCGCTTCGGGACTACATATCGGCTGGTGATGAGAAGAAACGGCGCAACAAACTCAGTCAATACGTACGAATGTTCTCATCGCAGATTCGCGGCCGAGCCGCGCATTCGCTCGGGACCTCGGAGTTGAGTAGATGCTGCGACACTATTGTTCGCGCTTACGATCTTTTGCCCTAAAGTCCTCCTAATATAATAGTCTCTAAATACTTGTTAAAATTAACAATCGTTAAAAATCAGTGCAGTGATCAGTCCCCCTCTTATTAGGTAAGTGTGAACAATATATTTAATAAATTAGCTATAAGAAATTTGATCTTGCTCGTATAGTTATTGTATCAGCCGTTGAGTGCTATAGATACGCATTGGCGAGTCAAAATGGCGTAATGAACCATGAAATGTGTTTTAGTCCGTAGTTAACGTAAATCGTAGCTTTAGCGCTCTTTTGTTTCCTTGTAAAAATATATTATTAGATTTTTCTATATATATTATTCTTGCACGATCGTATCTACGCTTATGTATTTTAGAGTTAGAAAGCGCTTGTACAGATACCGTATCTAATATTTAGGTACCTAAATTAGTTGTCTTTAGCTTTAAACATTTTCACATCTTCAACCTCCGTTCCGGTCCTTGTATGCCGCCACAGACAAACCATAGTTATTGTATTTTATTGTAACCGTAGGTCGGACTATCCAGTTGACATACATGGACCATATTTTCATGTGTCTTAATCGGGTTCGATTGTTTATAGGGTCCACTGTACGGTCTACTTCAAGAGTGCGTCCTACGCCGCACCGCTGGCCTGCCGAAGCTCCATTCTTCATGCTCAACCTCCAGGACAGTACCGCTCTGTACGGCAATCCAACCTTCCGCCATTGAAATAGGCCAAGTACCCACGGACAGCTTATCCCTCTTTTTAACGGCTTCACAAAACACCGAGCTAAAACTCAAAAAGGCACTCGAGGATTTGAAACAGAGTAGGGAAACCTGTAACCAACTTCTTAGGGAAAGAGATGAGAGTGAAGAAGAGATCAAATTTACTTTTGATAAGAACTCTCAACTCAAGAAAGAATTAGCTGAATTGCATGCCCAACTCCAGGAAGTCACCGACTACCGTGACGAGTTACTTAAGACCATCAACACCTTTGATCAATGCAGCAGTATTTTCGAACAGACACTAGTACGTAATAATGAATTGGAGATTGAACTCCGAGATGCCAACAGGACGTTATTGCACTTCACATTATTATAGGTATTAATTAATGATGTAATATCTCTCTTAAATACATACTACTAATGAAGAATTCAGTAATTTATCTAGCTGCGGCAGGAATGTTAAACAATTATTAAGATTTCAGATGTGTAGTTACACCGCCGTGGTAACACTGTCCTGCCAGTATCTCGTGAGCAGCGTTTGCATCATGTTTTATGTTGTAATTAGTATTACTTTAATTAAATGATAAAAACTATAAAACGAACAGCTGACTGAAAGCTGCACAGATTAGACGACAGAGTATATCCAAGGAAAGCTGTCATTAAATGACATTTAGATATTTTTTGCGTCACAAGACTAGTGCGGCTAGTAACAAATTGCTTAATCGAGTGTCTATTATGCACAAATCACAGATATTCCTAAAAAATACTACGTGTGCCGTCCCTACAGAAACAAAGTTCTATCGAATGGTAACGATTCAACTATGGTTGAACTAATGACGTTTAGCGCAATACGGATTTTGCTTCTAGCTGCATTGTTATTGAATCGTAGCCATGTTCGCATTAGATACGTTTCACGTTCGAACCGCTTCCGCACAAATTAGTGCGATCGGGGCCAAGGTCCTATTTTATTAGTGTACATCCTGTTAACCTGTGACTATATAGGTGAAAAGCAATCATAAAAACCAATTTTCAAATGTGTATCATACAAACTAAAAAAGTTAAAAATAAAAATACAAAATAAAAACATTGACTAATTCATATTGCATAAAGTCGTCCCATTTTCAATGCGTACAACCATCTGTGATCATCTGTCTTATTCCTTCCCATAGACAGAGCGAGAAAAACTTAACAAACATCAAAGATGGCCAAATTCATTCATAACACGCACAGATGTTTGGCTTGAATAACTGGGGGGAATGACCTTAAACCTTGTTAATTCAAAAATTTTGCTTAAATGTAGAAATGTAGTGCAAATTCCCTAATTCGAAAATCGACATAATTTAAAACAAACAAATAAAAACATAATTTTGAAAATTCTTAAGTCAGCGTAATGGTAAAGCGGTCCTCTTATCAACTTATTAGGTAAGTACACTGATCTTCAGGGGGTGTGTTTGCAGACTAGGGAGTGATTCAAACTTTCAATCACACTTTCTCAGGCTGTGCACTGACAAGCTATCCAAAATCATGCTAGAATGTATTGTGTTAGAGGTATGTAAGTTTATTATCAAATGAGGTAATTAAATCTTACTGATAACGATGTTAGATTAACTCAATAAAATTGAAAATAACATAAAGGACATTGTTCTGCGTCCATACATTGTTCGCCTAAGAACCAACAGTAATAAAAAGTACCTTTCTAGGTTCGATATGACACGCATTTGTATATAAGGTCCTATTTTATTAGTGTACATCCCGTTAACCAGTGACTATATAGGTGAAAAGCAATCATAAAAACCAACTTTCAAATGAGTATCATAAAAACTAAAAAAGTTCAAAATAAAAATACAAAATAACAACATCGACTTCACATTGCATAAACTCGTCCTATCTTTAGTACGTATAACCATCTGTGATCATCTGTCTTATTCCTTCCCCTTGTACAGAGCGAGAAAGACTTAACAGACTTGAAAAATGGCCGGAGTTCATTCATAAACTTATACCTACACGGTCAGATGTTTGGCTTGAATAACTGAGGGGGAATGACCTTCAACCTTGTTAATTCAAAAATTTGGCTTAAATTTAGCTTAGTGCAAATTTTCTTAGTTGAAATCAAGGTAACATCATTTAAAACAAACAAATAAAAACATAATAATGAAAAATCTTAGATAAGTAAATGTTAAGTTAGAAGCTTACCTATGGTAAAACGGCCCTCTTATCAGCTTATCAGGTAAGTACCTACACTGATCTTCAGGGACTCCCTCCCTGACAGGGGAGTGTTTCCAGACTAGGTAGTAATTCAAATTTTCCATCACACTTTCTCAGGCTGTGGACTGACGAGCTATCCAAAATCATGTTAAGATTTAGTGTATTAGGTATGCAAGTTTATTATCTAGAAAGGTAATTAAATCTAACGAAAACGATTAGTTAGATTATTTTAACTCAATGAAATTCAAAATAACAATTTTATGATAACTCGGCGTGTTTAAATATTTGAATCATCTCTCTACAGCGATGGTTTATTTACACACTGTTCCTTATTATCAAAAATCGAACTTAGCATGATTAAAAATAAAAACGATTACATTCATCATCATCATAATTCAAGATTTAGGTATTCTAGTTCCTACATTTTTATTACACTGACTACTAACACACACACTCACATTTAGACTTTTGGATAGTTCTACATTGACTTACTATCACAGAACGAATTGTTATTAATAAATGTCAATTTTTCGATACTACGACGCGCGCGGAAGCCGGAACCGTATTACACATCTAATCACGACAGACGCATGACCGGAACTAAAAGAAAGCGCAGCGGTCGGTCAAAGCGCGGCCGCCTGCGCCGGCCAGCACCTGATGACGAGGTAGTGATGTAGTATCTATCGAGATCGCACGGATCGATACGCTATCATTTAAATCATTTATTTTTAATACTAACACTCAAAGAATTAGTCACCTATTTCGATAGATGTAATAGTAGTTTAATAACATTTTTGTTTATGTAAATTACAAAATCAATTCAAGTGGTGTAGGGCCGGGTTGTACCATAAAAACTAAAAAAGTTAAAAATAAAAATACAAAATAACAACATCGACTTCACAATATTGCATAGGCTCGTCCTATCTTCAATACGTACAACCATCTGTGATCATCTGTCTCATTCCTTCCCATAGACAGAGCGAGAAAGACTTAACAAACATCAAAGATGGCCGGAATTCATTCATAATACGCACAGATGTTTGGCTTGAATAACTGGGGGGAATGACCTTCAACCTTGGTAATTCAAAAATTCGGCTTAATTGTAGCTTAGTGCAAATTTTCTAATTCGAAAATCAACATAATTTAAAACGAACAAATAAAAACATAATTTTATAAATTCTTAAGTACGTAAATGTTAAGTTAGCAGCTTACCTATGTATGTATGTAAAGCGATCCTCTTATCAGCTTATCAGCTAAGTACACTGATCTTCAGGGGGTGTGTTTCCAGACTAGGGATTGATTCAAATTCCCCATCACACTTTCTCAGGCTGTGGACTGACAAGCTATCCAAAATCATGCTAGAATTTATTGTGTTAAGGGTATGCAAGTTTATTATCAAGTGAGGTGATTAAATCTTACTAATAACGTATTTTTATGATAACTCGGCGTGTTTAAAAATTTGAATCAACTCTATCTACAACGATTGTTTATTTACACGACTATTTACACACTGTTCCTCCTATTTACACTACAGGTTTCAGTTTATTTACACTAAAATAATCACTATTTACACTAACTGTTGCACATGGCGTCCATTTTGCGCGATACACACTGCAGCACGTCTGTAAGCGTGCAATCCAACACGCCGCAGTGCTCCACGATCTCGGCGCATCACACGGAAGGCGCGTTTAATACGGCGCCTTAAATTGTCCTCCATCCGTATTACATGGCCATCGTGTCCATACACAAGGTCTTTTAGACGACCCCAGACATGAAAGTCCATGGGCGTTAGGTCTGGGGAACGAGGGGGCCAAGAAACCGGTCCTCCGCGGCCAATCCAGTGATCGCCATACTCATTTGTTAAATACTCACGAGCCGTCCTGGCGTAGTGAGCTGGGCAGCCATCGTGCTGGAAATAAAAAATTCTCAGCAACGCCAGCGGTACGCGCTCCAACATACGCCGGACCCGAGTATTTAACAAATGAACATAGCTCTCCCCGTTTAGCCGCTCGAGAAAAACAGGTCCCAACAACCTATCGCCCAATAACCCAGCCCACACGTTCACACTGAATCGCACTTGGAAGTGATCCGGCCGCACTGCATGTGGGTTATTTTCAGTCCAAAAGTGGGCATTATGCTGATTGAAAAGTCCAACTCTGGTAAATGTTGACTCGTCAGTCCACAAAATGTTTCGAGTGGCATCTTCTAATACCCACTGGCAAAAGCGGACGCGGGGCTGGAAATCGGTGTCCTCCAGTTCTTGCACCCGGGTGAAGTGATACGGGTACAACCCTTCCTCGCGCAAAATTCTCCAGACGTAAAAGTCACTAACCCCGAAGACTATGGCCGCGTCCATGGTGCTAGCCATGGGGTGTCTGTTGAAAAAATCCAGCACGTCCTCTTCTAACGCGGCTGAAAAGCGTGGCCGGCCGGCGTCAGCAGCTGGCGGTCTGAACGTCTGCCAGTCACGATGCCGCTGCACTGCTCTCAAAATAGTCCGCCGGGAAGGCAGAACTCCTCCATTTCTCTCCGCAAACATTTCTGAGGCCGCGGTTAAATTATAGCCGGTCTCATTGTAACAGAGTACCATTTCAAGGTATTCATGATTGGAGTATCGGTAAGGCATAATTAAATAATTGAATCGATCTCACACGTCTTGTTAGTGCAACTAAATTTTCGATACTAAAATTCAGGTGAATCTTTAACTTGACACGTGCCAAACATTCTTTGAATTAGCCGCCTTGTCGGCAAGCGGCGAAAACACTTGCCGACAAGCGGCCCCTTTGATCTAGATCGTTTGAGATGCACCGAAAAGATTGAGGAAAATTGACCAGGAGCTAGTGGTCATAACATGATTTTGGATAGCTCCGAGATCATTTACCTAGGCAAAGGCTATACAAGTTCCCATTCGCTCTGGATGTCTCAAAGCGTCAGGTACCTAATCTCTAAAAATTTGGATGTATTGGCAGGAGTAATCATGAAATAATAATATGAATTATTATTTTTATTTCTACCCTAACTACTTAGATGCCTAAGTTTGATTTTGTCTATTTATCAAATGTTGTCTGCAGGGGCCAACCTCTGCCCGAAGGCGGTTTAGCGATTTCCAGGTTGGCCGAGGCTGTTCGTCGTATCCAGATTGTAGGTGTTCTAAGCGCGATATAAAGTTACGAGGTATGGCGGTCTTTTCCTGGCACAGTTCATGGTAATTAAAGTCTTTAGTTTATGAATCGTGCTGATTTCCTGTAGATTTTTTTTGGCCATTAGGTACAGATTTATTTGTACCCATTAACAATCGAACATAAAACCTCCATTGAGAAGTGCTTTATCCACTAGACTATTGCGTCATTTACAAAGATAGGCTATCCGTAACTTTTTGAATAACATCAATGGAATGGACCGAGAATCAAACGCAAGACCTACCTACATGCAATTATTTAGTTTGACAAAATTAGCTCTAAGCCTATGCCATTTGAATTGTCGGCATTTTGAAAGACACCTAGGGATGAGTAACAAAAGATAAACATATCGATATGCAACACTATTGGCATTCACCTCGCTATGCAATTCATATCGATGTAAACGTTACAATATCAACTATTACGAGTAGGTATTATAAAATAGTAATTTTGCTTACGATCGATTTCATCAAAGAGTAAAAGTAAATTTGTATTACATTTCGATCAATTTATCATCGACCCTCTGATTTAATAACAAGACTGAATTACTAAGAGATATCATTATTAAAAATAAAAAAAAGCTTTTTAGCACAAACAAAGTGCAGAAAAGGCAAACGTTCTGTCTGTGGCCTTCTCTATCAGTCGATCTTAGCAGAAAAGTTTAAAATAACCAGAGCTAGGCCTACTTTCACGCCACCCGTCATGACAGTAGGTAGATTTTAAATTTCAAAAGCAAGAACTCAAACGGCTACAAGCTATCATCCCGTGGCATTTAATGGGACTATTGCTATACCCGGCCATACACCATTAAAATTGAATCACCTTTTGATTTTTTAATTTACAAAAACAAAAATTATATTGAACTACTATTAGGTACATCTATCTATCTATCGAAATAGTTGACTAATTCTTTAAGTGTAAGTATTAAAATTAAATGATTTAAATGATAGCGTATCGATCCGCGCGATCTCGATCAATACTACATCACTACTTCGTTAGGTGCCGGCGCCGGCGGCACTTTGACCGACCGCGGCTGCGCTTTCTTTTAGTTCCGGCCATGCGTCTGTCGTGATTAGATGTGTAATACGGATGCGCGTCCGGCTTCCGCGCACGTCGTAGTATCGAAAAATCTATCATTTACTAAAAACACAAGTTAAAACCTAGTTCGTTCTATGATACTAGTAAGTCAATGTAGAACTATCCAAAAGTCTCAATGTGAGTGTGTGTGTGAGTAGTCAGTGTAATAAAAAATGTAGGAACTAGAATACCTAAATCTTGAGTTATGATGATTAATGTTATCGTTTTTATTTTTAATCATGCCAAGTTCGATTTTTGATAATAAGGAACAGTGTGTAAATAAACAATCATTGTAGAGAGATGATTCAAATTTTTAAACACGCCGAGGTATCATAAAATTATGTTATTTTGAATTTCATTGAGTTAAAATAGTCTAACTTATCGTTTTCGTTAAGATTTATTTGATAATAAACTCGCTCGCATTCTCATACGATAAATCATAACATGATTTTGGATAGCTCGTCAGTCCACAGCCTGAGAAAGTGTGATGGAAGATTTGAATCACTACGTCTGGAAACACACTCCCCTGTCAGGGAGGGAGTCCCTGAAGATCAGTGTAGATACTTACCTGATAAACTGATAAGAGGGCCGTTTTACAATAGGTAAGCTGCTAACTTAACATTTACTTCCTAAGAATTTTCATTACTATGATTTTATTTGTTTGTTTTAAATGATGTAGATTTTCAAATTTGAAAATTTGCACTAAGCTACATTTAAGCCTAATTTTTCAAGTTAGTTATTCAGTTATTCAAGCCAAACATCTGACCGTGTAGGTATAAGTTTATGAATGAACTTCGGCCATTTTTCACGTCTGTTAAGTCTTTCTCGCTCTGTACAAGGGGAAGGAATAAGACAGATAAACACATGGCTATACGTATTAAAGATAGGACGGGTTTGTGCAATATGAAGTCAATGTTGGTGATTTTGATTTATTTTTTTAACTTTTTTAGTTTTTATGGTACACAATTGAAAGTTGGTTTATACGATTGCTTTTCACCTATATAGTCACAGGTTAACGGGATGTACACTAATAAAATAGGACCTTATATAAGAACAATAATTCTTGACGGACACTTCTGAGAACTTATTTATTAGCATTTATCATAGTGATTTTGAGGTTATGTTTGATTGTCATAAAACATTATAATGTAGGCACTTTAGGCACAGAATTTAACAGTTATCATGTCATACTAAGTACTTGTTTTAGTATACCTACTTCTATAATTCACTAGCAATGTTTTATAATATACTTATTATTAATTACTCTACAATTACCTACCTACTTATTTAAATTCCATTTCTTATCTTGGGATTTCTCTGAAGAATGCAGAAGACAATAAGCAATACCTATATACTATACCTAATGCACTAGCACTAATTAAGAAAATGAAACTCAGGTTGTGATGACATAGGTATTTATTTTATTTATAATAATAAAAAACAATTAACTACTCTAATTAGGCATTTGATCAACATTTTCGAGCAAAATGTAATCTAAGAATTGTCCAGGGGGGTTTATATTCTCTATCAGGCCCAAGTTATATACCATAATATTGTGGTCATGACATGTGCCCAACAAAACAAATACTACAGTAATTATTAATTGCAATATGGCGGTTGATTTCTGTATGCACATGGTGACTCCAAGCATTTAACAATGAACAACCACATAATATGCAAGTTTTGGTGACCCGCAGTAGGAGTTGAATCTTGTGAGGCTATTGTTGCACTTCTCTCAGATATCAATGTGTGACAAGCATCACAAATGTAGTCAGCCAAAGTAGCCTGTAATATAAAAAAATAATTAAATGAAGAGAAAAATGTTAATTGACTCGATCAACTTTATGCAATAAAATAAAATGTTTACAATTGAAACCAAGCTTAAAACACTTACAATCCTTGGTGTAATCTGTTGTTGTACTTGTAACAGGATAACATTATAATCTTAAATATGTTATCTCACAATAAATTAATGTTACGTTTAATGCTTCTTAAAGGTACTCTTGTGGCTTTAGTACCTTTTGATGGTGATGGCAATAATTACAATTTTGTAGCCCTTTCAGCTCTTTGCCAGCAAGAATGAGAAATGTAATGTGATGCACGAACCTAAAATCATATTAAAATTGACAAATTACTGAATTATAATTTTAAGTGTTAATGATTCCAGTTTTTATTTAAAAAATACATAGCTGCAAAGGTCTTTCTAAGAGGATGTTTTTGATATTGACATGATGTTGCGTTGATATGATAATTGATGTGCTTGTGTGCGGAGTGGTAACACCATATTACAATGCGCACAGTTCCTCCCAATTGAGCTCATGTTTGTAATTGCTTGATTGGCTTCAATCCATCAAGTCGTACATATGAAATCATGAGGCTGCACCTGGAATTTCATATTTTTTAGTGATTTAAATGATAATTATGTAGGTTAAAAATTACTATAACTTATACTTTCCGAAATAAACTATGTTAAAACTTACGGAAAGCCACCCATTATTGTATGCAGTAAATAATCTGTTCATCTTTCATTACCATAAAGCCACTAGCTGAACCACAACATTATGTAGATTCCATCGTTAGTCCGTCATGAATGCAGAGTTCGTAATAAAACAAGCCAGATAGGTCGCTAAAGAGACGTATCGATATCCGTTGTTAGAGCCTTGTAATTTATAAAATCTTATCACAAAACAATCTAACAATTGCACCCCGATTCTGAAAATTTTTTTCAAAGGGCTATTTCAACGTCTTGTCATCTGTCAACGTTACTGACACTTTTATTTTCTTTGCATGGCACAAGGCTGATTTAGCCCAATGAAGTTATAATAAATTGTTTTTATTTTAATGAAAACGTCGATTTCACAGTATTATATTTCCCTAAGACACATAATATTAAATGTTTATTCATTCTTTTTACTATTTACTTACTAAAATAAGTGACTGATGGTATTGTCACATTAGCCAAATCACAGAAGCCCATACGTAGCACAGTAGTTTATAAAAATATTTTGTACAAATGATAGAAATCATAAAAGTCCTTTTTTATTTGATTTCACGATCCTGAAGTGTCCGTTACAAAATAATTAATGATAATTAATGCAAAAAATAAAACAAGAATTATGGTAATAGTCATATGTGTGTTGATTCTTAGGCGAGTTTTAACAATGTCCTTTGTGATAACCGTGGTTAAGCAACCTCAAGTTTGGCCACTAAATGGATGGGTAACCGTGGCTAAGCAGCCTCAAATATAGTCCCAAAATGTATGGTTGACCGTGGCTAAGCAGCCTCAAATATAGTCCCCAAATGAATGGGTGACCGTAGTTAAGCAACCATAAGTTTGGACACAAATTGATGGGTGACCGTGGTTAAGCAACCTCAACTTTGGACATGAAATAGATGGGTGACCGAGAGTTAAGCAACCTCGTTTGGTCAATAAATGGATGGGTGACCGAGGGTTAAGCAACCTCAAATTTGGATACTAAATGGATGGGTGACCGTGGATAAGCAAACTGAAGTTTGGTCAATAAATGCTCATTAATACTCATTTATTCAGTATATAGGCCCTCTTTTCGGGCACTTATACACGTCCCAAAATATAGCTTTACCCTACCACCGCATCGGGACTACATATCGGCTGGTGATGAGAAGAAACGGCCCAACAAACTCAGTCACCTTTGTCAGCCTTTTTTACAGGAAATACAATTACAAGACATGAAGTAAGTGCGAGCTAAGCAGGTTAAGTCCATGCACTCTTGTCGTTCAAATAATCGTCTACCTTATAATACCCTTTTTTCATAAGGTTTTTTTTAATGTGAATTTTGAACTCATGTACAGGTAGTTCAACAAGAGTCTGTGGAACTTTATTAAAAAATTTAATACATTTCCCCAAGAATGAATTACCAACTTTGTGTAGTCTGAAGCTCGGAACGGCAAGTTTATTTTTATTACGAGTATTTTAATGATGAAAATCACTTTTTAAGCTAAAAAAACTTAGATTTTTTTCGAACGTACATAATATTTTCAAAAATGTATTGAGAGGCTACTGTTATAATATCTTTAAAAATCTCCCTCAGAGAGTCACGAGGTCCAAGACAGTATATTGCACGTACGGCTCTTTTCTGCAACACAAAGATTGATTCAATGTCAGCAGCAGAGCCCCATAGCAGTAAACCATACGACAACAAACTATGAAAATAACTAAAGTATACTAGTCTTGCCGTTTCGACATCAGTTAAAAGCCTTATGTTCCTCACTGCATAAGCCGCTGAACTGAGCCTTCCTGACAGGGCAACTATATGGGGACCCCATTGGAGCCGGGAGTCTAATGTAATTCCCAAAAAAATTGTGGAATCGACTGCATCTATATGATCGTCTGACATATTAATATGCGTACTGACCTGCCTCACATTGGGCATAGTGAATTTAATGCATTTAGTTTTGTTTGCATTTAGCAACAGGTTGTTAGCTGTAAACCAGCGTACTACTTGAGAGAGAGCACTATTTACATCGTCAAAGGCAGCTTTACCTCTGTCAGTTTTAAAAATCAATGATGTATCATCTGCAAACAATACTATCTCACAAAGATCTTTAGTGAAGTAAGGAAGGTCATTTATATAGATTAGGATTAGGAATAATAGAGGTCCCAATATAGAGCCCTGGGGCTCACTCATGCGTATTGGAGCTCCAGAAGAGTCAGTTCCATTGACATAAACTTTTTGAATTCTATCTGTGACTCTAACAATTTACCTGAATCATTTGAGACACCATAATGCCGTAATTTCATTAATAAAGTCTTGTGATCTACACAATCGAAAGCCTTAGACAAATCACAAAAAACCCCTAAAGCATCTTGTTTTCTTTCAAAAGCATCGAAGATATGCTGAAGGAGTGCAACTCCAGCATCAGTTGTGTTTCTACCTTTGGTGAAACCAAACTGCTTCTCATGCAACAGTTTGTTAGTTCTAAAATGTGATAAGAGTTGATTGAAGACTATCTTTTCAAATATTTTACTAAGAGCTGGTAGTATTGATATAGTAAAGTTGGAGGGATCACTTTTATCACCGGATTTAAATAATGGTATAATTTTACTAAATTTCATTAAATTAGGAAACGTACCTTCATCAATACACTGGTTAAATATACAAGCAAGATGAGTTGCTATACTATCGATTATATGGTTAATTATATTGGTCGAAATGCCCCATAAATCTTCAGTTTTTTTCATATTCAGCTCTCTAAATGTTTTAACAATAACATCACGATTAACATGTCTAAACTTTAGGGAAGAATTGCATTCATCCACATTTTGATTTCAAAAAAGTTTCCGCAAGACCTGGCGTAGAGTTTAATTTATTAGTTGTAGCAATTGGTATATTACAAAAGAAATCATTTAACGCGTTTGCTACTTCACTGTCTGATTTAATAATTTTATTATTAATATTAAGGCTAATTGTGCGATCCGATTGTCTGTTTCTGCTTGTTTCTCTATTAATAATGCTCCAAGTAGCTTTTATTTTATTTTTAGAGCTAACAATAATATCCCGAATATAATTAGCTTTAGCCAGTGCACATACCTTTTTGAAAATTTTTGAGAATTTTTTAACATATTCAATAATATTAGGGTCTTGAGTGTGCGCTTTTAGGTCGTATAATTCGTATAATTTTTTCCTACTTTTATGAATACCAGTCGTGGCCCAGTCACTAAATTTACATTTATTTGTGTTTATTTTAACATGTTTTTGTTTAAATATATTATTAAATTCATCTTTGACCAATCCAAACAGATTTCCATATGATACATCTACAGTGTTACTGTTGGCTGGTAATAGATTTATTCCACAATCAATATTATTCTTAAATCTATCTAATTGGCTAGCAGTGACTGGCCTACAAACAATATCCACCATAGGCGAGACATGATGGCGCTCAAATGTGGCTATTTTTCCACTATGATCCGATTGGAGACAATTTATAATCGATTTATTTATTACTTTACAATTACAGAAAATATTATCTAAGCAAGTAGCTGATGTAGAAGTGGTTCTTGTAGGTTCATTAAATAGATTATATAAATTATAAGATTTAAAAAGATTTAGGAACCTTGCAGAGTTTTGTGTATCTACTAATAAATCAATGTTGAAATCTCCACATACAACTATCTTCTTATTCGATTTATATACCTTTTTTAATACCTCCTCCATAGTGGACTCAAAAAGAAGGTAATTTGCTGATGGGGGTTTGTAGACACTAATAAGCAGCTCAGCACATGCTAGTTCAATAGTTTGTTCTATAGAGAGTGCCACGATATCTTTGCGTTCTTTGAACTGAATATTCTTTTTAATTAGAATTAACTCTCTACTTAACAAGCTAATGACTTCCCAATTTTCAATTCCTATGAGCACTTCACATTTCTTAAGCCAGTGCTTAGTTAGACAGAGGACATGTATATCCATGTCTTGCAAATACACTGTTATTTCCAGTTTTTTGCCGGAAAAGCAGGAAAATATTTTGATGAACAATATAAAAATAAATAAAAAATAAAATCGTTTATTAAAATACAAGAAAAGCAGATACATTCTTAACAGTACAACTTAAAAACTATACAGTGCAAGGAGTTACCTTTGCCTGAACTAGGTAGAAACCTGTGCTTCAGGCGAGAGTGAACTTAAATGAACTTCTAGGTGACATAAATTAACAGTAATTAATTATTAAAAATAGGGAAAATATACAATTTAAAGTTTTCGATAATAACAATCTATTTTACTTACATATTAAAAGTAATTGTTCAGTTTTATCGTAGGACAAAGATAGTAAATACTTAACTATTTCTAATTTACAGTTATAATAATTTAGCTCATAAAAATTAAGTATTTTATTTAGTCTATTGTACAGAAATGGTCCTAGAAATGTAAAAAACCTATTTGTAAAAGTGTATTTTGAGGTTGGTTGTGTGATGCAAACTATATCTCTACGTCGTTTATTAGTAATGTCAGCATTATAAGGAAGTAGTACATGTTGTTTTAGTAATACGTGCATTATAAACAATTGTCGGACAGTCAGCACATTACACGACTTATATAATAGGTTAGTAGGATGGAAAAAAGGTAGGGAGTTGGCTACTTTTAGGATTGCTCTTTGAGCTCGTTCAAGTGGGATCAAGATAGTTTTTAATGCTCCGCCCCATGACGTGATGCAATACTGGATTATGGATTGACATAAGGCTAGGTATACTGGTGTAATTAATTTTGGATCAGCGATTGATCGGAGTTTTTTGAAAACGTATATTAATTTACGGACCCTGTTAACTAAATTTTCAATGTGAGGTCTGAAAGACAGTGTTTCATCTATTATAATTCCTAGATATTTCAAGTTATCAGTGCTAAGGATAGTAGGACAGTTACATGTGTTGACTACTGGGTTTTGGCAGTGATGTGCATTTAATTGAAAGCTATTAATATTATGATGGCGGCGCATGCAGAAGTGTATGATTTTTGTCTTGTCAGTGTTTAAGGTTAGTAGGTTACAGTGAAGCCAATTATTTACCATATTAAAGCCTAGCTGTGCATTTTCATATAACTCCGTGCAGGTTTTGCCTGTAAATATAAGCGCAGTATCGTCGGCGTAAGATATGATTTTACCATGCTCTATATTAAGGTTGCACAGGTCATTTATGTACACCAGGAACAGGGTTGGGCCCAGGATACTGCCTTGAGGAACACCAAAACCAGAGATTTGTTGATCATCACTTGTAGTATTTCCTATTCTTACACATTGGCTCCGATCATGCAAGTAGTCCGAAAGGAGTTGTAGCTGTGTTCCTCTTACACCCAGTGCCTCCAGTTTATTTAAAAGCAGAGAAACTGATACCGTATCAAAGGCTTTTGCTAAATCTAAGAAAACTCCTAAGGTTTGGTTTCCCCTGCCAAGTTCCTGAGCGACAAATTCCGTCAAACTGTGCACTGCATCTGCCGTGGATAACTTGGCTCTAAAGCCAAATTGCATGGGTGAAAGATAACCATGCTTTTCTAAAAAGTTCACTAGTCTATTGTTAATAATCTTTTCTAAGATTTTAGACATTGAAGGGAGTAGTGATATAGGTCTATAGTTGGTAACCAGGTGTTTACATCCAGACTTATGAATAGGGATTACTACAGCTTTTTTTAGGCATTTAGGAAAAATACCTTTCGTAAGGCAAATTTGAAATATATGAGTAAGGGGAGGTACTAAAATATGCCTGAATCGTTTAATGATCTTATTGCTTATGCTATCCCAACCAGCCGCACACTCATCTTTCAAACCCATAATTATTTGTGATATTTCTAGTTCGTCGGTGTCAAGCAAAACAAATGTGTTTATATTTCGAATAGGTGTAGCAAACGGTGTGATGTAGGTTTGTTTAGGAATTCGTCCTGCAAGGGACTCCCCCACGTTTGCGAAATAGTTATTTACGCTATTTGCTGACTCAAGCGGCGAGGAATTTGTAAGTAACAAACCCGAATTTGATTCGTGTCGTTTACTCCTAAAAGTGACGTTCTTAATATGCCTCCAAAGTTGTTTACTGTTTGTACCTGCTTTTTGCAATTCATTTTTGTCATGAGCAGTTTTTAATTTTTTCAAAAGGTTATTACAAAAATTCCTGTATCTCTTATAAGAGACATGAAGTACAGAGTTATCGGGACATCTCCTGGCTTCCTGATGAAGTTTATCTCTGTGCCTTATACACCGAACAAGCCCTGGGGTAATCCAAGGTTTAATGTTGTTGTATTTCTTATTTACGATTGTTTCAGTTGTGTTGCGTAAAATAGCTTGTTGCACATTTTTTATTACATATGATAGAGACATATTAGCGTCAGCAGTTTTGTAAACTGGGCTAAAGTCAATGTTGCATAAATCACGTTCGAGTTTGTTTATATTTAAGTTGGACTTTGTGAAGCGACGTTTTTGCCTAGGCAGCTTTAAATTAAGGGTTAGTAGGACAGTGTCATGGTCAGTTATTGTGGAATTAGTGACAAGTGTAGTACTCGGAAAGCTACTCTTTAGCATCATATGATCGAGACAGGAACCACTTTGATGTGTGGGAAGTGTATGTGCGGGGAGCAGCCCATGGTATGAGCAAAAATTTAGGTAATCTTGTTTTCCTGAGTCGTAGTTCTCCGGTCTAATGTTTATGTTTATGTCGCCTGTTAAAATAATATTTTTAAAAGAGTTTAACGCTGGGAGAGTCTGATTGAGACTATTAAGAAAAGTATCTAGGTTTCTATTAGACGGCGATCTATACAGTGTTACAATAGCTGTGTTTGTTCCAATTTTGACAATTAGACAATTACAGTCTTGCAGCTTTGGTTCTTCGACTGTCACGGCTAACGATTCCTTAGCATAGACTATAACGCCGTCGTTTTGCATGTGGTTTATTTTGGTATAGAATGTTTTGTACCCCGGTAATACTGGGATATTGTCTTGTTTATTAAATAACCAACATTCAGTTAGGACTATTATATCACAAACAAAGTTAAGCCGATGCAGAAAGATGTTAAAGCTATCTATATTTTTAAATACACTACGAATATTTTGGGTTAGTATGGTCAATGAATTTTGATAAACAGAGAGATATTGCTTGCAGTCCTCAACCTCACATAACTTTGACTCGGACACAGATATATCATCTATTTCAGTGATTATATTAACATCCATGATTTATTAAGTTTAGGTATTAAGTTCTAGTTAATAAAAGAAGATAGGTGGCGCTCTTAGGCGCCTTCATAGTCTACTGAGTTGATATACCTGCTTTCGGCAGCTTTTTTGGCCGGGCATTCAGCGTCTCCCGTCTTGTGGTTGCTTGGTTTTTTAAAGCGCAGACATGATGCACATTTTGGCGTGTCCGCTTTCTTGGGGCATTCTTGAATCGAGTGGCCATCTTCACCGCAGTGACCACACGTATGGGAAGTGGCTTTGCATGTCTTTGCCGCATGTCCATACTGTTGGCACTTGTAACATCTCGTCACTAGTGTAAAGTCCCTAACGGGGCAGGAGGTCCAGTTAATAAATATCCTATCTTGCGTGATAAGGGCTTTGCGAACGACGGCTGGTACTTCGAGGACATAATTACAATTTTCTGAACCTTTTCTTCCTGACTTGTGGCTCAGTTTTACCGAGGTCATAAATGTATTTCGGGACATAGATGGTAGTTTTTCAACAACGTTTTGTTCAAAAATACATTTGTAAACGTCATTTTCTGCCATTGCCGAGGGCACGCCTATTATTATAATGCGAGGTTTGCGCTTATTGGTTTCGTCGACAGTAAGGCCCGAGCTTGCGAGTTTGACAGAGCTTTTAAGTTTCTCCAAGTCGTCTTTAGTCTCAGTACTGATGACAACCCCCCCATTTCTAATTTTGCGGACTCCTCGAACTTTCAGCTTCATATCTTCTGGGCTGATAATTTTTTGGACAAGATTTTTGGTTTCGTCGCTGGTTTTTGTAGTGTCACTTGGAAAGATCGAAACAGAGCTAATCGGAATTGGGCGGATAAAATTGTTTGATCCTTTCTTAACCATATCTGCAAAAGATGTACTTGCCGTTGCTGGTTGTTTGCAGGACTCTTGAATCGTCGATTTGAAGTCTTTTAGAATATTCATGAGGTCTTTTTCTTCTTTATGGGCTTGGAGGGCAGTGTGGGTTTGTAGCGCTTTTTGTTTAAGGGACTGATATTGGACCGCCATTTGCCCAGTTCCATGTCCAACTTTTCGGCAGAGGCTATTTATTCGTATTTTTTGGTCCGAGTTCAGTTTTCCCTCGTTGGCGATATTACACACCTCATTAAGGTATTGCTCGATCGCACTTAGCCAATTTTGAATGTTCGACGTAGTGACCACTTCAAGAGGTTCGTCATGATCTTGCTCTTGATGGTTCGGGTTCTCAGTTGGCGGAGGAGGGGAGCGACGCGTCATTCCACTCCGATTAAAGGGGCTGCTGTCGGCAGACATGTTTATTATATTCACTAGTAACTACTTTATGTTCATTATTTTACTCTAATTATAACAGTTTCTCAGCATAAATCGCTAACACACTTAAACTAGGTCACTATATTGTCAATTTATGTATTTGTAATTATTGCGCGATGAGCACGTCTGTACTCGACGGAAGTCGGACAAATAAAGATCAATCAAGATCAAGAATATTAAGGCAGTTAGACTTTTCCTTTGTCGCTATAGGTAGGTTGCAAGAGATTTCCTCTGTTGTCTTAATATTTAATTTAAATGTATATAATTATTCGTTGGAACTGATTCCAACTTGTGAATTATTATGTCATTGCTCTGCTCAATAAAAGCAGTTTGTTTAGCCAAGTTCTTGGCTGAACATTTAATAAAATATGATAGCGACATTGCTATCTGTCTTTTAATTTTACTGCTGAGATAATATTTATCTCGGGTCAAATAAATTGAATTATATTTTTAATAATAATTAATGTCAATAATATGTTTTTTTTCTGAATTATATGTCATAGTATTTAAACATAAATTAATTTTATATCTAATATTATTTTCTTTCTGTGGCAAGCCGTCACTGTAGGGTAATGTAAACATTACAATTTTATTTAAGTTTAACAATTGTAATGAGTCTAAATATTTTACTAACTCATTTTTGTTTACATTGCCCCTATTACCAATCAAAATTATTAAAGTAGTATTTTTATTGAATTTATATAAATTATGAAGTTTTTTCATAATAATATGAAGAACCTGGCATGCAGTGGTTAATAACACTTTGTCCCAAATATGAGTTCAATAATAGGCCCACGTTTTTACCTACTTCATCGCTGAATATAACTATATTCGATTTTACAGGTCTATTTATATGATTATTCTTTGCTTGGGAATTAACGGAGACATTACATAGGTTGTGACTTTTTTTGTTTTTTAATGTTTGAGTAACTGGTGACTCACATCCTAACTGAGAGCCGAGTGAGCAACTTTCATTAATAGTTATATTATTGCAACTACACGAAGAGACCAGACTCGTCAATGCCAAGATATGTTCACCACACTCCTTTTTTGTGCTTATGTATCGCTGAGTCATTACATCTAATGATTTCTTAAGTTTACATAATTCTAATTCTAAGTTTTGAAAATTTTTCTCATAATCACTCACACTTTTTTCTAATAATAATGAGTACATATCTAGTTTGTCACCTAATTTTCTTCTTTCATTAATTTGTCTAGTGTGAGATTGCATACATTTTTGGTGTTTAATTAATTTTTGAGTTTTTTTAATAAACCTACTAATTTTTACATATTTTTTAATTTTTTTATTACTTAATTTAGCAAGGCCGGCAAAGTTAGGAGATTTTAAAGTGTCATCACGGGTTAAATCAATTGTTTTAATTGGTCCATAGCTAGAAGAAGTTTGACAGAGGCTGGGCGCACTGCTAACTAATTGATTAAATAAACAATCAGTTCGGTAGTCTACACACTCTTGCTTCTGCGTCTCCAGGTTTAGGATGTGGTCCTGGGCATCATTGAGGTCTTGATGAAGCGAAGACATACGTTTTAAATTGTGCTCATATTCTTCTCTGCACTGATCGAACCTATCTATCACGGATTGAAATTTATCCCGCTCGTCAATAATTAACAAATAGTTGGAGTGCAGCTCAGCTATCTGTTTTTTTAAATTTGTGTTTTTGTTCAATACTTCCATTAATTCCCTTTCATTGCCCTCTCTTTCACTATATAATTGCTCAATCATCACCTTGGATTGCTTCAGTTCCTTCAAAGCCAGTAGGAGTTTCGACTCCTCTTGGCGAGCAGAAGCTTTGCGAGTAAGCATTATAACACTAAGAAGAAAATACTCCAAAGAATTGATAGATCAATTTATGAGGTTATTTAGTGATGTCAATATCACAATAAATGAAAAAGACTCGACTTACAGCTTATGTGGAGATCTTCAAGCACATACACAATAGATAATATGTTGCTAAGTATTCAAAACAATTGAAAACAGAGAACAATGATAAATTAACGTCTGAAATTTTTAAAATTTTGCTTCGTCATTCATGTGTACCGGCTAGTACGGAATACACACAAGGTACATGCACTATATTGTTTCCTATTAACTAACATACACTTTATCACTGTTTTAAATGTTCTGCGATAAGTATTTAGCCACTTAAATTAGATTTAACAATAATTAACTTTAATTAATTCGGGACGAGATGTTACCGACAGTGTTGCCACAGAAAAAAAAAATGGATGGGTGACCATGGTTAAGCAACCTCAAGTTTGGCCACTAAATGGATGGGTGACCGTGGTTAAGCAACCTCAAGTTTGGACATTACATGGATGGGTGACCGTGGTACAGCAACCTTGAGTCTAGTCACATAGATTATTATCTAGTTAGTACAAACATTTTATTTCCTCACATATTTAATATTATTTTCAATCAAATCCATACCTAGCGAAATGATAATATTTTGTAAAATAACACAACAGTCGTAGTATACGCGCGGCACCCGTTCCGCGCACGACCCGCGTACGTTCTCTGTGTAAATGCTTTGGTCTGAATGCGGAATTAATAGACTTGTCACCGTCCCGCGCACGCTCTCTGTGTGTGTTACGCTTAAAATTCAGGTGAATCTTTAACGTGACACGTGCTAAACATTCTTTGAATTAGCCGCCTTGTCGGCAAGCGGCAAAAACACTTACCGACAAGCGGCCCTTTTGTACTAGATCGTTTGAGATACACCGAAAACATCGACTAAAATTAGACCAGGAGCTAGTAATCTTATTTAGCTACGAGATCCTTTACCTAGGCAAAGGTCATACAAGTTCCCATTCGCTCTGGATGACTCAAAGCGTCAAGTACCTTATCTCCTGAAATTTGGACGTATTGCCAGGGCTCATGAAATAATAATACTAGTTATTATTTTTATTCCTATCCTAACTACTTCGATTCCTAAGTTTGATTTTTATCAAATGTTGTCTGCAGGGGCAAACCTCTGCCCGAAGGCGGTTTAGCGCTATCCAGGTTGGCCAAGGCTGTTCGTACCTAGAGTGTAGGTGTTCTGAGCGCGATATAAAGTTATGTGCTATGGCGGTCTTTTCCTGGCACAGTTCATGGTAATTAAAGTCTTTAGTTTATAAATGGTGCTGATTTACCGATTATTTATACGATTAACAATCGAACATACAACCTTAGTTGAGAAGTGCTTTATCCATTAGACTATTGCGTCATTTACAAAGAGGCTGTCCGTAACTTTTAGTATTAATAACATCAATGGAATGGACCGAGAATCAAACGCAAGACCTTAGGTAGGTAATTCATATATTAAATTATTTAAAAGGATACATAATAAAAACTAATACATAATACTTAATCGAATACTTTCATTTTTATATATGTAGGCGAGGGCAATATTGGAGAGACCAGCTCGCGCTCACCGTTCTCCGCCATAACAAACTATCGGGTGGGCGTACGTGGGAAGTGTCGGTAAATTAAAGTACGTAGTCTGCACAATCACGATGTAATTGGAACCACAAACAAAATCAACATAGATAGGACGCGCGACAGTTTCTAGACGTGTTCACTGTTCGACCGTTGCATGAAGACTGCGCTAGCCTCGGCCGACCGCTACGTCGTAGACTCCGTCGAGCGCCGATTGGGGGCGCTGGCGTCCCACTATAGATGGCGCTAGCATCGTTATTTCCGACACGGCCATCCTGCTTGTACACGTCCTCGTGTATTATCCTGAAACCAAACATCATCTGGGAGTACCTGCTCGGCTACGTATCCACATAGACTACCTTCTATGTTTTCTTTACCAAGTCATGAAAATAAAGAAACTTTTTTTAAACCAACTGTAACCTTTTATTTCAATCAACTTTACATTAAGCTCTGAATTCATAATAATTAGTCACTAATCTAGTTGGAATTATTAACCTCAACCACTATGTACACACAAACAGTGCCTACTAACAGTAACTAATCTACTTTACCACTTAGGAGTTACCTACTAACTCTAACTAGCTACAAAAGTAAACAGAGAAAATAACTTAATCAAACAATAATTGCGAAAGACAATAATCAGCCAGGGCCACGTATCATGATCTTAACTTAATGACACACAGTTAAATCTCCGTGAATCCTCGAGTACTCTCCATTGCCACGGCTACCCTAAGACCAGTAATCACAATTACTTCAACACATCTACCAACCGTGTGCATCACCCACTGACTACACACTACGGTCTACATAGACCACGACCTCCGCCAGAGTCAAACGCGCACCGCACACCCACGGACTACTTGAGTTTCCTCAAGAGACACCAATTTCTACCGGGCTACGACTACGTAATAACTACTGGTACGGTCGACATATTTACGGCCAATGAGCATACTCGAGTTTCCATAACACGAAACTTAATCACCATCACCATTGTGATCACCGTGTACCTCAACCTCGATTTCGACTGGTACATGACCTGCTGGCATCCCTCTCAACCGATCATGTGCGTACTTGTAAGTACGCTTCGAGTTTAAAGCTTTCAACTTATAACGATCGCGATCCAGAACCTCTTTCACTTGAAATGGGCCTTTGAATTTCGGGTCTAATTTGGTTTGATAGCGCTCCTCGTTTGCTAATAATACGAAGTCACCGACTGAAAATCTTTTAATTATCGCCTTTGTACTGTCAAATCGAACCTTATCATATGACGCGGAATTTTGAATACCTTTTGATGCTATTTCGCGAACCTGTTCGATGTCAACTTCGGTACCAACGTCACTACACATTAGTGATAACGGTCTGGCAACTTTACCTATCAAAAGCTCAAGTGGAGAAGCTTTTGTAACGCGATTCACGGAACAATTAATAGCCAGTTGGACATCGTCTAACGCATCCTGCCACGATTTGTCTCCACTGGTCTCTACAGCCGTTAACATTGACTTCAAAACACTCATTATACGCTCTACTTGGCCATTTGCACGCGCAGAACCGGTCGCTATAAGGTGCAATTTGATATTTTTCGACCCACAAAAATCGCGAAACTCTTTACTCGCAAAGCATCTGCCCTGATCTGCTACGATACGAGTTGGGGCTCCGAAAAGCGCTACGCTTTGAGTTACGGCACGAATACTGCTCTTGGAGTCTATGTTAGTCGTATGGTATAAGAGAACATATTTAGTGAACGCATCTATTAAAACAAAAGCGTACTCTTTGTTGTCATTTTTACCGCTCAATTTACCCGTCGCGTCGATATGTATTGTGTGCCACGGGGTGGCTACCTTGGGTATTGGGTGAAGTTCAGCTTGGACTCTTCCCGAGTGTGATTTCTTGTGTGTGCTACTTTACAAGTCACACAATTTTCGACAAACTTTTTGACATACTGAGCCATTCCCGGGAACCAATAAAAATGAAAAAGTTTTTCGCGGGTCTTATCAACACCGAGATGAATAAGGGAATCATGAAAGTTGTTTAAGACAGACCACCTTAGGGCGCGGGGCAAGTAAGGTAGACATTTAGTCCTACCATTGTGTTGAATTTTGCGATAGAGTATCCCTGAACGTAAGACATAGGTTTTAGCTACTTGATCATCCATTTGACCGCTCTCTAAGCTACTCAAAATCTTTGTAATCTCTGGATCGCGCTGTTGTTCAGCTTGAAGCCAGTTAGGGGAGAGCTCAGAAAGGTTGACATGTTTTGGCTCTACAGGTGGACTCGTCAATTTTGGTTGAGATGGTAGCGGATTCCGCGAAAAGAAATCGACGTGGCACATTCGTTTGCCTTCTCTATACAACACGTTGAAGTCAAAGGACTGAAGGTAAGCCCACCATCGGTGTGCTCGGGGCGTTGAATCATGCTTGTTCTGGGACGATTTCAATGAGTTACAATCAGTGACAACAGTGAACTTCCTGCCGTGAAGATATTGTCGAAAATGTTTGATAGAGTTCACAACTGCAAGTGTCTCTAGTTCATAAGAGTGATATTTACTCTCGGCAGGAGACGTTCGTTTGCTGAAATAGGCCACTACATGGCGGTTTCCGTCAACTATTTGAAATAAAATCGCATCATAACCTAAGCTGCTAGCGTCGGTGTGAAGCTCTACCTGATGTTGGGGGTCAAAAATCATTAGAATTGGGTCATTTGTCAAAATCGTGATAATACTCTGGCGTATGGCTTCATGTTCTGACTTCCATACAAAATCACTTTTGAGTGAAGTGAGCTTGTACAGTGGAGCCATGAGGCGAGAGAAATTTTGAATGAATTGGCGAAAATAAGAAGCCAGGCCTATAAATTGTCTGAGTTGTGACACTGTCTCTGGGGGTGGTAAAGATGTTAATGCCTCTACTTTCCTACGATTAGGTCTTATTTGGCCAGCTTCTACTTTCAATCCCAAAAACTCTACCTTCGTTTTAAGAAAGGAGCACTTTCTGAGGTTTAAAGAAAAACCAGCTTTCGTCAACGTTTCCAACACTACATTAAGCCGCTCTAGACCAGACTCTACATTTTCAGAAACGATCAGCACGTCATCGACGTACACAATCACATAATCATGAGCCAAATCACCTAGAGCACTCATAATGGCTCTTTGGAACACAGAAATTGCATTCTTCAAACCGAAAGGCATGGTAAGATATTCATACTGCCCTTCGGGCGTTATGAAGGCTGTAGTCTCAACCGACTCTACATTTACAGGGATAAGGTGAAAGCCACTTGCACAATCCAGCTGCGAGAAGAAATTGGCACCACTGAGACGCGTAATTTGATCAGAGATCAAAGGAAGAGGGTACCGGTCTGGGACAGTGTTATTATTAAGTTCGCGGTAATCAATACACATGCGATCAGTACCATCTCGCTTTTTCACTAAGAGCGCTGGGTTCGCAAATGGGGAACAGCTAGGTCGTATAATATTGGCGTCTAACAACTCTTTTACACGTTCACGAATCACATTACGTTTTTCCGCAGACATTCTATAAGGCCGTCGTTGTACTGTACGGCTTGGATCAATTAATCTTATTTTAAGTTCACCCGTATTAACTCGCGTGGTAGGCAAACCGGCAATGAAAAACTGAATATTGGTTAAGAATTTGTACTAGTTGCGATTTGTTTTCATCCGAAACATCCGTATCGATAGAATTTAAATCGGGGGTAGGTTCACACGCAATTAAAGAATTCACTCTCAGATTTCTGTACAATCTAAATTCAGTAGCCGTCATATTTACAGAGAAACCTTGATTTAATATTTCACGTCCGATCATAATATCATTTTGCAAATAACTGTCCGGTAACACATGAAATAAGATTTCTAGAGGATGATCGTTAATAGTTACACAACACAAAATCTGTTCTGTGCTGAATGCTTGTGTTTGACCTATACCGGTCATAACAACAACATTACTGAAACGTTTGCCACTCAATTTGGGTGCAACACTATCTTTTACTAACGAGCATTCAGCACCAGAATCATAGGAAAAACAATATCGCTCACCTTTATGCTCTAGGGAGCCCAAGGGGTTCTGGACAACACAGACATCTACACGACGCTCGTTCCGCGCCGTTCCGGATCCGCTCGCTTGTCCGCCGCCGCTGGTGCACCGGATCGCGATGTGTCCAGGATTCCCGCATTTGAAGC
Organism: Anania hortulata; assembly: GCA_963576865.1. Lineage (NCBI taxonomy): Eukaryota > Metazoa > Arthropoda > Insecta > Lepidoptera > Crambidae > Anania > Anania hortulata. The sequence continues at coordinate 19,322,400 of OY756402.1, read as the reverse complement.
ACACGATGGGCTTCACCACTGGCCGCTGAGTTGCTTGGCTTGTAGTTGTAGTCATCGTAGGTCGTCCTTTGTTGTCCATGGGCTTACTTCTGCACTCCGACCGCTTATGACCCACTTTGTCACAGTTAAAACATCTCAGTGAGATCATTTTAGCTCGCTTGGGTTCAGTCACGTTCGAATAATCTCCAGGTGTATTTATCTTGCGTTTCAGGTGTGAAAAGGCATGTAACTCTTGTTGCAATTTATCTCTCGATAAAATGTCGGTAGTAAAAGCGAGACGCTGCAATCTGATATCAAATTGCGATATGTGGGCAAGAACGGTAGCCACTGCAATTTGTTCTTTATCTGCATCCTTCAAACGATTCGTAATGGACGTCATCAGCCGACTTGCATAAGCAACTAACGTCTCTTTTTCGTTTGGTTTGTCACTATTCAAGTTTATGAGGGTACCCGCCAAAGTCTCGGTCGAAACAAATCGAGTCGTGAAAATACTTTTAAACTCGTTCCAAGACATACCTTGATAGGCAATTTGGGATAGCCATGTCGATGCTGCTCCTTTTAATGCTTTACTAAGCGTTAAAACAAGTTTTCCACCTTGCAACGGATTTTCGGAAAAACACAGATCTGCTGTCGCGCACCACGATCTTGCATCCATATTCGGCTTGTCGGGGACGAATTCGGGCAAATCCACGGGGTATGACGTCTTTGGTGTTTGCAATGCTCCGATAAGTGCTCGCAAGTTCGCATTTTGTTGTTTGAAAATTGCACGCCAACGGTGGTTTTCGTCGTTTTCATTTTGTACCAACACTGATCCTGCTTCTGATGTAGGCGAGGGCAATATTGGAGAGACCAGCTCGCGCTCACCGTTCTCCGCCATAACGAACTATCGGGTGGGCGTACGTGGGAAGTGTCGGTAAATTAAAGTACGTAGTCTGCACAATCACGATGTAATTGGAACCACAAACAAAATCAACATAGATAGGACGCGCGACAGTTTCTAGACGTGTTCACTGTTCGACCGTTGCATGAAGACTGCGCTAGCCTCGGCCGACCGCTACGTCGTAGACTCCGTCGAGCGCCGACTGGGGGCGCTGGCGTCCCACTATAGATGGCGCTAGCATCGTTATTTCCGACATATATATACAAGTCAGTGGAACAGAAAATCCGTTTTCTATAATTAAAACTAAAATACAGAGATAAGTACGGATATTTTTATAGCAATGTGTTTTAAATATAATAAATGGTTTTTCATTTAACTTTTAATACTTGTGTTTGCATTTTGACAATTTGTTATCAAATCACGTGGTTGGTTTGACTATTTTACTGAAAAAGCTACTAATGAAGTAATAAATAATTATAAATCGTAAAATAAAAGTAATTGATAGCAATATTGTTGATTTTACTGTACATGATTTAGTAACTTGTTTTCAAATTATCTGAAAGGGGTTTTATAAAATGTTTTTATTTATTATTAAAATCTTAAAGATACTGATAACTAATAATTGGATGTTAGAAATCGATAAACATTTACTTCCGGCTATTATTTCGAATGGAACTAGTAATATTTTGACACATATTTTTATACATTGATAAACATAATCTATCACATGCAATTATTTAGTTTGACCAAATTAGCTCTAAGCCTATGCCAATTAAGTTGTTGGCATTTTTAAAGACAACTAGGGATGAGTAACAAAAGATAAACATATCGATATGCAAGACTATTGGCATTCACCTCGCTATGCAATTAATATCGATGTAAACGTTACAATATCAACAATTACGAGTATTATAAATAAGTAATTTAGCTTACGATCGTTTTCATCAAAGAGTAAAAGTAAACTTGTATTACTTTTCGATCGATTTATGCGAGACGGTTTTTTTATACAACTCCCACCAGGCCCTCTGATTTAATAACAAGACTGTATTACTAAGAAATAACATTATTTTTATATTTTTTTTATTTAGGCGTTTTAGCACAAGCAATGTACGTTAGTGCAAACGTTCTGTGGCCTTCTCTATCAGTCAATCTTAGCAGAAAAGTTTAAAACAACCAGAGCTGGGCCTCGATCGCGCTAATATAATCGAACCACTACCACACCACATCCGGCAATTGGTTTTTGAGCTATCTCCATACATACAGTCTCGACGGTCGAGGTCTGATGCCTTGTTCGTCGAAACAAAGATAAGTTTTCAATATCTTTAAGGTGAGTTTTGTAGGGTATTTTGCTTATGGGTCCTTAATTGGTTTTTATATTGCAGGTGTTAATTGCATTGTCATTTTATGCCACCGGATCGTACCAGGCCATTGTTGGAGATACTCAAAATCATTGCGTTTCCCAGGCCAGTGTTTCAAAAGCAGTAAAGCAAGTGACACGGGCCTTAAATAAGACTAAAATCCTGAATAAATATGTTGCATTCCCTTTCCAACGTCCGGAAAGGGAGCAGCTAAAAAGAGTGTAAGTATGATTGATTACATATATTTTGTAACATAAAATATTATTACCTAATTTAGAATACAATCAAGTAACAGAATTTGTAATATTGTTTTTACAGGGCATTTAGAATGCCTGGAGTGCTGGGATGCATAGATGGCACACATGTGGCCATTGTATGCCCATCTGAAAATGAGGAGAGGTTTTTTAACCGAAAAGGTTACCACTCCCTGAATGTCATGATAGTGAGTTATATTGTTTTACTTTTATATTATAGTACTTGTCGCGCGTGGGGAAATGGGATGACCAAACCAAGCGTACACGACAAATAGAAGGTATTTATTCGAAGTTACTTTAATTAATTACACAGGGCGTGGGTGAAGGCCCATCTGACAGATCGCTTTCGGTGCCGAACTTCCCTGATGGAGTGGCCGAAGGTGGATAGCGGCCAAGAATGGAGAACGCAGCTCGTGGTGAAACGTGCGGTGTCACGGCGAGCCAGGGGGAGCCCGTAAGTGGACACGCCGATGTTCGAGTCGTAAGCTGAATCCGTAGTACGTTCCCTGGGGATTAGAGCACCAGCTTAAGCCACATTTGTAATTGCGTCTCCTCTGATTGCGACCTCCATTACAGCCAAGCCAAGCAAGTCGGTTTATGTAAGAGGGTAGAACGTGAGGTTAACAAAGATGGATAGATCGCAATCAGAACGGAGCACAAGCACAAAATAAAACAGTAAAGAATGGAAGTAACTAGGTATTACGTCAAGTACAGCTAAATAACAATTGTATAAAAATAGTACGCCAATTGCATTGAAATTAATTTAATTACGAGTGAATTTACTATTAAAAGGATAATTAATCAATTATAAAGAATATATTACTATGATAGGATAGATGAAGGGAATTATTTAAATATCAGCGATCTGCCAGCAAGTAATTATAAACTAGGGTATTATTACTTAACTATAACTCACACTTATAATATTTAAAATGCAGGATGAGACTTAAAGTAATGTCAATAAGTGACTATCGTAAGACGTAGGTACGAAATGGAGTACGGAGGCGCTGAGAGCGACACGTCCGTTCTCATATGCTACAAAATCAGTGTCCAGGCTGCCGGCGCTCGCGCAGCTCGCGACCGGGGCAGGGAAGGTCCCACCCCCGCAAACATCATACGATGTTTGCAGAACAAAAGATACAAAGGATTGAATAGAAATCACCTAAGGGTCCGCGCTGCGTATAGATGAACCATTAGCAATTACGAGTAATGTCGAAAATGTTGAAAAGTTTTGTTTTTAAATTAAATTAAGTAGTTACATATTGAAATAAGTTAGATTTAGGTTATAGTTGAATTTGGTTAATTTAATAAGTGGTTTAATTAAGAAAAGGTATATATTTTAATAGTGTATAATTCCTGACTTCTAATGTTACTCGAAGCTTAGCAGGAGTATAAATAAAATGGACGTTGAAGAAAATTATGGTTTTTTATTTTACAAATGGGCAGAGTGACCCCGTATGGTCTGATGGAGGATGAAAGTAAGAGGGCGTTATTACATTGTGTGACCTATTTATATTAAATTTGAATGCGGGTCATTAACCGCCAAATGCATCTACGTTTTGGTATTGCATTTGTATTATTTACAAATGCAGGTTAATGACCGCTTTCTTTGAGTGACGTTTTGTTGTGACAACATAATAACAAACAAATAGTATTTACTATTAAATTAAAATATCAACATAAATCAACCTAATTGATTTAACTAATTACTTTATACAAAGATATAAATTATTTATGATGTGTATCAGTCAATTGTGAGCATGGCATTACAATTGATTATATTGTCTGTGCATAGATTACGTACAATGCTATTTGACAGAATGTCAAATAGCGACGTCAGTGTGACGTTTGTTATTACAAGGTAATTGCTTTGATTTGCAAACATTAATTTAGCTAGAACTAAATTAAAGTGATAAAGTTATACAAATATAAATGATATGTATGGAAATCATACATCTTGCCGCCTCTGAATGGATCATGCAAGATTAAAAGATAAAGTGAATGTTAACAAAAATAAATAACATGTATGGAAATCATACATCTTGCCGCCTCTGAATCGATCATGCAAGATTAAAAGTTATAGCTAAGTTAAACAAAAATAAATAATAATAAATTGCCGTCTACGAAAGGGTTTTTGGAGTTATGCAGGAAGTGGGCAGATATTGTTGTAGGCGCGTCGTATGACTCCACGTTTCGTCTGGATGTCTGCAACTCGAGTAACTCCGTCTGGTCCAGGCAGCGTGCGGGTGATGCGTCCAAGCTGCCATAGAAGTGGCGGTGCTGAGTTGTCCTTGATGACCACCAGGGTGCCTTCCTTCAGTTCTCCAACGGATCGATGCCACCTTTGTTTCTGTTGGAGCCAAAGAACATATTCATGTGAGAACCTCGACCAGAATTGATTTTTCAAGAACTGGATCCGCTGCCAACGCCCAAGTGATGATAAGTTGGCAGAAATATGAGACTGAGGCACAGAACTAAGAGACCGTCCTATTAAAAAGTGGGCTGGTGTCAATGGAGCAAGATCATTTGGATCATCAGAGAGAGGGGTGATTGGCCTTGAGTTTAATATTGCTTCAATTTGAATTAACAAGGTTGACATCTCCTCAAAATTAAGGTGAGTTAGACCTAGTATTCGCCTGAGATGATGCTTAATAGATTTTATCGCAGACTCCCAAATTCCTCCAAAGTGCGGCACATTTACTGGAATAAAGGAGAACTGTATGCCGTTCTCTGTTATTGAGTTGGTTAAGTTTTTATTAAATAGTTTCGAGAATTCGTTGCAAGTACCCCGGAATGTAGTACCATTATCGGAAAATAAAGTTTGAGGCTTACCCCGGCGAGCAATGAACCTATTTAAGGCAGCGATGTAGGCTTCCTTAGTTAGATCTGAAACTAATTCAAGGTGCACTGCTTTAGTTGCAAGGCACACAAATGCACATATATATGATTTTATCAGAACACAACCTCTGCCTTTTCGGTTAGCTATCATGACTGGCCCTGCATAGTCAACACCGGTTTGCAGAAATGGAAATTCTAGTTCAACTCTCTCTTTGGGCAGGCTGCCCATTATAGGTTGTATAGTTGTACCTTTGAATCGACAGCATTTGACGCATTTGTGGACAGTGCTTTTTGCTAAGTTTCTACCACCAAGTGCCCAATATTTATGCCTAACTGTTTCTAGAAGCAACTGTGGACCTGCATGCATTAATATCATGTGATAGTTTTGAAATATTAGCCTACACAGATCATGCTTGGCACTAAGCAATATTGGATGTTTTACATCATACTCTTATCTTATCATAACTTGAGTTGCTTAGTCTTCCCCCCACTCTAATAATATTATGTTCATCAAGAAATGGTGTGAAAGCATTAAGCTTACTATGATTTGGCAGTGTTCTATTAGACAACAGTGAATCATATTCTTCAGGAAATGATTCCCTTTGTGATATAATTATAAGAATATGACTTGCTTGGTTATGTTCTTGCAGCGACAATGTACCTTTACGTTTGTGACTGTTTCTGCAATTATTTATGAATCTTAAAACATATGCAGTAATGCGATTTAATTTCGACAAATTTGAATGATTTTTTATTAAGTTTGAAAATACATTTATTTAATTTTTTTGCCCATCATTTACTAATAAAGCTTGTTGTGTCGTTTCAGGTAATACAAGTTCAGAAGTTGGAAGTTTAGGCCAATATGATGGATCCTTTTGCAAAAATGTTGGACCTGTCCACCACAATGAAGATTGACCTAACCTATCAGCACTAAGGCCCCGAGACACTAGGTCTGCAGGATTATCTTTAGATGGCACATAGTTCCATTTATGACCAATTGTATTTTCTTGTATTTCACTAACTCTGTGACGCACAAATGTTTTAAGGTGTAATGGAGAAGAAGCTATCCATCCTAATGTGATAGTTGAATCAGACCAAAATATGCATTCTTTAAACTCTAAGGTGAAAGACTGTTTAACTTTGTTGAAAAGCTTTACACCTAGGTGAGCAGCGCTTAACTCTAGACGAGGTAAAGTTACATGTGGTTTAATTGGTGCTACTCTACTTTTAGAAGCTACAAGACGGAGACAAATAGATCCATCTCTACCTATACTGCGCACATAGATGCAGGCACCATAGGCCCTTTCACTGGCATCTGTGAATGTATGCAGTGTTATATCTGAATAGTTGTGTATTTTGATGCATCTTGGAATAGATAGTTTATTCAAATGTAGTAAAGTTTTAGAAAAATGAATCCATAAGTCTTTTATTTCATTAGGAACCTCCTCATCCCATGAACATTTGCATATCCAAAGCTTTTGTATGATTAGTTTTGCCTCAATTATGCACGGAGAAACAAGGCCAAGTGGGTCGAACACTTGTGCAATTGTTGATAGAATTGAACGCTTGTTAATGTTGTTTTCTAAATTGAGATTGATTGAGAAGGTAAATGTGTCTAATAAGCACCTCCAATTCAAACCTAAAGTTTTTGATGACTCATTAATACTAAGATTAACAGAATCAGAAATTGTACTCCCCTTGCAAACTGATTGTAATATGTCATTATTATTTGAATGCCATTTTCTTAAGTTGAGTTTGGCTGATTCTAAGGTTTCTTTGACCTTATGACATAATGTAATTGTTTCTTGAACTGTTTCACTACCTGACAAGAAGTCATCAACGTAGAAGTCATGACAGATGGCATGCTTTACACTGTCATCTATAGATTCATAACCCAATTGAGTAAGACACCTTGTCGCTAGATAAGGAGCAGAAGCTGTTCCATAAGTAACTGTATTTAATGTGTATTCCTCTATAGGACTTGAAGGATGGGACCTCCATAATATTTTTTGCAAAGAACGTTGTGATTCTACAATCTCTATTTGCCTATACATCTTTTCAATGTCCGCTGATACTACAAAGTTATGTTGACGGAATCGAATAAGTATTGAAAGTAAATCATCTTGTATGGTAGGGCCTATTAATTGTATTTGATTAAATGATTTTCCTGAGGATGTGGGTGCTGACCCATTGAAAACTACTCTGAGTTTGGTGGTAGTGCTAGATTCTCTTAACACTCCATGATGAGGTAGATAACACGACACTGTGTTTGAACTGCTTTCACCTTTGCTCATGTGGCCTAAGCGAAGGTACTCCTCAAGGAAATCTACATACATTTCTTTCAAAATGACATTCCGTTGTAGCCTACGTTCCAGGGATAGGAATGTAGCAACTGCACGTTGATACGAGTCTCCTAAAACACTAGGTTCTTCCTTTAGAGGAATGGTCACCACAAATCTTCCATCGTCACTGCGTCTAGTAGTTGAAAGGAAGGTATCTTCGCAGACACGTTCTTGTGGAGTCAAATGATACTTAGAATTCACTGCCTCTAACTCCCAGAATCGTGAAATATCTACATTATCATTGATAGCGCTATCGCAGGTAAACATGCAATGAACTGATGTAGGATTTGCCCTTGGTGGCCTATCTATGCTGCCCGACACTAACCATCCTAATTTTGTTTCAAATAGGGTAGGTTGACATTTCCCTAGCGGAATGCGACTCGGACCTAGTATGTTCCAGAAAATTTCTGCACCTACTAGTATGTCTATGGTATCAGGTATATTGAACGTCGGATCGGCCAATTTAATTCCTGAGGGTAGCTTTAAATTTTCCCTATGAATGTATGATGAGGGTATGGCTGTAGAAATATTTGATAGTACATAGCAATCGATGCTAGCCTTAAATTGTTTGTTAAAGGAATGAATTTGAATAGTGCAAGACTGCGTACTATTTGAAGTATGATTATTGATACCTGTTATTTTGGAGTTGTCTGTGGAAGTGTTTATTTTTAATTTATTGCAAACATCTTTAGTGATGAAATTTGTGGTGCTGCCATTATCTAACAAAATTCTTGCAGTATGCAATTTACCTTTAGCATCTGCGACTTTAATCAGTGCCGTTGATAACAGTACTTGTCTAGAAGTACCAGTTGCAACTGGGCTGATAGAACTCTGCTGTGGAATAGCGCTTAAGGCTATCTCTGGATTAGGCATTGATGAGCCTTTATCAATGTGAATAAGAGTGTTGTGTGTCTTATTGCAATATTTGCACCTTGATATTCGGCACTGGGATTCATTGTGACCGTGACACAAACAATTTAGGCAAACATTAAATGCTTTAGCTTTATTTAATCTAGCTTCCACAGGCAACTTCCTAAACAAAAAACAATGAAACAGACTGTGAGACTTCTTGCACATAGGGCACTGAGGTTGACTGTTGCTGTTTAACGAATTTCTACGTCTGTTACTATCACTGCTATTACCCAATGTGGTAACCATAAAACTTTTTGATTTTAAATGGTGGGTACACCCAGAATTATTTTTATTGGTTTCTAGGCTTTCCAGAAAGTCTGCTCTACTCAATAAAAATTGTTGAAACGATTTTAAGGATGGGACAGTTGACTCTGAATTCCTTTTCTGTTCCCATTCCCTAGAAGTGATACCATCTAGTTTGCTGGACATTATGTGCACAATAAGTGTATCCCAATGGTCGGTAGGTTGACCTAAGTTTTGCAAAGCGCGTAGGTTCCTATTAGTTATATCAAGGATATTTCGTAACGCTTGACTAGATTCTTTTGCTACAGAATCTGCATTAAATAACGCATTGACATGATGATTTATTAATAATTTTGGATTGTCATACCTATCTGAAAGCAATTGCCATGCTATTGGATAGTTGTCGAGTGTGATATCCAAACTTTGAATTATAAGCGCAGCACTACCTTTCAGTGAAGCGCGTAAATAATGAAACTTATTTATAGTGTTGATAGAATCATTATTGTGAATTAAGGAGAGATATGTATCTCTAAATGCAAGCCAACCATGATAGCCACCCTCGAAGCGAGGCAAATCAATTTTTGGTAAATTAATGAAATTTGAACTGTGCGCCTTAACAACAGTGGAAGCAGCACTTACCTCGATATCTGTCTCGCCGGAGTTGCGCCTGGATCGCTGCATTATGACTTGAGCCGAAGCCATGCAGTCGTAGTAGGTGTCTTCAAAAAGTTGGCGCTCTTTGTCAACTACCCCCTCGCCTGCAGGCTCCGACTCCGACAGCATTTCTATTTCAGTCTGTAAAGCATCGAATTCATCGAATGTAGTAATTATCTTGTCGTATCGCAATTGGAGTTGTGCTAGCTGAAGCTGTGTTAGTTTGGGCTCAGCTTGCAATCCCTTTACGAAGTTTTGAAAAGTAGTCAATTTGCCCTTTTTTGCTCCCCTTTTATATTTAAGATTTTTAGATTCAGACATTTTTCCTTTTTTCTTTTTCTTTTTTTTTTTTTTTTTTTTTAAGTTGGGTAGTATAAAAAATCTGTAAATTAGTCAACTGTAAAGTAGAAATAACAGAAATACAATTTTTCGTGAATCTATTACCTAGAATATAGATAGGTGCCGAAAAAAAAAAAAAACCGTTACCCACCTCACTAGTTCGGAATTTCGGACCGTTATTTTCAGCTTGTCAGCTGACAGCGGCTGGCTGATACAATAGTTATTTTCTCTCGAATAAATTAAATCAATTCTGTGATTGAATTAATGTACTATAAAGCAGCTATTTATTTGTTAAAAGTAATGGAAAAACTGTTTCTACAATGATATGTGGTCTAACGATGTTTGCAAAAAGTGAGGTTAAGTGAATTTAAATGCTGAAAAATGTAAATAAATCTTGTTAATTAAGGGATTTGTACTCTGCTGTTCAAATTGATTAGTGCAATCGAAAGGAAATGAGTCGTGAATTTGAAATGTGGACGTTATAAATTGCCCAACTGAATTGAATTTTAAATTTCAGGCCGTTAAGAACTGCCTAAATCAATGGAATTGATGAAGATGCTATGAATTTGAGATCTTTGAAGACGCCCAAATCACTGGATGATGATGAAATTTGAATTAGAGGCTGTTGGATACCCCCAAAGTGATTATGAAACGAAAAAGATTGACTTCAGGACGCTGCAAATCGCCCAATTGAATGTGAATCTACTTTAGAACGCTGAAAAGCGTCTAAATGGATTGATTTTAGATCGCAAAATGCGCCTAAATGAATATGAATAAACTTTAGAACGCCAAAAAAAACGTCTAAATGGATTGACTTTAGATCGCAAAATGCGTCTAAATGAATATGAATGAACTTTAGAACGCTAAAAAACATCTAAATGGATTGACTTTAGATCGCAAAATGCGTCTAAATGAATATGAATGAACTTTAGAACGCTAAAAAACGTCTAAATGGATTGACTTTAGATCGCAAAATGCGCCTAAATGAATACAGAGGGTGAAAAATGTAAGTAGGCAATTTAATTTACCTCTACAATGTACTAAAGAGAAAGGAAAAATTAGGAACGGTCTCACTGTCCTTGTGCCTCTGACTGCCTTGTAGATGATGATCTTGATCTTCTTTCTTCTGGCTTGGACGGCTGGAACGTTCTGATGGTGTTTTCTCTCTTTTAGGCACCCTGCTGGCTCTCCGTCCTCCCGGCTCCCTGGATGTTCCCGGCTTGGCTGGCGTAACTCAGTTGGCTGCTGACACCCACGGAGATAACCCGGTGACTCTGCAGATTCCTTCTTGATTCTTCAACCGTCGCTGATCCGGCTCGAATATGTATAATTCCTGACTTCTAATGTTACTCGAAGCTTAGCAGGAGTATAAATAAAATGGACGTTGAAGAAAATTATGGTTTTTTATTTTACAAATGGGCAGAGTGACCCCGTATGGTCTGATGGAGGATGAAAGTAAGAGGGCGTTATTACATTGTGTGACCTATTTATATTAAATTTGAATGCGGGTCATTAACCGCCAAATGCATCTACGTTTTGGTATTGCATTTGTATTATTTACAAATGCAGGTTAATGACCGCTTTCTTTGAGTGACGTTTTGTTGTGACAACATAATAACAAACAAATAGTATTTACTATTAAATTAAAATATCAACATAAATCAACCTAATTGATTTAACTAATTACTTTATACAAAGATATAAATTATTTATGATGTGTATCAGTCAATTGTGAGCATGGCATTACAATTGATTATATTGTCTGTGCATAGATTACGTACAATGCTATTTGACAGAATGTCAAATAGCGACGTCAGTGTGACGTTTGTTATTACAAGGTAATTGCTTTGATTTGCAAACATTAATTTAGCTAGAACTAAATTAAAGTGATAAAGTTATACAAATATAAATGATATGTATGGAAATCATACATCTTGCCGCCTCTGAATGGATCATGCAAGATTAAAAGATAAAGTGAATGTTAACAAAAATAAATAACATGTATGGAAATCATACAAATAGTTTTTTATATCCATTTTATTTATACATGTAACGATAACGTTACATTACCCCCCTCGCTTCTTCAAGGATTTTATTATCTTTTTGAATAAAGTCCGTACTTACTAAAGTTATTACTTGGTAAATTAATCATTTAAAAATTTACATTAGGCAACATTAAATAGGTATTAAAAATACTAATGACGCATCACAAGTCAACTAACTTTACCGTTAAATTATTAGAACTGGTAACATAAATTTGTTTTTGTAATTTACGTATATAATATTTATTATTATATTATTAACTTGGATAAATTAATTTACTTTACCAAAATAATCTTTTTTTTTAAATTATTTATTCAAACCGACCAATTTTAAATCTTTAATATGCCAAGTGCCTAAATCTTTTCCGGACATATCTTCGAGGACATAGACAAGAGGTGACTTCTTAATAGTGACACGACATTTTATAAATATCGGTGCTAACTTTTTACTGAAGTATTTGTCTTTATCGCTTAAAATGTAAGCTCGTTTCATGACAATATCTCCTACATTAAACTCGGCTGGCTTACGACGCAAATTATAGAGTGCTGTGTTTTTTTCGTGTGCGTGCCATAGTTTTGCCTGAACGTCATTGAATATATTAGAAAGACACCCCAGGTTTTCGGCATATATGTCACGAGGAAGGAATAGGACCTCTTCGCCTAGATCAGTGTCAGTGTAGTGAGTGCCGCAAGTGACTAGTTCCCTGCCGTAGATTAAAAAGGATGGCGTGAAACCACCTTTGGCTGTATGGTGCCCTGTGGGATATCCCTGGTGATATAAATGCAAGGTGTCTCGTAAAGGCACGCTGTATGCTCTCAATGCGTTGGGAATGCACGGCGTATATGGGGCTCCATGCCACACTTGCATAATCCAAAACACTTCTGACGCGCGTTGTACAGAATGATCCGCGTGTTCATCTTTTTGAAGCCTTTTGTGGTCCTTTTGATAAACGCTAACATCTTTGAGGCTTTTTTGACTACGCTATTAACGTGCGACACAAAGTTTAGCTTGGAGTCAACAATAACCCCCAAGTCGCGCATCTCATTAACCTCCGACAGTACGACACCGTTCAAGTCATAATTTAAATGTTTTTTTTTTTCGTTTTGTAATTTTGATGTGGTAACATTTACTAGCATTTAAGCACATAGCATTTGACTCGTACCAGCACTGGATATCGTCTAAGTCCCTTTGAATTAAATCCATGTCTCGGGAAGACTCAACGGTTCGAAAGATCTTTAGATCGTCGGCAAAAATACGATAAATCATATTAATAGCAACGGCAGTCGCGCCGGCGACACTTGCGGTCAAGCGGCCACCTGGCGTCCGAACCGTTAGGGCATAATCCAAGATGGCGGACAAAAACCTTAAAGAGGTTATAAATCTTGTCTGTTAAATTTTTTTTTTTTTTTGTGGTTTTGGCAATTACATGCAAGTTACATGGTAATGGTAATAATACAATTGCCTCAGTTGGGTTGACAGCATCCAGTAACAATGAAACACTTGAAAGAGTAGTAGTGTATTATTGGGCATTCTGTCCCCCAGTCGTTCGCTTCGCTTCCGACCGTTCGCTGCGCTCACTCGGTTGACAGAATGCCCAATAATACACTACGAATGGAGTGTTGAATAAATCTAAAAAAGTATCTTGATCAAAACATTCGGTTGAAGACCCGTGGTAAGTATCTTCAGAGAGACCCGTGGCAAGATTCTCTCACCGAACGCCCTGCCTAATATGACACAGACCACTCAGGACCCATGGTAAGATTCCTTTGCTGAATGTATCACCTAACACGTTCGGTTGAAGACCCGTGGTAAGTATCTTCAGAGCGACCCGTGGTAAGATTCTCTTCCCGAACGTCCTGCCTAACATGACACAGACAACTCAGGACCCATGGTAAGATTCCTTTGCTGAATGTATCGCCTAACACATTTGGTTGAAGACCCGTGGTAAGTATCTTCAGAGAGACCTATGGTAAGATTCTCTCACCGAACGTCCTGCCTAATATGACACAGACAACTCAGGACCCATGGTAAGATTCCTTTGCTGAATGTATCGCCTAACACATTCGGTTGAAGACCCGTGGTAAGTATCTTCAGAGAGACCCGTGGTAAGATTCTCTCACCGAACGTCCTGCCTAATATGACACAGACCACTCAGGACCCATGGTAAGATTCCTTTGTTGAATGTATCACCTAACACGTTCGGTTAAAGACCCGTGGTAAATATCTTCAGAGAGACCCGTGGTAAGATTCTCTTACCAAACGTCCTGCCTAATATGACACAGACAACTCAGGACCCATGGTAAGATTCCTTTGCTGAATGTACCGCCTAACACATTCGGTTGAAGACCCGTGGTAAGTATCTTCAGAGAGACCTATGGTAAGATTCTCTCACCGAACGTCCTGCCTAATATGACACAGACAACTCAGGACCCATGGTAAGATTCCTTTGCTGAATGTATCGCCTAACACATTCGGTTGAAGACCCGTGGTAAGTATCTTCAGAGAGACCTATGGTAAGATTCTCTCACCGAACGTCCTGCCTAATATGACACAGACAACTCAGGACCCATGGTAAGATTCCTTTGCTGAATGTATCGCCTAACACATTCGGTTGAAGACCCGTGGTAAGTATCTTTAGAGAGACCCGTGGTAAGATTCCCTCACCGAACGTCCTGCCTAATATGACACAGACAACTCAGGACCCATGGTAAGATTCCTTTGCTGAATGTATCGCCTAACACGTTCGGTTGAAGACCCGTGGTAAGTATCTTCAGAGAGACCCATGGTAAGATTCTCTTACCGAACGTCCTGCCTAATATGACACAGACAACTCAGGACCCATGGTAAGATTCCTTTGCTGAATGTATCGCCTAACACATTCGGTTGAAGACCCGTGGTAAGTATCTTCAGAGAGACCTATGGTAAGATTCTCTCACCGAACGTCCTGCCTAATATGACACAGACAACTCAGGACCCATGGTAAGATTCCTTTGCTGAATGTATCGCCTAACACATTCGGTTGAAGACCCGTGGTAAGTATCTTCAGAGAGACCCGTGGTAAGATTCTCTCACCGAACGTCCTGCCTAATATGACACAGACAACTCAGGACCCATGGTAAGATTCCTTTGCTGAATGTATTGCCTAACACGTTCGGTTGAAGACCCGTGGTAAGTATCTTCAGAGAGACCCGTGGTAAGATTCTCTTACCGAACGTCCTGCCTAATATGACACAGCCAACTCAGGACCCATGGTAAGATTCCTTTGCTGAATGTATCGCCTAACACATTCGGTTGAAGACCCGTGGTAAGTATCTTCAGAGAGACCCATGGTAAGATTCTCTCACCGTCTGTTCTGCCTAACACATTCAGCTCAAGACCGATGGTAAGATTCTCTTACTGAATGTCCTTCCTAACACAAACGGTTGAAGACCCGAGGTAAGTATCTTCTGAGAGACCCATGGTAAGATTCTCTTGCCGTCTGTTCTGCCTAACACATTCAGCTCAAGACCCATGGTAAGATTCTCTTACTGAATGTCCTTCCTAACACAAACGGTTGAAGACCCGAGGTAAGTATCTTCAGAGAGACCCATGGTAAGATTCTCTCACCGTCTGTTCTGCCTAACACATTCAGCTCAAGACCCATGGTAAGATTCTCTTACTGAATGTCCTTCCTAACACAAACGGTTGAAGACCCGAGGTAAGTATCTTCTGAGAGACCCATGGTAAGATTCTCTCGCCGTCTGTTCTGCCTAACACATTCAGCTCAAGACCCATGGTAAGATTCTCTTACTGAATGTCCTTCCTAACACAAACGGTTGAAGACCCGAGGTAAGTATCTTCAGAGAGACCCATGGTAAGATTCTCTCACCGTCTGTTCTGCCTAATACATTCAGCTCAAGACCCATGGTAAGATTCTCTTACTGAATGTCCTGCCTAACATATTCAGCTGAAGACCTATGGCAAAATTCTATCTCTAAATGTCCTTCCTTAATTAATTACTATTACCTTTACTTACTGTTTACCGTTACTTACCTTTTTACCTTTACCATTTTTAGCATAACCATACATTTACCTTTATGTAAAACTATACCTTGAGATTTTTTATTCAAATAAAGCAACCACAACAACCATAATTTATTATAAATTGAAATAAATGTAGACCTTTTTTACTACGATTATTTATAAAATAAATCAATTCTTCTACTCGTCGAAGTTTCATGGTCACGGTGCAAATAGTTTATTTATTAAATCATGTCGTGGGGATCTGAAAAAAATAAAATAAAACATTAAATAAAATTGTGGAAAATTAAAATACAGAACCGAAACTTTTAACAATACAACAAAATAATAAATAAATAAAAAGGTTACCTGTTTTAACCAAGATTCGTAACAATGTGTTCTGCATATTATTGTAGATATTTAATTGCCTTGATGAGCAGTAGGTACTCCTGAAATAAAAAACACATATGTGTTAATCATCAATAAAATTTGTAATAAACATTAGCAAACAATTATCTATTGTTTTTTGGTAGCTAAAGGATTTTTATTTGTGATATATTTCATATTTCGAGTAACACTATAATCAAAGCAAAAAAAGTCAACTTTTTAAGTTATCAATGAAAAAATGATTTATTATTTATTATTCAACCAAAACACGTATAGAAAAGAAAAAGGCTTGATAATCTTATATATTAGATATCTATAGTTGTATGAAAGAAGAAAAAATACTGCACTGACCCCAGACAGCCTGGAAACAGCAAGCATGTTAAGAAGTATCAAAAATAATAATCTCTCTCGGAAGATTAACGAAAATAATAATCCGTAAGTTATCCTTTACACATAAAATATTTTCTGTTTCAGACAAAAAGTATATTTATATATAATTACACTTACATTTTTTGGAAATACTGCACTGGTTTCACAGAGTTTTTTAAATGTTCACCATAATTTTCAATTATTACGAACTTATTGAATAACTTGTAGGTGTTCGATGAAATCCTATGTCACACTGTATGTTGCATCGCGTGGATCGTGGAAATGTGCGAGCTGCAATTTATAGTCCAAGAGAAGGATCGGTACTTGTTTCGGACTACTATTTTAGGTATTTTTCTGTAAACCTGTTTATTTTTAAATGGTTTAAAACTTTGTTTTGTGTCGAGTTTTTGACATTGTCATACTATTTAAATTTAAAAAAATGTCATATTATAAATACAATTATTCATTAAAATTAAAATATTCCTTCAGACTATAAAAACAATTACCTACTCAACAACCAATTATTTAACATTTTTCTTGAAGCACTTCAAGTCTTTTGAGTAATTTATTATATATTGCTATGGACATATTATAAATATTTTTCTTATATATAAGTATCCTTGTGACATCGAGGTTGATTGATATTATGATAACGTTGATTTAAACATCTCGGCTCCTGGTCTAACACAGCTTACTTGCAGATTAAGCATTAAATGCTTTGAATGAGTGTGTACGACGTGTAACTTTAGATTTTTATTGTTTACTTCATGTTGCATTGCAAGTTGGAACTGATAATTATTTTTATCTTTCTAATTGACCTGAATGCTGGCTGATAGAGACTGCTTCTATCGTTAAGTCCGCTTTTATAAAAGTATGTGCAATAAAGTTTTTTTAACCTTGTGACAAAAATTTATAAAATCGATAAGTAAATTAATTTTTAGTTGAAGGTAGACTCAAATCAATGTAGTAATAATTATCAATTTTACTCTATACAAATGGAATAATGGAAATTTGCTACTTGGAAGACCTCATAATTAGTATTTGACTAGCCATTTAAGATATGCTTGCTGCTACCATTTATGGGTACTTGCGGGTCGTTTAAGTGAGAGGGTGTTGTATTTGTGCTCTTCAAAAATAAATTTAGAAAAGTGGTTAAACATGCATTAGTTGGTGCGAAATATTATCTACAACGCGCATAAGTAACGGACGCATACTTTAGTGATAAGACTGTGGCTGAAAACAATCTATTAGTAAGAAATAAGGACCAAAACTGAACCGAAGTGGGCTTATTTTTTGTGCAAGTGACGGTAAATGTAAATCTCGTCTCGTAATATACACAAGAGCAACGACAGTCTAAATATCGTAACGGTTTACCTCAAAGTATAAGACTTAAATTCACCACTTTCCATAAGTGCTTGTTGGCGTAGTGGTAACAGAACCGATTCAATCTACGTGCTACGCAAGAGGAAGCGAGTTCAAATCTCTCAAGCTTATCTCGGCATAATGAAAAAAAATATTTTGTACATCATAAAAGTTTATTTTGAATCAGAAAAAAAAATTTTTTTTTTTCTTTTATAAAAAATAATAATAATAAGAATATTTATACACAAAGAAAAGTTTAATGATGGATATAAGTAACAACAACATAACATTTAGGCGCATTAGGCGTTTTAATTCCGAAAATGATGTTTCACGTCATGATTATTTAAATTCAATGGCCAATGATTCAGTTATTCTATGTGATGAAACTATAAGAAGCCTACCCGATGTTTCAATATATAATAATTCACGTATTATTGATTTGGAAATGCAAATTGAAAACCTGAACCAAGCGCTTCAAGCTGCAAACATAGAAGTCGATAATCTGATATTGCAGAACAGTAATCTACAAAAAGAACTGGAAAATTGTCATATTTTAATAAAAACACTGAGAACCATACAAACTCCAGCGCCAGAAAAAATGCGTGGTATATTGTCACCTAGGTCAGTAAATTGTATAAATAAATCACTATTTCTTAAAAAACAGGTTGCAGCGACTCAGACTGAAATGTATCTGAACCACAAAATTAGTAAAAGAAAGAAAAATAGAAAAATTAAACTGTTTTTGAAACCAAAAACACAACATACATCCAGAAGTCTCTTAAAAAAAATTAAAACACAGAATAGAAATATATTAAATTTACAGAAGAAATTGAAGAATTTTGAAATAGAGAGAAATAAAATACAACATAAAATAATGGAATTAGAAACACGTAACACTGTAAAAAAAATATGTTCGCCAAATATACAAGACAATAAAAAAGTACACAAATCACAAAAGGTCTTATCGAAACTCCAAGAAAAAGAAAACGAAATAAAAACATTAGAAAATGATAACGCATCGAGGACTTACAAAAAAGGAAATGGAAAAAGGACTAAAAAAGTACAAATATTTTCGGACATTATAGGAAGTGGACTAGCAAGCAGAATAATAAAACAATTAGATGACATAGAAATCATAAATCACTGTCAGCCAGGAGCCCAAATTGAAAATATTCTCAGAAACTTTAACCTACATACCAAACAACTAACACATAATGATCTAGCAGTGATACTGGTAGGATACTATAGCGAAAATAAAATGGAGACATCTTATGTAAAAGAAATAAGAAGAATAGTAAGTACAGAGAACAGAAAATTTAACATTGTGGTAGTGAGTGTTTTATATGACAGCATAAATGATGATAAAATCACCAGCATCAATAAAGAGTTGCATCGCTTAGCAACAGTATCCGAGAATGTTAAATATCTCGATCTAAATGGAACGTATATACAAAAGTTAAAAAAATCGTGACAGAAGAAATAATAAGAAGTATTACAAATAGTTACTTTGATGCTTCTTCTTGCCTACGCTTTATAAACCCTAACGCAGGTCATACCCATTTTTTTCTAGAAACACACAAGACCCCAGTGAATGGTTAACGATTGTGCATGCAAATATACAAAGTATTAATAATAAATATCTAGAACTAGAATTACTAACGGAAAATACAATTTGCGACGTGCTCTGTCTATCAGAGACATGGGCGAATGAATTAAAACTGGATATAATGACACTTGAAGGTTTTGTACTTGCTTCATATTATAACAGGACTTTATTTGGACATGGAGGCACCGCTATTTTTGTTAAGGACTCACTTGAATATAAAACAAGACACGACATAGTTAAGTTAAGTTTTGAGATGAATTGTGAGTTGGCAGCAATAGAATTAAAATTGTATAAATTGGTTATAATTTGTGTGTATAATCCGGACCACGATTATTTAATATTTGAAAATGTAATGACTAAAGCTATTGAAAAAATTTGTAAGGAAGACAAAAGAATCGTAATTGCAGGTGACTTTAATTTAAATTTGCTAAAACCAAACAATAAAGTGCGTAAGTTTTTAAAATTATTAGATGAATTTAAATGTAAATTTGTTATAAAAGATCCAACTCGTACCAAAGGTAAATCTGTTTCTTGTATTGATAATTTTATTTTAAATGATGATGAAAATTTTCGATATCACATAGGAAAAGTATTATGTACAAAGTTGTCAGATCATAATGTTATTGAAATCAAATATAAATTAAATCGTAAAAAACCTAGACTAGGACAGGGGAATATTATTACATCTCGAATAATGTCGCAGGCCAATAAAAACTATTTTCATTATTTGTTTTGTAGGGATTACGAATGTGTAAGAAACGATATAAAGTCTAAACCTGACGTAAATGAGAAAATGAACATTCTGATGAACCATATAAAATATTGTTATAACACTGCTTTTCCTTTAAAATCATTTAAATCTAGGAACGAAAAGAAGAATCTGACAACGAAAGGCATATTAGTATCAAGAAATAACCTTCAGAAACTTGAAATATTACAAAACTTGTATCCGGACATTAAAAGAAAAACCAAAATAAAAAAAATTAAAAGAACATTTAGAAAGGTATTGCAGACAGCTAAAAAACTTAGGAACGCAATTAGAATTGAAAAATCATCAAACAAAATAAAAACAACATGGACCATTATTAAGGAACAAAAACAACAACGAAAATCACTAAATAACAATAAAATAATTGAAATCAAAAATCAACTTGGAGAAATCGTAACGGGTAGTAAAAATATAGCAAACAGTTTCAATGATTTCTTTTGTAATATAGCCAGCAAACTCACAAAAAATCTAGAGATTGAGACCAAAAATTGTGACAGGTATTTAAAAAATCCAACAGACGTAAGAATTGATTTTTCAAAAATGAATGAGACCGAATTTAAGAATATAATTAGAAATCTAAAATGTAAAACGTCGAAAGATATATACGACATGAATACAAAGACAATTAAAGAACTTATTATGGGCAACAAAAACATGCTTGATTTAGTTTTAGACGTTATAAACAATGCTATTACTGAGGGTGTTTTTCCAGATAACTTAAAAATAGGAAAAATCGTACCATTGTATAAAAAAGGAGAAGCTATCGCTATTGACAATTACAGACCCGTGTGTATATTACCAGTTCTATCTAAGATTTTAGAAACTGCTTTGAAATCAAGAATTATAGACCATTTTGAAAATAGAAACCTTTTTACGGATTGCCAATTCGGCTTTCGCAAAAATAGATCGACCGAGATGGCCATTAGAAAAACGGTATACTTTATCTTAGATGCTTTGGATAGATCGCAGAAAGTTTCTAGTATTTTCTGCGATTTGTCGAAGGCTTTTGATTGTTTGCGACATGACATTTTGTTACATAAGCTAAAATTTTACGGATTCGAAGGAAAAGAATTAAGTATGATGCAGTCTTACCTTAGTAATAGAACACAAATAGTTAAATTAAATGACACTAAATCGGACATACTACACAGTCATATTGGCGTTCCGCAAGGCTCCATCTTGGGACCGTTGTTGTTTTTGGTGTATGTGAATGACCTTGCAATTAATTTACCAGACTGGGCGTTGGTTACACTATTTGCTGACGATACACAAGTAGGCGTTAAAGATAATAATATAGCTAATTTAACAGAAAAGACTGACGAAATTGTAATAAAATTAAAAAAATGGTTTGAAGCCAATGGGATAATATTAAATGAAGACAAAAGTACCGTACTAAATTATGCAAGCAAAAGAACAAATAAAATTATGAATAGCGAGGTGACATTTTTAGGTTGTACAATTGACTCTAATTTAAGGTATGAAAGTCATATAGATAAAGTTTGTAAAAAACTAGCTAGCGCTAATTATGCCTTATTCAAACTTAGGCCTATTGTTGACAGAAAAACTCTAGTATCGGTCTACTTTGCTTACTGTCACTCAATTATTAGTTACGCGATAACAGTTTGGGGAAATGCTCCGCAAATAGGACGAGTATTGATTTGTCAAAAAAGATCGTTAAGGATTATTTATGGATTGGAAAGGTTAACGTCAGCTAGAGCCTATTTTAAAAAGGCTAAGATAATGACAGTGGTATCGCTTTTTATTTATAAGTCGCTTTTAGAAGTCCACCAGCATAAGAAGGAGCTGCCAATGAAAATGGACGTACATAATTATAACACGCGAAATAGGGAGAAGTTGTGTATCCCAAAAACTAGACTGGTTAAAGCCCATAAACAAGGCCTTTCGTTAAAAATTCATATGTTTAACAAATTACCATCAGAAATTACAAGACTTCCTCTTAATGCGTTCGAACAAGTGATTAAGGTATTTTTCTTAAATCATGCTTTCTATGATGTAAACGAATTTATGAAATGTTCATTTTCTGACTTACACACAAAATTTAATTTCTATTGACATTTAATTTATTTAAGTTTAAATTATTTTATTTTTATATTTAATTATTTTTCAGTTATAAATTAAGTGATCGTAAATTATTTGACAATGTAATTATGGAAATTGTAAATTTTGACGTACCAATGTTATGCAATGTAACGAAATGGTTAATAAAAAATTTGAATTTGAATTGAATTTGATATTAACTTATATGCATTACATACTGATTTCACTTGTACCGCAACACAGTGTAATACAATCATATTTCCTTTGAACGTTACATCAAAGTATCTGTCATATTCTAATTCAAAAGGTAATAAGTTATTTACTTGCTACTGAAGGTTTTTTTTCTGTGCTTATCAAACATAAATAATACGGTCTAAATTTGTATAACTTTTTATTGTAACTTTGGTTACAACAAATTAGCTTTATTTTTGCTGACAATTTATTATTGATCACATAAATACGGATTTTCACTGCAAAAAAATCAATTACTTTGTGAGATTCTTTGTGAATATCAAGAAACAAGCTCCCCATTGTGCAAAATGTAAGTAAGTACTAATATACATTTATTTTATAGTCAGTTTGTTTCAGCAAATAATTTTAAAGTAACGTTTTCTTTACTGTTGTATTAGTGTAGAGATCCGCGAAGTGTTCTGTTAAGCTAATTGATCAATGAATTGAGTGGTCGCGGGTTCAAATCCCGCAACCATCAATGTATGTAGCTAGCGTAGTAAGTACGTATGTTTGTACCTATTTGTAGTGTATTTAAATGTGTTATTACCGTACCTAGACATTACAGAACACTGTGCACGTAGTTTTCCTTTCCTTAGTTAGATAGTGGTTATGATTATTGGGAAGATAAACTAATTATGATTATTATTTTATAGGTCGGACTCTGAGTACGCATCCAGCATTGAAGACGTGGCTCCATTAGAGGTGGTGCTACCTCGCCCGAGCAAGAGCAAGCCCAAAACCAGCGCGTCGTCGACCTCAACCGCTTCTACGCCTGCGCCTGCGCCTAAGCCGAGGAAGCGAAAGCCTACCATCAACCCAGTTGTGAACGTTGAAGCCCTAACTAGGTAAATTTCCTCCTTTTATAATAATATTTACCAAACTCACTCGCAATTATTGTACTAGCACTTAATTGTAATATTTGATAAAAGGTAAATTTTTAATAATTTACAATGAGTATTTACGAGTACAAGTAAAATAGTAAATGATCGAAGTACAACAAAACTAACAAAAAAAAAAAAAGATTTATCGATAAAAATATATGTTACTCAAATAAATATGTTTATTGTTCACAGACCAAAGAAAAAAACGAAGAGTTTGTTTGCAATCATCAATAAAGACGAGCAGGCAAGTACGAAGGAGACAACTCGTAGCATTGCATCGAGCTTCACGTCGCGGGTGTCTTCGGGCCAGTGTCGTCGCACTGCAGTCACCAGCGGCGACTTCTACATAGATTTGAAAATCTACCACACCGACGATGTTAAGAATGTTCCAGCCGAGGAACGCTATAAGAAAGCGCTTGCAGCGGTAAAACTCCAATGCGGTGAACAATCCCAGGAGTGGGAGGCTCTACAAGGGTTTATAAGTAGGGCTTATGTAATTTTTGAAGAGTGCGAACCAACTTATTATAGCAATAAAATAAACATAAAATAATTTGTAATTTTATACTTGTAAATATACATGTTATACAGTTTTTATTTTTTTACATTTCAATTATTCGTCATTATTTCTAGTAGATTACGAGTCTTTATTGTTTTTTAACTAATTCTTGGTTCTAAAATGCCTTTCTGCACTATTTGTAACGTGTCCATAGGTTCTACCTCTTGGGTAGGTCACTTGCGGAGTCGCTTGCACAAGCAAAATAACTCCACCCAGCCACACAGTGATGGTGTGGAAATCGTAGCATCTGCATTTCGCTCTCGTATCATTTCTTACCGATTAGTTGCAATTGAACTTGATCAAACTTCTATAGATATTTTCTTTAATTCTATTCATAACAAAATAAAATTACTTTTAGATGAAGCTTTAAGAGTACATACTTGCATTAAAGTGAATTTTGAATTATTTAGCATTTTCCTGTTATTCAAAAATAATATGCAGGAAATCAAATCCTTTGTTACAAAGAATTTTATACTTTACCACAACTATGATTATGATAATTTATTTTCTAAACTAGTGAGTATATTGAAAAAGAAAATGGAAGAATTTGAGGAAAGCCATAGTGGTTGGGCATTTTTGAGTAATTCACATTTAGAAATAAATGTAAATAAGTACCAGCCATTAGGTGGGTCATCTTATTTAAAATTACCTAAATTTATTCAAAGTAAGAAAGCGTGTATAAATATTCAAAACAAAGACCAGTGTTGCTTTTTATGGAGCGTAACAGCAGCTCTTTACCCGGCTCGAAATCATCCTGAACGAGTCTCGTCTTATCCCAATTTTAAAGATGTTCTTAATGTCAATGGGATATCTTATCCTGTCACATTCTCAGATATTAAGATTTTTGAAAAAAACAATCCCAAGTTAAGTTTTATCATTTACGGTCTAAAAAATTCTAAAAACATTATTGGCCCCGTATATAAATCTGAAAATACGAAAAACAAAAAAACTATTCATTTGCTATTGTTAGAAAACAACGCGACGTCACATTATTGTCTTATCAAGGACTTGTCGCGGCTTCTCAGAAATCAAATAACAGCACATCATGGTAAAATTTATTTCTGTGATACATGTTTAGTGTTTTTTACTACTTGTGAGGAACTAGAAAATCATATATGTAGCGGGATCGTCACTGTATTACCTGAAAAGGGGTCCGTCATAAAATTTAAAAATTATGATCGTAAACAAAACGTTCCATTTGTAATTTATGCAGATTTTGAGACAATTTTAGAAGTGCACGAGGACAAGTCTGATTCTGATACTCAAAATACAAAAACGCTGCAGCACCATATACCCTCAGCGTTTGCGTACAATATAGTCTGTACTGTAAACACTAGCTATAATCGCTTTGTATCATATCTAGGTTCTGACTGTGTTTCTAAATTTATAGAATCTCTTTATCGCGATGTTCGTGAAATTCATGCTATCTTATCCAAACATTTGCCTATGATTTTTACCGAAAAAGATGCATCCGAATTTTCGCAAGCCACTCGCTGTCATATATGTGATCACTTCTTATTTTCAGACAAAGTGCGAGATCACTGCCACATAACAGGATTATATCGTGGTGCAGCACACAGATATTGTAATTTACACTACAAAACACCTAAGTTTATTCCTGTCTTTTTTCACAATTTGGCAGGTTATGACTGCCATTTATTCATAAAACAATTGGGTGAAATGCCTGGAAATATTAAGATTATACCTAAAACTAAAGAAAATTATGTGTCATTTACAAAATTTGTCCCGATTTCCGATCAAGAATTTATGCAATTGCGCTTCGTAGATTCATTTAAATTTCTTGGCACTAGCTTGGATAAATTAGCAAAAACTATTAAAAAAGAAGAGTTTGAACATTTACGCATGCATTTTCCAATACCTACCCAATTTAATTTACTTACTCGCAAAGGTATATATCCCTACGAATACATGGATAACTGGGATCGCTTTAAAGAGCGATGTCTACCAGAAAAAGAAGAGTTTTACAGTTCCCTTACAAATGAGCATATTACAGATGAAGAGTATGAACATGCTCAATTAGTTTGGTCGCAATTTAACATTAAAAATCTGGGTCAATACACTAAATTGTATTTAAAAACAGACGTTCTCTTGTTGACTGATATTTTTGAAAAGTTTAGAAAAACTTGTAAATTTCATTATCAATTAGATCCTGCTTTCTATGTAACCGCTCCTAGTTTATCATTTGATGCAATGCTTTATAAAACTGGAGTCGAGTTGGAGCTCATAGATGACCTTGCCATAGTGCGTATGATTCAATCAGGCATCAGAGGAGGTGTATGCACGTGTTCGCACAGGCATGCCAACGCCAATAACAAATACATGAACGAATACGATCCCTTAAAACCAGATACCTTTATAGTTTACATAGATTGCAATAACTTATACGGATTCAGTATGTGTCAATCTCTACCACTATCGAATTTTAGATTTTTAAACCAGGTAGAAATTGAATGTCTTGATATTGCTAATGTTCCTGCTGATGCTGACTATGGTTTTATTCTTGAGGTTGACTTAAGCTATCCAAAAAAGTTGCATGACGGACACAATGATTTGCCATTTTGTCCTGAGAAATGCATTCCACCCGGGGGTAAGACTTTTAAGCTCGTGCCTAATCTTTACGACAAGTACTTCTACGTTATCCACTATGTTCACTTAAAAACATGTTTAAAACATGGGCTGGTATTAAAAAAAATACACCGTGTCATAACGTTTCAACAAAGTCCTTACTTAAAACAATATATCGATCTAAATACGAGTTTAAGGCAACAGGCTCAATCTACATTTGAACAAGACTTTTTTAAGTTGCTCAATAACAGCATTTTTGGGAAAACCTTAGAAAACAACGAAAAAAGAGTGAATGTACATTTAGTTAACGAATGGAGTGACCACAATAATATAACAAAAAAGAAAATAACTGCTAATAAATTAATTTCAAGTTCTAGTTTTCACAGTGCTTCAATTTTCACTGAAAATTTAGTTGCGATACAAACAAAACCTGAACAAGTGATTTTGGATAAGCCAATATACATAGGGTTTACGGTGTTAGAGTTATCTAAAAGCCACATGTATGACTTTCATTATTCAGTTTTTGAACCATCGTATAAAAACAAATTACAAATGTGTTACACGGATACGGATAGTTTCGTGTACCAAATTGAAACCGAAGACTTTTACAAAGATTTAAAGGAAACTTTCCTACATTATTTTGATACAAGCAATTTTTTCAAGGAAAATTTATATGGCTTACCCCTTCTAAATAAAAAGATTCCTGGACTTTTCAAGGACGAAATGGGAGGAAACATTATAACAGAGTTTGTCGGATTACGTTCAAAATTGTATTGTATAAAGACCAATAATACTACAATTAAAAAAGCAAAGGGAGTAAAGATGAGTGTTGTTCGCGATATACAAATATCAGACTACAAAAAAACCTTGTATCACGGCAATATAGTGCGAAAAACGAATGTTTTATTTAAGTCTATCAAACACGACATTTTTACTCGTAGTCTTAACAAAGTAGCGCTATCCAGTAATGATGACAAGCGTTTTGTTTCGGGTGACAAGGTATCAACGAGAGCTTGGGGGCACACATCCATTCTAAACATTTAGATAAGCATAACATTGAACCAAGAATTAGGTAATTACAATTAAATTATAATACTTTCCTTAGATGTAAGATTTTCTTTATTATAATAGATAAACAACCTAATTAAGTTAATATTAAGTTTCAAATATGTAAATTAATTATTTAGGTACGTTGTTTTATTTTGTAATAGAAATAAATGATGACAAATAATTTACTTGGGTTTTATTTCTTATACGTAAAGACGTTCACATTAACTCAATACATCATGTTTAGACATGTTTTAAAATGTGATGGTAATCATCGCGTAGAAACGGTGAAATCCTATGACATCGGTCACACGTTGGGAATCAATTTACTACATTTAGGTATTTTGCAACGCAGATAAAACTTTACAGGTTTGGACATGAAGTTAATTAATAGCACGTGGCATTGCCGGCTCGTCTCATATTACCTATTTGATATAAGCAATCAGTAGATTTTATTTAGTTATCAATTCGACTTCGTTGCGTTCAAACTTGTTTCGGTTAAAAGTAAAGATGGCTCAACGTAGTCACAGTCACCTTCTCACCTCACCACAAGCCAGCTACGTTCTTTCAATCAATAGTAGAGTACCCAAGCACGTAATTAAAATTGAGATCATGGAAGCAGTGGAAGTGTCAAACGATGAAGTGGACATTCAAAGTCGTGCAAAAACTCAATACATTGTGTACGAAAATTGCGATGATGTGTATTTTAGCACGCTACAGCTGATGTCACACATCAGTTCCAAGTTGCGAGACCGCAACGAAAGACCTACCTTGTGAGTGGGAAACAATTAATTTTCAATCAGGTATGTAGTATTTTATTATTTTTATTTTATTTTGTGTGATGAACTATTTACATACTTGTTCTAGGAACTATTACAATTTATTCACTTTATTCTATAGATAAAATCGACAGATTTCATTGTTTTTTTTCTTTTACAGAGAATGACTGACGTATATGATGATTTTCCTCAATACGCTCAAGACCCGTTACAAGACTTCACTCAGCAATACAAAGATTTATTTGGTGTGCAATCGTCGGAAATTAAACAAAAACGTAAAAAACGAGTTCCTCCAAAAAATAATAAGCGGAAAACTCCGAAATCTTTTGTGGTATGTAACGAACAGGAAGGCCTCAAGATGATCCAGATAAAAGTGGTGGACCTGGTCTACGAGCATGACCGAGTGAACTCGATCTCATCGTCAACGACGTCGGATGCTGACAGCGAGTGCGTGTTGCTTAGTGCACAATATGTGGTTCATGACACAATGGATGAAATTATGGACATGACTGAATGTGTAATTAAAAAGATTTCAAAAAAGTTATGTGGTTGTAGCTTCTAGTTTATTTAATATTTTATAAGATTTTGTTATCGAAATATAATAAAATAAATAATATTGAAATCAGTGCATGCTTTTTATTTCCATTTGGGGATATTTCGTGTCAAAGTAAAGAAAACACTTAATTAAATGATACAACTTTTATTTAATTAAAACAGAATTAATAAAATAAAATATTTTCTAAACACCATTTTTTTATACTTAAAACATTGCGTAATGCACAATATTTCTTATGATTAAAACAATTAAATAACAATATATCTTTACAATAGAGTTCGTTAAGATTTTTTAGATTAGGAGCACCCTTACAAGTAATATCTGAAACACTATTATGATCACACAACTCTCGCATCCATTTTACTTTTTCTTCCCCTATCACAATTATATTTTTATCCTTAAAAAAGGTTTTGATCATTCTTTGAAATTCTCTGTAGTCTATATAGCCCTCGCTCCATTGGTAACCTCTGTTTCTTTCTATCCAACGAACACATTTTTTTTCTTCATCACTCAGTGCAGAGAACGGATATGGAGGTTTTATTAAAAATACATGGGTGTACTTTGAAGTGGCTACTGCCATTTCCTTAACCAAAAATTCATTATTGACGTTTTTGAATCCTTGTAAATCAATGATTATTGTATTATAAATATTCATGATATTTTCTTTACTATGTTACTCAAAGGTTTGTATTCAAATAAACAATCATTCAAAATCAAGCAATAAGCAGCTGTTTGATCAGGTATTTCTTGATCTGTTTCAATTTCGACTCTCACGTCAATAGATTCTTTCAGCATTTCGTGTTGTCGTGAACAGTCAATAACGAATAAAGGGGCAACGTCTCTAAATTCTTTTAAACTCAGCAACGGCTCTGCACGACGTCCGTGGTACGACTGCTGAAATCTTGTATATTGTTCGTATAATAAAGTAAACTTGTCATCTGAGAAACTGACGTTCAATCCTTCATATGGATAATATGATGAATTTAAAAAGACTCTTATATCACGTACGTGACAATGATCAAACTCTGTCATTGACAATTGACTGTTGTGTTTGCGGTTGGTTTGTAAGGCAATTACAACAAATCGCGGTTTCTCTGTTTGGGATGAAGTTTTGATAGATCAAGTATGCTTACGTGTTTTAGGAAGTAATGGATATTCATACAGATCCCAATTACGAAATGCTAGTGGAATAGCGCGATCTTTCTCTAAATGCTTTAGTAAATTTATTCTTTCACGATCTGACACTTTAATATGTGGCACTCCAAATAATTTTACTAATTATAATGTCATCTACAGTTTCTCCTGTATTTAATTTAATAGAATTAAGATTCGTATTGCTTCTAAGTAACACTAACTCGTGTTTACAGTTCATGATTATATTTTCATAGTCTTCTGCAAATCCCAATATCTTGTTTAACGGAATGGACATGGAAAACGCTCCACCTCCAGTATTGTTTGTTCCCATAGTTGACCAACCCCAAACTCGTGCATATTTTGATTCATTTTCATTTAGAGATAGATAAGATTTTATTGTTGTAGTTATACCTGCATTTTTTATTTTATCTATTTCTACTCCATTTAATTCATACCGAATATCTTGAAATAGAAACAATGCAGGATTATTAATGAAATGTACATCCGATATTTTTGCTTTAGTTGTGGTGTTATATACATTCACCTTCCCCTCGATATACAAACTACTAAGTGAGGGCAGTACGTATAGATCTTGTTGATTAATAGGAATTCTTATTTCATCATTCTTGTTGAAACTTGTCACGTATGGTTTGTATGAATGATATTCGAAACTTTCGATACTGTTGTCGTATGATGTTTGTTGAGATATATTTAGAATATTCATTTTATCAACCCGATTAGCCTTAGGAATTCTTTATTGGTCTTGGTTAGCTTCTTTTTTAGCAGAAGCGGTGTGGCTTTGGGAGATGATCTTTTAGGACTGGCTCGGGTATACGATTGAGAAGGGTTTTTATTAAAATTTATCATTTTTTTCTAAAATGTAAATACAGCTGGACTTCTTCACCTCGCAAATTAACCTCTTTATTATCTGCGTCCAAAAGTCTTATGTTAATAGCGCTTATTGAAGATTGATTAACGGGAAAATAAATCAAGTTTTTAGGTATTTCAATTATTCTATAACCAGGTGGCACATTCGGTACAAATTCATAAATTATATGGCTAGCTTTCCCGTTTACAAAAGAACCACTAACTACATCGCATTCGATTCGCACGATGGTCGTTGATAGAATGCTGACAGGATACTGGGAATCAGTACTTATATTAGCATCGATTGTTTTCATCCCAAAACCTAAAATTTTAGCTAATGATTCTGTAGGGGTTGTAGCTCCCTTACACTTAGGTAGATGTAAGTTGTTAGTTGATGTAGTAAGTAAATAAGTAGTTATAAGTTAGAAAATGTAAAATAAGTTGTACGGGAGCGGAATGTTAATGAAAGTGTCCGTCACCGTTGAGAATGTTTATTACACTGAAATAAAGTTACAAATCAAGTAAAGTATGTTGCACAAGGACGCGTTGTCAGCTAAATTCGATATGTCGAGCGTGCTCGTACATGCTGCCAAATTTTAAAGAAAAGGAGGAGAAATGTTAGGGCGATGAAGCCTTGTCTAGTTTACGTGCAGCAGTTACGATCACCTCGTTTACGCTATCGTTGTCCGCGAGCCGCTCGTGCACCGCCGCGTGTGTTTGGGTTGGCTGCTCGGTGTTGTTGGAGTCTTGCCTGTTGTCAAGATTAATACTACAGCCTTGATACTTTCTTCTTAGTCGCAGTATCCCCCATGCAACGAAGGTCACAGTGATAAATCCGACTACGGTGTACAACAGATAGTTGTGTGTCTCATGTGTCAGCGATTGGACATTTAAAGTTTGTTGTTGTTCCTTGACCCTTTCGATTCTATTCTTCAATTCTTCCAGGGCCTCTTTATGATTTTCAGGGACAAATGTATGGTTAAAGTCAGTCAGTATGTGATTTATACTCGACTCGCGCATATACATTGTTTCTTCATTAGCTGGTCTCCAAACTAGTGTCATAGAGACGCTTTAATTCGAACGAGGTCTGCTGTTGTATGGACGGCTGATTCATGAACGATTGGATTTGTCTTGTGAAAAGTAATTGTTTATTGTTATAACGGTGCGTGAGGATGTCCCAGCAAGCTTCATAGTTTTCAGCCGACACAGTTAGATGTTGGACAATGCGTTCAGCTTCACCTTTCAGTTTGCCCTTGAGATGCTGCATCTTTTGGCCCTGAGTTAGCATCGTGTTGTTATGAATCGCCTCGCAGTACAGATCCATAAAAGTTGGCCACTGCGCATAGTTCCCGGTAAATATTGGTATCTCGATGGGAGGTAGGGAGCGCTGCTGGTGAGTGGTAGCATTTAGTTTGCGATGTAATTCTCGTTTTTTGGCCTCGAACTCAGCTTCACGTTTCGAGAATTGCTCTTCGTAGTCTAAATTGGTACCGATTAAAACATTGTCGATCTGCCAGAGAGTTTCATCGATGACCTTCCAACGAGTTTGCAGCATTTGCAGTTTGTCTTCGAGTTCCCACTTCTCGGTGATGGATTCAATGTCGATGTTGCGAATCATACGAGAAAAGGC
Organism: Anania hortulata; assembly: GCA_963576865.1. Lineage (NCBI taxonomy): Eukaryota > Metazoa > Arthropoda > Insecta > Lepidoptera > Crambidae > Anania > Anania hortulata. The sequence goes on along the minus strand of OY756402.1, from coordinate 19,289,720 downwards.
ACGAAAGTTTGTGTTTTGAAGGCTGATTAGCTCGTCAGATCTGGATAGCACTTCAGTTTCCGTAAGTTCACCAACCTTCTTTGCTTCTATAATTTGCTGCAAGGCTTCCTGTATATTTATGTATATCTTCGACAGAGTTTGATAAGCGTTGGTGGTAAAGTAGTCGTTTGATTGGTCGTTAAAAGTTGTTTATTGTTGATTTCGAACTCGCTCCACAGTGCTTCAAGAGCGTCCAGGCGTTTTTGGGCGTAGTCTGGCGTCTTTCTGATGGGAGAGTCCATTTTAAAGTTGATTACGATCTTCTCGATTCCTTCGGTGGTGATTTTCGGTGCATTGGTATCTATAAGTAGTAACTTATAATTTTGTAAATCCTCCTCTGTAATAATTTCAAAATTTGGTGTCTTTTTATACAATAATTCTTTTAAGCCTGGAGTTTTTTTCAGGCTCCGGTTTCCAATTTTCAAAATGAGGCCATCGTCATGAACACGCGTATTGCCGAGCATTAGTTTTCCTTTTATATTTCTAACACCATAAGGTATATCTTCTTTCATTACTTCAGATGACACAGACCATGATAAAGAATCATTTGCAATACTTGGTGATGACTGAAGAGATTTAAAGGAATTCTCATGCACTGTATCATGATCCTCACAGGGTAATGTGGTGAGGGTTTTGTTAGGTGTTTTACAATCTTCATTTCCTGAGTTTTGATCATCATCATCATAACTTTTGAAGTAATCAAAATCTTCATCTGAAATATTTGATGACTCGCTTTCGGGGCGTTTAGTTCTTTTAACTGAATGAGTTTTGTCTGTTTCTTCTTCTTTGTAGCGTTTGTCGTCAGGTCTACTAGTTAATAGTTTAAGGGGGTTCACAATAGGTTTAAATATTGTTTCCAAAGCCATGTCATTTTGCTTTTTTGAATCTTTTATCATTTCTACCTTTCTTTTCACAGCTGACGCTGACTTTACAATTTGTTCTTTGAGGTTCCGCTCCATTGTTAAGGATTCCACTCTGTTTGACTCCTCAATTTAAACTGGTTCTATGAAATGTAAGTATTAGTTACTTATATAGTAAATAAACAGTTTAATCCACTATAATGAATGTATCAAACTTCATTCTGTAACAGCCTTTGTTTCGTTCACAGTCCTTATTGATGACGACATAACTGTATGGTTTACTCCACACGGTTGAGCACATCTCACGGAACTGAGACCACGTCATGTCAGACCCTACGTGCTCATCGTAAATGTGTCTTAGATTAATATCGTCTTGTTTAAATAATATGATGAGGTTGGCATTATCTCTTACTAGTTGTTTGGGTATTTTCGTGTAGGTTTGATTAATGTAAAAACAGTCGAATGTTTTTATGACGCCCCATGGCAAAATAATCGCGTATATTGTTTTAATTTTCACATGCAACATCGTCAAATACGAATATTGCGTCAGACAAAGCTTCGTGTGGACTTAAAATTTGTTTATTATCATTATACTTGTAGTAAGATATGTCTGCAACTTTTTCCAATACTTTCTCCAAAAACACGTACTTAGGTTGATACAAAGACTTTGAATACACATATAGGTTCCGAAAACGGGGTCCATCCTGGTGTAGCAACAGACTAATTACTAAGTTGGTCTTTCCACAGTTTGAGGGGCCACAAACAATGCTCCGAATAGTATTGGGCAATAAATTCCCATGACGTTTAAGCTGATTTGAGGATACTGGACAAATACATTGCAATTTAAGGGATTCTTTTTGTTTCAAAAATCTCATTACAGTTGTTATTTTTTTTATTTTTTTACTCAACTGCTCTTTTTGATGGCTTTTAACGGAATGATGGAAACATTGTCGAGTTATTAAATTAAAAGGTTTCTTAAAACATAAAGATACTTGATGCTGCTCATCAACCAAATTTTTGATTAACATATTATTCACTTGTATTTAACACCATCCATTCGTAGTGTATTATTGGGCATTCTGTCAACCGAGTGAGCGCAGCGAACGGTCGGAAGCGAAGCGGACGACTGGGGGACAGAATGCCCAATAATACACTACTAAGAGTTAATTTGTCTTAATTTCTAACATTGCACTATACCCTGCATTAATCACTTTGCTTTACTTTTTTGCTTTACATTCTAGGAGAATGTTCAAGGAGAAAATTTTTTGCATGATGAAAACATAACACCGCCCATTGTGTAAGTTTTAGTAAGAATTACCTTCTGCATGCTATTTTGTGAACCTAATTTATTATAGGACATGATGACATTATTTTGGTTTGTAATTGTGTTTTGTGTTATAGGTCCCTTTATTATCAAGCATAATGGTAAAACTCTATACAAATCATTAGTAACCCTAAGACAACATATATTCTATCCACAATCACATCAATCGTCTAGCCCCATACTAAGCAAAGCTTGTACTATGGCGACTAGATAGTAGATAAACATACTTATATGTTTATAAACATTCAAGACTTAGTTACAAATGCTTATGTTTATCAAACAAACATTCGAACCCGCATCCACCGGGTTTATAGTCTAGAGCGCGAACCACTATACTCAGATGGTCGTATAATTAAGTGACCTACTCCTATTCTGTTAAGTATCTCTATTAAGTGCTACCTTGTAAAACGCGGGCTTAATAAAATGCTCAAGAGCAAGAAGTTTAAATTATTTAATTTTACCCTAACAGTACCTACATCACATTACAAACATGCGGATTTGGATTTTGAACCATAGATCAAGGATGACAATATACAGCTGCCAACTTTAGATGTTGGGATTAGCCAACAATCTCTTAAAATAAGTGCTTCTAAAATATATTTTTTTACAGATTACATAATGTTAATGAGGATGAAGAAGTAGGAACATCTCCAGTGCCAAGCACATCAGAGCAGGCACCCTCAACACCCACTGGTGCTCGTGGCCGTAGTGAGTAATCCAAAATAGCAAATTTATTTCCTGTGATTCAATAAATTACTTGTTGTTATGGCAGAAATCCTAACAAATTTAAATATTTAAAATGTGAACTTTTTCAGATAGAGTCATGAGAGAAAGGCAAGTGCAGAGATCATCTATTCAGATGTCTTCTCGTTCTGCACCTCGCAGACCAGGTGTTAATAAATTTTATTAGTTGATACATCTGCATTAGATATATGAGGTCCTATTTTATCAAAGTAGTACTTTATTACTGTAAATTTAAAAATTATATTGCTTTGTCCGACATGGTCCATAATGTCACCTGTACCTAACAAATAAGATCTAATGTAATTAAACATATGGTTATGCAATAAATTATTTAATTGAATAGATACCTTGCATTTTAAGGGCGATTCTACTGCTCATATTATATAACTTTTACATAAGGACAAGATCAAAATCCCAAAGAGGTTCTATTTATTTATGTGATTTTTTGCAGCTGCCAGAAGCGCTCTCGAAGAGTCAAGAGCCATGGTCCTCCGTATAGAGGAGCTTCGGGCCGAAGCTGCCCTTGAAAATGTGCAGACGCAAAGAACGATAACAATAGGCTAGTTTCCTGCGTCAAAAAAAGACTATTCTATTTAGTCCGTCAGTTAGATTATCAAAAAATATTGGACCCATATTTTGTCTTTTGTCAATCAAACAAAAAATTACGAAGATAAATCGCATTAAAGTTTGCACGTGACGTCACGCCTTGTTAAAAAGTGCGCAAGGCGTGACGTTACGCGGAACTTTAACAGGCTATACCTATCTTCATCATTTTTTGTTTGATTGAGAAAAGAAAAAATATGTGTCCAATCTTTTCTGTTAATCCAACTGACGGACTAATTAGTTTTTTTTAGGAAACTAGCCCATTGGCCTTATCGATTCTGTACGATTAATTGCAGAGAGTATTGATCGATTCAGCAGAAGGGTAATATTTTTAAAATCATTTTGAGATAACTAATAAAATTTTAATAAGTATAACAATCTAAATTATAGAAAGTAAAATCAATTGGCATAGTGCAAAGTGATTTTCCTTGAACACAAAAAGTCTGGTGTTCGATTCCCAGTTCGGGTAAATCCAGGAAATAAACTTTTCAAATTTTTTTTACTAGCTGGCACATATTCAAATTTATTTACCACTTAATTAAAACAATGTTATGGATCAAACCTTTCGTTATTGTCTTAAATTAATAGAAGAGTGGCTCATTTTAACAGTGAAATTAACAAAATTTTTTGTTACAGTATGGCCAACCTGCTGCTGATCAATAATGATAAAAAGCAAAAGAATAAGAGAAACTAATATTTTTTTTACACACTAAGTATTAATTTAATAAACAATACTTGTATATTCCTTTTGTATTATTTAATCAATAATTATAATTAAGAAATATGTACAATATATAATTTTATGAGGCATTAGGTTGGGCATTCTGCCACAAACAGTTAATTAACGCCTGTCGGCGCGCTCGGCCCAGCTGCAATTCGGAGAGGGTTCCGCGCTCGCCTCTCTCCCTACGTCCTCCCGCACCACTGGTCAGCCTGTGCTCACGCCTTGCCTCCTGATTAGTTAGTGGCTCATAGTGAATGCCTGCTCCATGTGCTATGTTATGAAGCACACAGCAGGCATTGACGATCTTTGCCGCTGCTGCAGGCGAGTAATGGAGCTTTCTGTCCACGAGCAAGCACCTGCATGATAGATACAGATATCTCAATAAAATAAAACAAAAAAATATACATAGATGGATGCTTATATGGTTTTCACTATCATTTATTTACACTTTACATAATTTCCTTGTTAGGAGTATATCACATACAGTTAATAGAAGTATTAGTGTTAGGTTGTATGGAATTTCTCAAATTTGTTCTTGCTAATGGTTTAGATTTGAAAAAATTATACACACCGAAACCGAGCCTTTAAAACTCCAATACATCTTTCCACCACACTTCTAGTTGTCATTTGGTGCTCATTATAATTGGCTTCTGGAGTATTATGCTCTGGGTTAGAGACCGGGGTCATCATTGTAGCACGCAATGGATACCCTGAGTCTCCTGAAGTAAAAATAATGATAATTAGTAAAATATTGTAAGTATGTGAACTTTTTTTAATTCTTATTATATTTTAATCTGTAAGTATATAGTAATATGCTTATCCAAAAGATATATATTTTCTCCTGATATGGTGTGGAGATTATCAATATATTGTTTAAGAGTATGATTTGCCCAGACTACACTATCATGTGTAGACCCAGGATAACTGGCATCTACACACAATATATTTAGCTCCACATCACATATCTAAAAAAAAAAGAAATAAATTAATGGAACACTTTCAGTATTGAGTTAAGATAATTATATACAAATTTTAATTATTTATTTAAATTTTATTGCACAAATAAAATGCTGGACTTAATGCAATTCGACCATTAGGCTAAACAGAGATGTTTTGTGGGCGTTGTGACTTGAATTTGGGTAATTTAATAAGTGGTTTAATTAAGGAAAGGTATATATTTTAATAGTTTTTTATATTCATTTTTTTATTCAAAAATTTGAAAGTTTATTTCCTGGATTTACCCGAACTGGGAATCGAACACCAGACTTTTTGCGTTCAAGGAAAATCACTTTGCACTATGCCAATTGATTTTACTTTCTATAATTTAGATTGTTATACTTATTAAAATTTTATTACTTATCTCAAAATGCTTTTAAAAATATTACCCTTCTGCTGAATCGATCAATACTCTCTGCAATTAATCGTACAGAATCGATAAGGCCAATTGTTATCGTTCTTTGCGTCTGCGCATTTTCAAGGGCAGCTTCGGCCCGAAGCTCCTCTATACGGAGGACCATGGCTCTTGACTCTTCGAGAGCGCTTCTGGCAGCTGCAAAAAATCACATAAATAAGTAGAACCTCTTTGGGATTTTGATCTTGTCCTTATGTAAAAGTTATATAATATGAGCAGTAGAATCGCCCTTAAAATGCAAGGTATCTATTCAATTAAATAATTTATTGCATAACCATATGTTTAATTACATTAGATCTTATTTGTTAGGTACAGGTGACATTATGGACCATGTCGGACAAAGCAATATAATTTTTAAATTTACAGTAATAAAGTACTACTTTGATAAAATAGGACCTCATATATCTAATGCAGATGTATCTTAACTAATAAAATTTATTAACACACCTGGTCTGCGAGGTGCAGAACGAGAAGACATCTGAATAGATGATCTCTGCACTTGCCTTTCTCTCATGACTCTATCTGAAAAAGTTCACATTTTAAATATTTAAATTTGTTAGGATTTCTGCCATAACAACAAGTAATTTATTAAATCACAGGAAATAAATTTGCTATTTTGGATTACTCACTACGGCCACGAGCACCAGTGGGTGTTGAGGGTGCCTGCCCTGGGCCCCGATCGCACTAATTTTTACGTAAACGGTTCGAACGTGAAACGTATCCAATTCGAACATGGCTACGATTCAATAACAATGCAGCTGGAAGCAAAATCCGTATTGTGCTAAATGTCATTAGTTGAATCGTTACCATTCGATAAAACTTTGTTTCTGTAGGGACGGCACACCTAGTATTTTTGAGTAATATCTGTGATTTGTGTATAATCGACACTCGATTAAGCAATTTGTTACTAGCCGCACTAGTCTTGTGACGCAAAAAAAAACTAAATGTCATTTAATGACAGCTTTCCTTGGACATACTCTGTCGCAAAGAGGAAATTAATAATCTGTGCAGCTTTCAGTCAGCTGTTTGTTTTATAGTTTAAAACATTAATTAAAACATAAAACATGATGCAAATGCTGCTCACGAGATACTGGCAGGACAATGTTACCACGGCGGTAAAACATATGTTTATCGCCCCTTAAGAAAAGTAGAAAAACAATAACTTGGATTTAGCTTCCATTGCTGACCTAGCTTTAATAAAAAAACCTTACTTATCTGAAGAAAACTCATACTCTGGAGACTCCCTTAATTCAAGAAGTAAAAATGTGTCACATAGTGTACCTACTTAGTGTGAGCACACAGAGCAAAGAAGCTTTAATCTTTGGTTAGTTTATGAAAGTTAACTTATGTATAAAGCATAGGTTTAATAAAGTTCTTTGTTTTCCATAGAAACATGAAATGAAATTATTTATACATCTATACTGTTTATTTCCTTATGTTCTCAGTTTACTTGCCTATTTTAATTTTAAATCATTGTAATTGTAGGTGTAATTCCCCAACTTTTTAATGATGCTATAATAGTAAGTAAGCATAACAAGTTATAAGGTTTATATTGAATGCTATTTCAACTTAACTCTATCTAGATATTATAGGTTTTTTGTTTTACAAGCAAGTTTAATTTTAGTGTGCCGAATAAACTAAAACTTTTTGATTGACATTTTAAAACATTATTTTTACTGCATATTTTCGACTAGTAGATTAAATAAGTATTATCTATTGTTACTACATAGTATTAGTAAAAAATTAAATTAATAAGATACATAACACAAAATCCCAAATGACAAACCAGTTTCAGCGTACACTAGTTAACAAACTTCAAGAGTGACTCTTTTCATTGTATCTTCCATTTAGTATAACCTGTATTGGCATCTATCTATATTTCTCAACAATTTATTGCATTAATACAACTACACATCTGAAATCTTAATAATTGTTTAACATTCCTGCCGCAGCTAGATATATTACTGAATTCTTCATTAGTAGTATGTATTTCATTGAGATATTACATCATTAATTAATATAATATTAACACTACATAATACATGACTGTCTCTATAATTTCACAGAAAAAAGTTATAATCATCTCATCTTTTCATCACAACAAAAACCTCATTGATGACCGGTGGTTCTAATTAATTTTACATTAACATTACAGAAACAGAGCTACTTTTGATTATTCTGTTGGAACTAAAATAGGTACCTAGTTAAGAGTGGTGAATAAGGGAACGGAAAACTTTCTAAAATAACTATTTTAGGATAATTACATAGGTATTTACATCTTTAAATGACTATATCTTGTAAATATTTTTGGTGTTATAGATTATGATGTATTCCAGTTTTCTGAGTAGATAGCTTGGGATTTAGATTTTAAGATATGTTAAGAAGAAATATTTTGTAAATAAAACAACTGATTATTGTATTCTTAAATTATCTAATATTTACTGTTTATTTACAATGTTTATCACTGTAATCACTGGGTGAACACTATTTTCTTGAGTGAGACCACTTCAAAGTAAAAAGGTGGTGAAAGAGTTTTCCAAGAATCCCATGGGAGTGTTATCGGCGTCACACACAACACAACATTACACTTTTTATTTACACTAGTTTATGCAGTTTGTAAGGCATATACACGTCTAATTAGTCAATTATTTCCAAAAATGGACGTGAATGAGGTGTTTTTTTGATCAGAATTAGGTAAATTTACTTAAACGTTTGAACTTGGTTGATAAAAAGTTGCTTTTTTCAAACCTTTCATTCATAGACATCTGACAGCGGTAACGGTTAGGTAGTGGTTTGGAAATGGCACGAACTTTTTTATCGCGATACCAAATGTCTCAAACGTAACGGAAGTGGTGTGGATGTGGTGTGGTAATGATTCGATTTTATTAGCGCGATCGGGGCCCAGATCATGCACAGATCGCCTATACTGCAGACCGTCAATGCCAAAGTGCGACAACCTTTGGCTGTATGGTGCCCTGTGGGATATCCCTGGTGATACAAATGCAAGGTGTCTCGTAAAGGCACGCTGTATGCTCTCAATGCGTTGGGAATGCACGGCGTATATGGGGCTCCATGCCACACTTGCATATTCCAAAACACTTCTGACTAGCGCGTTGTACAGAATGATCCGCGTGTTCATCTTTTTGAAGCCTTTTGTGGTCCTTTTGATAAACGCTAACATCTTTGAGGCTTTTTTGACTACGCTATTAACGTGCGACACAAAGCTTAGCTTGGAGTCAACAATAACCCCCAAGTCGCGCATCTCATTAACCTCCGACAGTACGACACCGTTCAAGTCATAATTTGAATGATTTTTTTTTTTCGTTTTGTAATTTTGATGTGGTAACATTTACTAGCATTTAAACACATAGCATTTGACTCGCACCAGCACTGAATATCGTCTAAGTCCCTTTGAATTAAATCCATGTCTCGGGAAGACTTAACGGTTCGAAAGATCTTTAGATCGTCGGCAAAAATACGATAAATCATATTAATAGCAACGGCAGTCGCGCCGGCGACACTTGCGGTTAAGCGGCCACCTGGCGTCCGAACCGTTAGGGCATAATCCAAGATGGCGGACAAAAACCTTAAAGAGGTTATAAATCTTGTCTGTTAAAAATTATACATTTTTTTGTGGTTTTGGCAATTACATGCAAGTTACATGGTAATGGTAATAATACAATTGCCTCAGTTGGGTTGACAGCATCCAGTAACAATGAAACACTTGAAAGAGTTAATTTGTCTTAATTTCTAACATTGCACTATACCCTGCATTAATCACTTTGCTTTACTTTTTTGGTTTTGCACCTTTAATATTTTTGTGTGATATTCTAGGAGAATGTTCAAGAAGAACATTTTTTGCATGATGAAAACATAACACCGCCCATTGTGTAAGTTTTAGTAAGAATTACCTTCTGCATGCTATTTTGTGAACCTAATTTATTATAGGACATGATGACATTATTTTGGTTTGTAATTGTGTTTTGTGTTATAGGTCTTTTTATTATCAAGCATAATGGTAAAACTCTATACAAATCATTAGCAACCCTAAGACAACATAAATTCTATCCACAATCACATCAATCGTCTAGCCCCAAACTAAGCAAAGCTTGTACTATGGCGACTAGATAGTAGATAAACATACTTATATGTTTATAAACATTCAAGACTTAGTTACAAATGCTTATGCTTATCAAACAAACATTCGAATCCGCATCCACCGGGTTTATAGTCTAGAGCGCGAACCACTATACTCAGATGGTCGTATAATTAAGTGACCTACTCCTATTCTGTTAAGTGATGTAATCTCTATTAAGTGCTACCTTGTAAAACGCGGGCTTAATAAAATGCAAGAAGTTTAAATTATTTAATTTTACCCTAACAGTACCTACATCACATTACAAACATGCGGATTTGGATTTTGAACCATAGATCAAGGATGACAATATACAGCTGCCAACTTTATATGTTGGGATTAGCCAACAATCTCTTAAAATAAGTGCTTCTAAAATATATTTTTTTACAGATTATATAATGTTAATGAGGATGAAGAAGTAGGAACATCTCCAGTGCCAAGCACATCAGGGCCCCGATTGCGCAAATAAAATCGAATCATTACCACACCACATCCACACCACTTCCGTTACGTTTGAGACATTTGGTATCGCGCTAAAAAAGTTCGTGCCATTTCCAAACCACTACCCAACCGTTACCGCTGTCAGATGTCTATGAATGAAAGGTTTGAAAAAAGCAACTTTTTATCAACCAAAGTTCAAACGTTTGAGTAAATTTACCTAATTCTGATCAAAAAAACACCTCATTCACGTCCATTTTTGGAAATAATTGACTAATTAGACGTGTATATGCCTTACAAACTGCATAAACTAGTGTAAATAAAAAGTGTAATGTTGTGTTGTGTGTGACGCCGATAACACTCCCATGGGATTCTTGGAAAACTCTTTCACCACCTTTTTACTTTGAAGTGGTCTCACTCAAGAAAATAGTGTTCACCCAGTGATTACAGTGATAAACATTGTAAATAAACAGTAAATATTAGATAATTTAAGAATACAATAATCAGTTGTTTTATTTACAAAATATTTCTTCTTAACATATCTTAAAATCTAAATCCCAAGCTATCTACTCAGAAAACTGGAATACATCATAATCTATAACACCAAAAATATTTACAAGATATAGTCATTTAAAGATGTAAATACCTATATAATTATCCTAAAATAGTTATTTTAGAAAGTTTTCCGTTCCCTTATTCACCACTCTTAACTAGGTACCTATTTTAGTTCCAACAGAATAATCAAAAGTAGCTCTGTTTCTGTAATGTTAATGTAAAATTAATTAGAACCACCGGTCATCAATGAGGTTTTTGTTGTGATGAAAAGATGAGATGATTATAACTTTTTTCTGTGAAATTATAGAGACAGTCATGTATTATGTAGTGTTAATATTATATTAATTAATGATGTAATATCTCAATGAAATACATACTACTAATGAAGAATTCAGTAATATATCTAGCTGCGGCAGGAATGTTAAACAAGTATTAAGATTTCAGATGTGTAGTTGTATTAATGCAATAAATTGTTGAGAAATATAGATAGATGCCAATACAGGTTATACTAAATGGAAGATACAATGAAAAGAGTCACTCTTGAAGTTTGTTAACTAGTGTACGCTGAAACTGGTTTGTCATTTGGGATTTTGTGTTATGTATCTTATTAATTTAATTTTTTACTAATACTATGTAGTAACAATAGATAATACTTATTTAATCTACTAGTCGAAAATATGCAGTAAAAATAATGTTTTAAAATGTCAATCAAAAAGTTTTAGTTTATTCGGCACACTAAAATTAAACTTGCTTGTAAAACAAAAAACCTATAATATCTAGATAGAGTTAAGTTGAAATAGCATTCAATATAAAGCTTATAACTTGTTATGCTTACTTACTATTATAGCATCATTAAAAAGTTGGGGAATTACACCTACAATTACAATGATTTAAAATTAAAATAGGCAAGTAAACTGAGAACATAAGGAAATAAACAGTATAGATATATAAATAATTTCATTTCATGTTTCTATGGAAAACAAAGAACTTTATTAAACCTATGCTTTATACATAAGTTAACTTTCATAAACTAACCAAAGATTAAAGCTTCTTTGCTCTGTGTGCTCACACTAAGTAGGTACACTATGTGACACATTTTTACTTCTTGAATTAAGGGAGTCTCCAGAGTATGAGTTTTCTTCAGATAAGTAAGGTTTTTTTAGTATAGCAATAGAAGCTAAATCCTTTTATTATTGTTCTTCTACTTTTCTTAAGGGGCGATAAACATATGTTTTACCGCCGGGGTAACACTGTCCGACCAGTATCTTGTGAGCAGCATTTGCATTTGCAAGTTGTAAATAATGTAACCTAAAATAGTTATTTTAGAAAGTCTTCCGTTACCTCACCACTACCCATCTTAACTACCTGTTTTAGTTCGTACAGAATAGTCAAAAGTAGCTCGGTTCCTGTAATGTTAATGTAAAATGTTCAATTAGAACCACCGGTAAATACTTACATTATTATATTAATTAGTGATGTAATATCTTCCTTAAATGCATACTAGCATTGAAGAATTCAGAAATTTATCGGCACACTAAAATTAAACTTGCTTGTAAAATAAAAAACCTGAATTATCTAGATAGAGTTAAGACTTTAGAGTTGAAATAGCATTCAAGATAAAGCTTGTAACTTGTTATGATTACATAGTTCATAGCATCATTAAATAGGCAAGTAAAATGGGAACATAAGGAAATAAACAGTACAGATATATAAATAATAACAAGTTTCTATGGAGAACAAAGAGCTTTATTTTATTAAACCTATGCTTTACACATAATTTAACTTTCTTAAACTAACCAAAGATTAAAGCATCTTTGCTCTGTTTGCTCACACTAAGTAGGTACACTATTACACATTTTTACTTCTTGAATTTTATTATGGGAGTCTCCCGAGTCCTGCTGGCTGATGAGTTTTCTTCAGATAAGTAAGGTTTTTTTATCATAGCTAGGTCAGCAATGGAAGCTAAATCCAAATTATTGTTCTTCTACTTTTCTTAAGGGGCGATAATCATATGTTTTACCGCCGTGGTAACATTGTCCTGCCAGTATCTCGTGAGCAGCATTTGCATCATGTTTTATGTTTTAATTAATGTTTTAAACTATAAAACAAACAGCTGACTGAAAGCTGCACAGATTATTAATTTCCTCTTTGCGACAGAGTATGTCCAAGGAAAGCTGTCATTAAATGACATTTAGTTTTTTTTTGCGTCACAAGACTAGTGCGGCTAGTAACAAATTGCTTAATCGAGTGTCGATTATACACAAATCACAGATATTACTCAAAAATACTAGGTGTGCCGTCCCTACAGAAACAAAGTTTTATCGAATGGTAACGATTCAACTAATGACATTTAGCACAATACGGATTTTGCTTCCAGCTGCATTGTTATTGAATCGTAGCCATGTTCGAATTTGATACGTTTCACGTTCGAACCGTTTACGTAAAAATTAGTGCGATCGGGGCCCTGGTGTTTCTGCACGGACTTCTGAACGGGTCGCTGGGGTGTGAGGCGCTTATGGAGGGAATCTCGATTGGCGTTCCCTCTCACGTGCCTCGTAAGCCACTTAGCAGATTATTTGCACTTCCTCAATGCAAAACGAATGTAGGAGGACATGCCCCTTTGGTCAGATGCTGCGCCTAGTATAACTCACTAAAGGGACGTGAGTGGAGGCCTGGATGTTTTTCGCGACAAGTTGCCTAAATTTAAAGCAAATCTTCGCGAATTGCTGAGCGGTGAAGACTGAAATGGTATAGGAGTTTGAAACCAATATTGCTATTATTTTAATAGGCGTGCTAACTTCTGTATAAACTCCTAACAAGTACTGTTTGTTATAAATGCCGTGTACGCCTGTAAGAGGTATATATATAAGAAGCTTATTTTATAGTAGTTTTAGTTTTAAATGTTTTGTATATGTACTGTTGGTGTACCTTTCCAATAAAATAAAAATAAAAAAGTATATTTTAATTGTGTTAGTTGCATGAGTATTAGTGAGTCAACAAAGCGTTTAAAAAAACCACAAGTGATGTACGGTGCCTAAAAGTTATACTATTGGGTACATACTTCAGTATTGGCAAAATGATTTTGAGCCACATTTTGTAGTGGGCCAACATCTCGCCCCAAAATTCGTGCAACTTTTTCTTCGAGAGGGGATAAAACTACTGCAGTGTTGAGGCCTCCGCCGGTGCCACGTTGATTTGCATTAATACTAACTAGTTTGCCCCTTATTCTGCACTTAAGGTCATTTCACACCTGAAAGATGAAAGGTTTAAAAAATAATTGAGGAACTGAGGGCTTGAGTTTCAAAATTATTTATAGTAAGCTTTTGAAATGTGCTGAAACCTTGGTCCACTCCTTATGTGATCGTTCTGGCCCTTCCACATTAAGGGTCTCCGCAACCTCTGCCCAAAGGCGAGTGGCTGTTGCACGGGCCTCTTTCGACCGTACTTTTCCTAAGGCTAGGTCAGGATGCTCCAGCAGAAATTGAACTAGTAGCTCTAGTTAACGCACCGTGGTAACTCTTCGGTTCGATTCCATTTTCTACAAAACAAAAAATAATTAGATGCATTTTGATTTTACTGCTATCCTACTCTTTAGAAATGTGTTCAAATGTGTTGTAAATACACAAGACTTAAATTCTACAAAGAGGAATAAGTATTACATACTTCTTTTGAAGGCGAAAACTTTACATAGAGTACGTCATAAAATGTTAGAATAAACTTTCCGAGTTGCGTGCGATCAAAATCACAACAATAACAAACAAACCGTGAGATTGACATTGACAGCCAATAGTGTCAACTTTTTTTTTTTTGCATTAAAATACTAGTGTGGCTATTAATGAAATGTTGAATCGAGAGTCAATTATGCTAAAATCACAGTTAGTATTAAAAAATACTAGGTACGACATCCCTGTAGATACGAAGTTCGTCCAAATGGTAACGTCTCAGTTATGGTTGATCTAATGACATTTAGCGCAATACGGATTAAGCTTTCAGCTGACTTGTTATTGAACCGTAACCATTTACGAATTGGATACGTTTCACGTTCGAACCGCTTCCGCAAAAAATAGTGCGATCGGGGCCCTGGGCTTACTTTGCCGCCACTCGTCATGACAGTAGGTAGGTTTTAAATTTCAAAAGCAAGAACTCAAACGGCTCCAAGCTGTCATCCCGTGGCATTTAATAGGATGATTATTGCTATACCCGGCCCTACACCACTTGAATTAAATCACCTTTTTATTTTGTAATTTACTTAAACAAAAATGATATTGAACTACTATTACATCTATCGAAATAGGTGACTAGTTAGTATTAAGTTAAGTAGTTAGTATTAAAATTAAATTATTTAAATGATAGCATATCGATCCGTGCGATCTCGATAGATACTAGTGATGGGTTGTCGAAGTTTTTACAGTCGACGAAACTAGACTGTTAAATTTCGTTCATGGACGGGTCGATCAACTAGTTAAATTCGTCGACTAGTTAACATGTCGTCTCGCCGACTATTATCGTTGTATTAAACGTTAGACTTGACGATTAACTTAGACTAGATGAGACGTACGTTGCGGTTGGTTTAGTGTCCTATCATCTTAGAGCGTTTATTTTAATAATAAAGATCTTATTCCTCTAAGTTTAGAGTTTACTTTGGTTTGTTTTAACGTGAAGTAACGTAATAAGCGGCCACGTTAAAGAGTCGACATTGCATTGCGCTTTGATAAGAACGTGGGGACTATCGTTTAGTAGTTTACGAATTTAACTAGTAAATCAAAAAACGGTAGAACGTCGAAGCGTTGATTGCACGTCGACGGTTAATTTAACTAGTCCGTCTATGTAACGCTCATGTCTAATAGATTCTACATCACTACTTCGTCAGGTGCCGGCGCAGGCGGCCGCACTTTGACCGACCGCTGCGCTTTCTTTTAGTTCCGGTCATGCATCTGTCGTGATTATATGTGTGATACGGATGCGCTTCCGGCTTCCGTGCGCGTCGTAGTATCGAAAAATCTGTCATTTATTAAAAACACTTCGTTCTGTGATAGTAAGTCAATGTAGAACTATCCAAAAGTCTCAATGTGAGTGTGTGTGTTAGTAGTAAGTGTAATAAAAAATTTAGGAACTAGAATACCTAAATCTTGTGTTTCGATAATGATGAATGTTATCGCGTTTTTATTTTTAATCATGCTAAGTTCGATTTTCGGTAATAAGGAACAGTGTGTAAATAAACCATCACTGTAGAGATGATTCAAATTTTTAAACACGCCGAGTTATCATAAAATTATGTTATTTTGAATTTCATTCAGTTAGAATAATCTACTTATCGTTTTCGGTTAGATTTAATTACATTTCTCGATAATAAACTTGAATACCTAATACAATAAATCTTAACATGATTTTGGATAGCTCGTCAGTCCACAACCTGAGAAAGTGTGATGGAAAATTTGAATCACTGCCTAGTCTGGAAACACACTCCCCTGTCAGGGAGGGATTCCCTGAAGATCAGTGTAGGTACTTACCTGATAAGCTGATAAGAAGGCCGTTTTACCATAGGTAAGCTTCTAACTTAACGCTATAAATTTTACACACCGTATATCGGTAAGACATGTTGATACTAGTGACACTAACACCAATTAAATATGTCGGCTAATGCTTTGTATATCTCACACATGTTTACGTAAATAAAAATTATCTTATCTTATCTTAACTTAAAATTTACTTACCTAAGAATTTTTATTATTATGTTTTTATTTGTTTGTTTTAAATGATGTACCTAGATTTTCAAATTAGAAAATTTAAGCCAAATTTTTGTATTAACAAGGTTGAAGGTTATTCCCCCTCATTTATTCAAGCCAAACATCTGACCGTGTAGGTATAAGTTTATGAATGAACTCCGGCCATTTTTCACGTCTGTTTAGTATTTCTCGCTCTGTACAAGGGGAAGGAATAAGACAGATAATCAGATGGTTATTATACGTACTAAAGATAGGACGAGTTTATGCAATATGAAGTCAATGTTGTTGATTTTGATTGTGTTTTTTAACTTTTTTAGTTTTTATGGTACACATTTGAAAGTTGGTTTTTA
Source organism: Anania hortulata (assembly GCA_963576865.1). Classification (NCBI taxonomy): domain Eukaryota; kingdom Metazoa; phylum Arthropoda; class Insecta; order Lepidoptera; family Crambidae; genus Anania; species Anania hortulata. The sequence goes on along the minus strand of OY756402.1, from coordinate 19,272,811 downwards.
CGATTGCTTATCACCTATATAGTCACAGGTTAACGGGATGTACACTAATAAAATAGGACCTTATATAGAAAACCGACTCACACAGACAGATATTTGCACGCCTCTTCGCATCATCATCCTCGCCATCTTTAATCTGTTGTCTCGTCTTTGGTTAATAGAGCCCATAACTTATGCGACCCTGAACATGTGAAAATAGAACTCGATCATGTTCAGGAGGTACTTAGAAAAAACGGCTACAGTATGTGAAGTAGAAGTAAAACCACTGGAGTATTTTATTACCTTTTTATTGTTCACTTTCACTTTTAATCACAAACTAACAGAGTTACCACTCAGACCGTACACCATCACTTCCCAACAAGAACTGACGATTATTCGAAGAGCTCGTGCTTATAAAAGCAAGAGTGGGGCGATTTGCCATGGGGATAAACCAATGAGATTCGTCGGCCAATCACAGAGTAGCATAATTATTAACCTTAATTAGTCGTTTAGTGACTCTTTTTATAAAATATTCTTAATTAAGGTATTAAAATTACTTTTACAGATTAAAAAATATAGTTTTAGAATACAATTAATAATGATTAGCTTACATTCGTCCATCCTGATAAACAAGTGGCGTCCTCGCCCAAAATTGTTATGTGTTACTTGGTTTATAATTATTATTTATACTCGTACAAGGTTTATAAGTTTATTCATTGTTCACATTACATTGTATAGAACACCATAATGTACACTTTTACGTGATAATATGCGTAAAAAATAATAATAATAGAAAACTTAGATATCTGTAAGATAAGAGAGCGCAAGAGATAATTTCAACACTCACGGCACAGCTACATAATACTGCACCTACAATACTACTATACAACCATACTACTATACTACCATACTACCATACTACTGTACTACAGCTGTCGAGCGCAATTAATAGATTAATTACATCTTGCTTGAAGTGCAGTGTTGCCACTTTAATACAACCTATGTTAGGCGTAATAACATTTGCCAAATACTACTTTCAATACTACAATGCCGCCCATGTGAGCTGTTGCGACAAAAAGACTAATCTCATTTGAATATTTAAATATTAGGGGTTTTAATCTTATATGATTTACTGGACTACTGGTTTGTTTGCTGATCTAAACTTATGATCAGCACCTTAATACATTAATGTTAAAAACATTGAAAATCAAATGTATTCACACAATATGCATAACTGAAATAGGTGAACATCTGTTTACAAGGTGGCTATTTGATCTATTAGACAAAAAATGAGATTTACAATTCTTCATCAGAATCACTGTTGTTACTATTGGATTCGTCATATGCAACATTCTTAAAGGAAAGCCATGGGTGAATTTTATCAACTGGATACACTCCTTTATATACAGGCTTACCCTTTTTTTTTGTAATAGGTGTATCCTCTACCTCATAACGGTCATTTTGCAAAACATTGATAATTCGGTAAGGACCTAAACATTTAGCTATCAACTTTTTGCTTTTACCTTTTTCTACTACTTCTCGCTCTATCCTAACCAATTGACCTAATTTAAATTTACGAGCTGGTATGCGAGTTTTATCAAAGCTATGTTTTTGTTTCTTTTGATTAGCAGTAATTTTCTGATGAGCCTCTTCCCTAGTTTTTTCTAAATTTACTACAACATTTTCGTCCTGATTTTCATCAGGGGAAACAGAAAATTTTAATGCACTGTCACATTCTCCAGTCAATCTTAAGCCAAACAAAACTTCTGCAGGAGTTTTACCTATTGCTTTATTGATAGTGTTATTTAGGCACCATTGGACTTGAGGCAAATGTTCGTCCCATTTACGTTCATCTTGACCGTATGTTTTTGCCGTTAGAGCGTCTAAAACTGTGCGATTATATCGTTCGATTTGGCCATTAGCCCTTGGCGTAGCTACAGCATTTAAAACATGATGTATGCCCGTGCCAGCAATAAACTCTTTGAAGTTGGAACTTGTGAAAGAAGTGCCTCTATCCGTGATGAGTCTATTAGGAACGCCAAACAGAGCAAAATAATGTTTAAAAATATTGATAGTTGTTGTACTTTTTGTATTTTTAACTGCTTTTAGATAAATGAATTTCGTAAACGCGTCTATAATAAGTAAAATGTATTTGTTTTTCCGTTTACTTTCATTAAATGGCCCTAGATGGTCGGCATGCAATGTGTGAAATGGCATAGGTTCTTTGGGTATAGAATGTAAAAATCCCGACTTTTTCCCACTAGGTTTCTTACCATGTGCGCACTGAAGACAAGCTTGTACGTATTTTTTTATAAATTTGTTCATCTTAGGAAACCAATACTCAGTTTTCACCTTATCTAAAGTCTTTTCATATGAAAAATTACCAATATGATCATGACACGCCTGTAAAATTTGCCATCTCACACCCTTGGGTGCCAACCACTTAGGACCCTGTTCCGTAAGTCTGTACACTAGATTACGTTTTAAACAGTAAATTTTTTTTATGTTAATAATGTCGTCAGCCTCTTTATTTAAAAGAATTTGTTTTATCCTTTGAACCTCTTCATCATCCATCTGTACAGTTTCTAACCAATCTGAAGAAATTTGAAAAATTTGTGCCGTGCAAATACTTTCTAAGCTACCATCTTTCCCATTGACTGGATTGCGGCTGAGAGCGTCAGCATGACTCATTGCGGTGCCTGGTTTGTATATAATGTCACAGTCAAACTCTTGAATAAGGCTCCACCAGCGGGCAACACGTGGTATCATATCCCGTTTTAAAAACGTTGATCGTAAGGAATTACAATCAGTGACTATAGTGAATTTAATACCTAGCAGACACGGTCTAAATTTGCAAAGAGAACTTATGACGGCAAGTGTTTCTAATTCGTATGCCGAAAAGTGTTGCTCCTCTGGTGAAGTCTGTCTGCTGTAAAACGCTACAGGCTTTAAAGAATTATTTTGTTTTTGAAGCAGGATGCCTCCTACTCGATGTTTACTTGCGTCTGTGTGTAATTCGGTTTCTAATAAAGGATCATATAAACTGAGAATAGGACGAGAAACAAGTTTTGTTTTAAGCTCCTGAAAGGCCTGCTTTTGATCAGAGTTCCACTCCCAAGGACAATTATTTTTGAGCAACTTCGTTAATGGTTTAGCAATGCCTGCAAAATTTTTAATAAATCGTCTAAAAAAACTGGCCAAGCCTAAAAATTGCCTAACGTTATGAATATTTTGAGGAGTCGGAAAATTTTCTACAGAATCAGTTTTTTGTTTGCCTAGCTTGATGCCGTTACTTAACGGCAGAACCGTTACTTCAAAGCCCAGAAAATCAACAGAATTTTGAAAGAATTTACATTTAGACATTTTTAACGTTAAACCTGATTCTTGAATCTTTTTAAAAACCATCTCAAGTTAATCTAGACCATCTTCGATTGAAACAGAGGGAATTAGTATGTCATCCATGTAGACTACAACAGAGTTGAATCGTAATTTATCTAGTACTTTATTTAGCCTTTGAAACACAGCAGAGGCATTAGTAAGCCCAAAAGGCATTCTATTAAACTCATACTGCCCCTCAGGAGTTACAAAGGCAGTTTTTGGTTTAGCTTCGTCAGTTAACTCAACCTGGTAGTATCCAGAAGCTAAGTCAAGGGATGAAATTAATTTAAATCCCGACAAATAAATAATAAGAATGAGTAAACAAGATGTAGTAAATGAGCTCCACAAAGCAGCCAGAAGACATTTTTCTCGCCGACATACCATCATCAAAGGGATAGATGATTTATGGCAAGCTGATCTTATGGATTTCCAAAAATATTTATCGTTGAATAAAGGTTATAAGTATGTACTTGTAGTGATAGATGCGTTATCCAAATATGTATGGGTGAAGCCGTTGAAGTCAAAGTCTAAAACATGTGTTACGAATGCAATGCATAATATATTGTCTGAATCAAAACGAAAGCCTAAAAATTTACAGACAGATTTAGGTACAGAATTTTATAATGATTATTTTAAACAATTAATGAAAAGTAACAAGATTAACCACTATTCCACTATTCCGTTAAAAAAGCCTCCATTGTAGAACGAGTTATAAGAACTATAAAAGCTCACCTTTACAAAAAGTTTAGTTTATGTGGACGGTATCAGTGGTTACAGAGTAATTTATATTCCGTTGTGCAACGCTATAACAATACTTTGCACCGCATCACAAAGTATAAACCGATCAATGTTAATCAATCGAAAGAGATTTTAGTTAAATATAACATCATTAAATCCCAAAAACCAAACATAGTACGTAAAAGATCAACTTTTAAAATTGGTGATTTTGTTCGTATAAGTAAACACAAAGGACATTTCTACAAAGGTTATACACCTAATTGGTCTACAGAAATATTTCGCATAGTAAAAATCAATCAAACCTGTCCCCAAACATATCAAATAGAAGACAAAAACAATCAAGTTATTCTAGGCTCTTTTTACGGATACGAGTTACAAAAAACTAAATTTCCTGACCTTTACCTCATTGAAAAAGTTTTAAAGAAAAAAGGAAACAAACTTTTTGTAAAGTGGTTAGGATTAAGTAATAAAGAGAATAGCTGGGTAAACAAAAGTGAATTAGTTCTCTAGAATGATATATAAATAATACAATACAATTTTGTGGTCCAGGAATAAAACTTCAAAAACGGATTCTAAAAGGCGATCGAGGGGTAAACGAACTAAATAAAGCCTGCATGTATCACGATATCGCTTACATAAATAAAGATTCTGGATCAAGACGCAAAGCTGATTTGGAACTTCTGAATATGGCTAAAAAGAGATTGAAATCGAAAAATGCTGGCAAAGGTGAAAAAATTGCTTCGTGGATAGTAAAAAATGCTATGAAAGCGAAAATAAGGGCTGGCAGTGGAATTAAATAATTTAAGAAAGGCATAAAAAAAATACAGTACCAATTAAAAAAACATTAAATCCAAAGACCACAACTCTGCTATAAAATATGCGTATGCAGCTGCAAAGAAACTATTTAATAGCTAGAAAGGAATACGTTTGCCACGTGTTATTCTTCTTCCAAAGTGTGGAGGACTCTTACCACTTATTCCTATATTTGCGGGACTGTCTGCGTTAGGTTCATTAGCTGGAGGAGCAGCAGGTATAGCGAAGGCTGTAAATGATTCTAAAGCTGCCCAGAAAAGTCTTCAGGAATCTGAAAGACACAACAGAATGATGGAAGCGGTGGCTCTTGGAAAAGGGCTATATATTAAACCTCTTAAAAAAGGAGCTGGTTTATATTTAAGCCCACCAAAAAACTGATAAAGCGGCTACCCAGACGTGCGCTAACAAACCTAGATATACTAAAACATGCTAGTGATATTCCATACTTTCGTGGTGTTTACATAAGAGACACATTACCTTTGAAACCTAGAAAGATAGAATGTGGAATATTAAATTTAGATAGCAACGTAAATCCTGGTACCCATTGGGTAGCCTTTATAAAGCAAAACAATTACGTAGAATATTATGATAGTTTTGGTAATTTAAAACCTCCGTTAGAGTTTATAAAGTATATGCAAGGCTTGTCTATCAACTACAATTATGTAAGGCTTCAAGCTTACGGCACTACTAACTGTGGTCATTTGTGTCTATTTTTTTTTTTTAAATATTGGAAAATGCATTTATATAATGAGCGAAGTAAATAAATGTGGCAGTATAAGAATGTCTTTCACTGTGTCTATAACTGGAAGAGAAGCTTCTCTTTCAACAAACCACTCCCCAACGTTGAAACTTCGAGGAGAATATGAATGTGGTCTTTTGTATTTCTCAACTTTCAACTCTATTCCTAATATCGATGAAAGAAATAATAAGTTTTATTATGGTGAAAATGAAATCATAGAAATTCCTGAAGGTTCTTATGAATTTCAAGATATTTGTGATTATTTAAAGAGCAATATAAATAATACTGTTTTGAAACTAACCTGCAATAATAATACATTAAAAACAAGCATTTTTTGCTCTAAAGATGTTCATTTTAATAAAAGTGCATCACTGGGTAAAATCCTAGGTTTTGGAACGGAAGTAATAAATGCGAATATAAGCACTGATTCCCAGTATCCTGTGAGCGTTCTATTAACAACCATCGTGCGAATCGAATGCGATGTAGTTAGTGGGTCATTTGTTAACGGTAAAGCCAGCCATATAATTTATGAATTTGTGCCTAATGTTCCACCTGGCTATCGAATAATTGAAATACCTAAAAACCTAATTTATTTTCCTGTGAATCAAAAATCTATAAGCGCTATTAATATAAGACTGTTGGATGCTGACAATAAACAGATAAATTTACGAGGTGAAGAAGTACAGCTGTATTTACATTTTAGGAAAAAATGATAAATTTTAATATAAGGTTATCTACATCGAGTACTCAAGTTAGTTCTAAAAGAACATCTCACAGAGGCACACCACTCCAGCTAAAAATAAGCTTACCAAGTCCAATAAAGAATTCCTTAAGCTAATTGGTTTAATAAAATGAATATTTTAAACATATCTCAACAAACATCATACGACAACAGTATTGAAAGTTTTGAGTATCATTCATACAAACCATATGTGACAAGTTTCAACAAAAATGATGGAATAAGAATTCCTATCAATCAGCAAGATCTATACGTGCTTCCTTCACTAAGTAGTTTATATATCGAGGGAAAAGTAAACGTATGTAGCACCACTATTAAAGAAAAGGTAGCAAATGTACACTTCATCAATAACCCAGCATTATTTCTGTTTCAAGACATTCGATATGACTTGAATGGAGTAGAAATAGATAAAATTAAAAATGCTGGTGTAACCACAACAATAAAATCGTATCTATCTTTAAATGAGAACGAATCAAAATATGCTCGGGTTTGGGGGTGGTCAACTGAAGGAACAAATAATGTTAGCGGTGGAGCATTCTCCGTATCCATTACGTTAAACAAGATATTAGGTTTTGCGGAAGATTATGAAAAAATAATCATTAATTGTAAACACGAGTTAGTGTTACTTAGAAGCAATACAAATCTCAATGGTCTCAAGTTAAATGCAAATGAAGCTGTAGATGATATTACAATAAGCAAAATTATTTGGAGAGTGCCTCACATCAAAGTGTCTGATCGTGAAAGAATAAACTTACTTAAATATTTGGAAAAAGATCGAGCTATTCCATTAACTTTTCGTAATTGGGATCTGTATGAATACCCATTGTTACCTAAAACACGCAAGCATACTTGGTCTATCAAAACTTCATCCCAAGTAGAGAAACCACGGTTTGTTGTAATCGCCTTACAAACCAACCGCAAACACAACAGTTTAGCGTCAATGGCTGAGTTTGATCATTGTCATGTACGTGATGTAAGGGTATTTTTAAATTCAACGTATTATCCATATGAAGGATTGAATGTCAGTATTTCAGAAGAAAAATTTACTTTATTATACGAACAGTATACAAGATTTCAACAGTCATATCACGGACGTCGGTCAGAGCCGTTGATGAGTTTAAAAGAATTTAGAGATACCGCTCCTTTATTTGTTATCGACTGTTCGCGACAACACGAAACCTTAAAAGGATCGATTGACGTTACAGTTGAAATTGAAACAGATCAAGAAATACCTGATCAGACCGCTGCTGATTGCTTGATTTTAAACGATTGTGTATTTGAGTATAAACCTTTGAGCAATATTGTAAAGAAATTATCATGAACAACAAAACAATTATCGTAGATCTCCAAGGATTCAAAAATAATAGAAATGAATTTATAGTAAAAGAATTTGCTGTAGTTGCAAAAGAACATACGCACATATTTTTAGTCAAACCTCCATACCCATTTACTGCATTATCTCTTGATGAGAAGAAACAGGTTCGCTGGATTGAAAAGAACAGAGGCTATAGGTGGGGTGAAGGTTATATAGACTATAGAGAATTTCGTAGAATAATTAAACCTCTATTGACAGGTAGGAAAATAATTGTAAAAGGTCAAGAAAAAAATTAATGGGTAGAAGATTTATGTGAACATAATCATATTTTAGATATAAGTAATACACATAATATACCAACTTTAAACACCCTAAATGATTTGTATAGTAATAATACAGTAAAACCCGCTTAAGACGATTTCTCAGAGACCCTACCAAAAACGCGTCTTAAGCGAGAAAGCGTATTATGCGGGATAGGGAAAATAAAACGTACTGCATATTATTATGTATTATGGTCTAATTTTGGTATATATGTATTAAATTATAAATTTATAAATTACATTAAATACATAGTGTATTTATAATTACGTTATTTAAAATAATCACTTATTTTGGTTTGACAGAAAGATTTTGATGCATTAGCAATTAAAAGATTTTCAACATAATTCAACTTTTGCAGTGCGTCTTCGCTTTGATCCAAAGAAGCTACATAGCGTCTTAAATCATTAACAGCTGATAATGCTTGGGCGTTTGACAATACCGGAGTTGACTCATCATCTTCTTCATCATTATCACTTAGGGCCTCGTTTTGTGTGTTATTCACATTTTCAATAAGATCTTCAATTGATTGAATTTCATACGGTGCTACATTGTCATCAATGGAAGAATATCCAGGAAAACCCTGCAGTATCTCGGGTTCTTCTTCTTCCAACACGACGTCAACCACGTTATTTCTGAAACCTGCTTTCTTGAAACAATTTTGAATGGTTTCAGGCTTAATTGCTTCCCATGCCGCTGCAATGTTTAGAATCGCATCATGCACAGTCAAGGGTCGTTTGCTGTCAGGGTCTTCCATTTCTTGAAGATAGCGATGTATCAGTCTTGTCCTGTAACCTTGCTTTAGGACCTTTATAATTCCCTGATCCATCGGTTGTAATTTGCTTGTCGCATTCGGAGGTAAGTAAACAAGCTTGATATTCTTGAGTTCAACACCTTTAGGGTGAGCGGGACAGTTGTCAATGAATAGAATTATGCGTCTACATTTAATCTGGAAGTGATCATCTAAAGCTTTTAACCAGTCAATAAACCGAATGCCGGTCATCCAAGCTCGAGATTGTGCATCATATGTTACGGGGAGCGATCTTACATTTTTGAAACAACGCGGATTTTTTGCTTTGCCAATCACTAGCAAACGTAACTTTTCTGACCCATCAGAATTGGCACAGGCCAGGACAGTCAGTCTCTCTTTACTTACTTTACCACCATGACAAGTTTCTCCCTTGAAAACATAGGATTTATCTGGCATCAATTTAAAAAATAAACCAAATTCATCTGCATTAAAAATGTCTCGCGGTTCGTAATTTTGCAACAATTCGGGAAGTGTTGCCATCCATGTATCAACATCTTGTTGTGCCACTGTCTCCGATTCCCCACTGATTTGACGGTAGACAATGCCGTTGCGATTTTTAAAACGATCTATCCAGCCATTTGAAGCGTTAAAATCAGTGATCTGTAAGCCTTCAGCAATTTTACGTGCTTTCTCGCATATTATGGGGCCACTTATGGGCAGTTTTAAAGCTCGTGCTTGATGAAGCCATTCCACTAAAACTTTTTCCAATTTATCAAACTTTTCTACCTTTTGCTTTTTTCTCTGCACACATCCCAATCTGTATTTTTCATTAATTTCTTCTCTATTCTTTAAAATGGTACGTAACGTAGAAACTGGTAAGTGAAGCTCAGCAGCTAACTGAGTTTGATTTGTTGTTTGCGATTTTTTATCGAAAACTTTCAATATCTCAATTTTTTCTTGAAGTGACAATGCCTTTCGCTTAATTGTAGTCATATTGTAACAAACAAATGATGCACTATTACAAAAGAATCAGAGCGCGCGCGCGACACAACATGTCAAATCAACAAATGACGATCGGCAAACGGCAAACGTGCGGGCGGAGGGCCTTTCTGGGGGTGTCCCCAGCCGGCTGAGGCTCAGGCTCGGGCGTATGTGTAATGGGATGACGAATCGTATTAAGCGTTAAGAAATGTATGAAAATATGTCTCAAGTTGCAGGGACTGGCGTAAAGTGGCGTATTATGCGAGAAATCGTATTAAGCGTGATCGTCTTAAACGGGTTCTACTGTAATATGTTTAATTGTTTTTCTCTTAATAAAAAGTGGGCTTTAAAAAATGCTTTGTGTATTAAAAAGTGGTGCATTCTTAATGAATGTATTTTTTAAATTAATATACTATTACTCAAGATAAAAATGTACTTTATATTTAAAAAACTAAATAATTAGATAGAACTGTGAATATTGGATAATTGTACAATTAATCATGTATCTACTGTTATACTTAACATAATATACCTCAATTGGAAAAATATTTTAATCTTTTATTTTACCATCACATTATCTATTATCAAACCTATACCGTGAAAAATTTAATGATTTAAATAAAAGTCAACAGCTACTTTAGTTTCCCTTTATTAAATAAAATTAAGTAAGTACATGGTACATATATTATCAATGTAACTTATTCTACACTAAAAAGTTTAAAATAATTATTATAGCTATATCCACAAACTTTTTTAGAGATATTATTTATGATTTTTTCTGTCTGTTCTATTATCTCATCACTATCATCTTTTACTACATATTGAGAACTTAGAATCACACTATCGTCCTGCACAGAATTACTAATGCATTGCGAGTCATTCAACTCCGAAATCTCTATTTTTATCAACCGACGACCTTTGGTTGGAGCGCTATTAATCACAAAGGAATGAGCTCGCCGCTTCTTACTTGAAGTTTCAGCAACGCTATTTCGCAATCGCTTAGCCTTTTTTTGGCTTCGATGTTGACAAGAATGGTTGGTTTGCATTTTCATATATTCTTGAGTAAATCCCTCTAACGGATCTTGAGCATATTGAAAGGTATCCAAAAATTCTTGAGGATCATAACTAGGCGAGTTATCTTCTTTTGAAACGGCGGTATTATTTTTAAGTTTTAAATCCTGTAACAAAAAAACAAAACAAACATTAAAATAGTGCAGTGCAACAAAGGGTTATACTTCAGTTTAAAAACAAATTAATATGTACAAAAAAGTCTTACCATGGCTACGTAGTTAGTCAACTCAGTCTTAACCGTAAAAAATATATAATAGGTGTGACTCCTCACAAGTTCAGATAGACAAGTAATGTTAAGCGGTAAGACCTAAATATATATGTAATTAATTTCCGTCCCGCTTTAATGAATTGCAATTTATTAATCGAACTTATTGCTACATGGGTGTTAGATTACCTTCGATTTTCTTTGTCAGCAAAAAAACACTAAAATATTTATGAAGTACCAAATTAGCTTTAGCAACCCAAATTTACCAAATTACACGTGCATAGTTTACAATATGAAACGTTTCAAAAAAATCTAGTTCATCATTATTGTTCACCTCGATGAAAAATATAGGTAGGTACAGGTAAGGCTGCGGTCAAACCATGCGTCACGTTCCGCAACTGAATTTGAAAAGTGACACAAACAAAAGGTTTCGAGTGTCTTAAGACGCCAAATAAAGAATAAATTGCGTGGTCAGAGATTTTCATCACCTGAAGAAGCTGTGGACGCCTACAAAACGGCCATTTTGGAGACCCAAACTTCCGAATGGTATGGTTGCTTCAATGATTGGTTCCGTCGTATGGAAAAATGTGTCAATTTTTGCGGAGAATACTTTGAAAAGCAATAAATACATTTTTAAATAGTAATTTTGTGTCACTTCCTTGATTCCCGAAATTTTCAGTGCCGCCCTCGTATGTCATGGTAGGACTGCCTTTCATCGATGCTTCTTATTGTAGGCGTGTCGGTGAAACGTCCCGTGGCATTAGTGACAAGTTTGGTCACGTCGTCGATGAGGCGCTGATTTTTCAGATCAACAAGTAAATTGTGATGTTTGAGAAAGTCAGCTCCGATGATAGGTTTGGTGACGGCAGCTACGATGAACTTCCATTTGTAAGATCTTCGAAGGTTCAGGTTGAGGTCAAGTGTCTTCTCGCCGAATGTAGGTATTATAGTGTTGTTGGCTGCGTAGTGGTTAAACGGAAGCGGTTTCTCAAACGTCCACTTTCTTTTCGGTATAACTGAGATGTTGGCGCCGGTGTCGACTAGAAATGTCATGTTCGAGTTTTTGTCTGAGACGAATAGGTGGTATGATTTGCTTCCTGCGTTGGGTCCTACCTCGGCCAACGCTTGATTTAGTTTTCCGGATTTTGGTCTTGCACGAAACTGCACGGTGTTGTGCATCGTTTCGCGTTCTTGCCAAATCTTCGATGACAGTAGCAGAGAGGCGACGGAGTAGCGGAGCGGTCACGGCGAGAGTTCTTGTCGTGTGAGCGAGATGGAGATGTCTGCCTTCTCTGTCGGTTTCGTGAATTATTTCGGTAGCGATTCGGCGATGAGTTGCGATGCGTTCGAAGTTCGGAGATTTCAGTTTGCAGTTTTCTTATTTCTTTGACGAGAAACTGCATACTGTACTGACTGTCTTGTTGGTGGTGTGTTGCGACGGTTGACACGGCGGAAACTTGATGGTGATGCTCTTGTCGGCATCGGATGCTCGAGCATCTTGTCGGCGAGTTTGGCAAGTTCGTCCAGTGCCATGGTTTGACTTATGGTGTCGCTGACGACGAGAACGGGACGAACGTGTGGTGGCAGCAGGTTCATCCACATCAGTCTGAGCGTGTTGTCCGGTACCTTGTTGAGAGCGAGGGTTTTCATGCGGCGGAGTAGCTAGCTGGGCTTCTGGTCGCCTAACTCCATGTCGGAAAGTAGCTTCTGTAGTTGCTTGCCGTTGGACTCCTCGTAAACAGAGATCAGCCGTTCCTTCAGAGCGGTGTAGTGGTGGTCAGTAGGTGGGTTGTACAGTAGATCGCAGACTTGTTCGATATCTTCCTTATGAAGCTGTGCGATAACCATTTGAGCACGCTGAGCTTCGCTTCTTTTAAGGTCGTTCGTGGCGGCTTCAAATGCGATGAACCATAGAGAACCCATAGAGATGATAACTAAGAGACAAGTTCTGGCCGATGTAGCGAAGCTTTACGACCCAGAAGGCTGGATTGCTCCTGTCGTTGTCAATGCCAAGAAATTTATTCAGACGCTGAGGAAGTCTGGGTTGTCATGGGATCATTGCTCACCTAAAGATTTGTTAGATGAGTGGCTAGCATATAGAAGAAGCTTGGTGGATTTGAAGCAACTGAAAATACCGAGATGGTTACGCGAGGCTCTACAACAGAATTGCACGTGTTTTCAGATGCGTCTAAATCAGCTTTTGCGGCTGCAGTCTATATTCGAGTTAAAGATGAATCAAATGGAGTACACGTGCACTTAGTGACAGCCAAAACCAAGGTTGCTCCAATAGAAAAAGAAATCTCAATACCAAGGCTTGAGTTGTGTGGTGCTGCCTTGGCTGCTAAGCTTATATGGGAAGTATCACGAGTAATGGAGATACCCAAAGAACATTTGTATGGCTGGACGGACTCGACTATCGTTCTAGCATGGCTTAAGGGAGGCGCATGTCGTTGGACTACTTTTGTGAGTAATCGAGTATCCACTATCTTAAATATCATCAATGTTGAGCAATGGAATCACGTACCTACAGAATCGAACCCTGCGGACTGTGCTTCGCAAGGCTTGCACCCAAAGGATTTGATTGTTCATCCATTGTGGTGGCAAGGCAATATGTGTATAAAAGTATATAATAAGATACCAGAATGTATAAAAAATCTGAGACCTCGTGTATTTCAAACAAGATTGCATACATGGCTTTTGGACAAAAAAATTTATAGCGTTAAGGAATTAATTAATTGAATAATTTTGACATTTATTTTTTATTTATTTATTGTACTTACCAATCTTGACATTTTAATACAATTTTATCTTTTAATTTGTGACACTTATAAATATTTTACATGCCATTCAATGGCGAAACATGCTGGATTTTTGTATTTTTATAATATCTTTATGTACCATGTTTGCATGTAAATAAATGAATTTGAATTTGAATTTGAGTGGTTGTCAGAAAGTAAGATTGAGATGAACGGCACAACTATTGAAGAAACACACGAGGAAGAGAAAGTAAAGTCTTTACCTGTTTTATCCAACATACACAAAGATTTTATTTGGTCAAGGTTTTCATCCTTGTCTAGGTTGCTTAAAGTACTGTCGTATTGTCGAAGAATTTTGGTTTGGTTCGGTGACTGTCGTTCTGAGCGGTCGCATTTATTGTTGTCCGTAAACTTAATTTTATGACGGAATTCTACTACGTACTATAAACATATTAACCTAAGTGTGAATTTAGCTTGCAAACAACTAACCTTGCGCTTCATCGCCGACCCGGAGAAACAGAGACGGGAGATAGCTTGCATCCTTAGTTAGTAACTGTGGTTAAAGTGTGCGTGCGAGGATTTCACAATGTCGGTGCATAGTTCGCCTGCTCAATTAAGAAGTTCTTCCAATCCCAACCTTGTGTCATTAGGCATATTGGACACACCGCATAACCCTATACGCAAGCGCAAATGTGGTGACTTGTACATGGACACACTTGCGGAGATACTAAAATCTATCAAAGAAAATGACAACAAAATTTCCCAACTTAGCGATGACATCATTAAGGTATTAAACAGGAGCTGAGTAATTTAACAAGTTCATTTCAACAATTCAGATTATCCCTCGAACATACTGACCAACACCTACAAGATGTAAATAAACGAGTAATCGGTCTTGAAAAACAATCTTCTAGGATTGAAGACCTTCAAGGCCAGATAAAAGTTATGCAAAACACTATTTGCGATATGCAGACAGAGCGCAGCAGGGACCAGCAGCGTGCCAGACTGCTAAACTTGGAAATCGTCGGGGTACCTGAATCCAAAAACGAAAACCTTTTATCTTACGTATTCAGTCTGGCACAACATGCATCTATCCAGCTGCAGAATGAGGACATCAAAAATGTAACCCGCGTTCAAAAAATGAACCCATCTAAAGATCGTCCTCGTAACATCATAGTAAAGCTCAGGAATCGTACAATTAAAGACAACATTCTTGCTGGCTTGCGCAAGGCGCGAATTACTTCGACACATGACCTGGGTCTGGGCGGTGAATCACGCAGAATCTTTGTAAATGAACACCTGACCCCCGAGAACAAAATACTTTATAAACAGTGTCGAGAAAGGGCATCAAATATACATACATGGATCAGAAACTGCATGATTTACATGCATATCTTGATTATTTCGGAAAACGATCTCAAAAAGATGGAGAAAACCACAACCTGATATATTACACCCATCCTATGTATATTACGTCATTTTTGGCAACAACTTATTGTATCCTTTTATATTATTATAGCCTAATACTAGCATGCGAACTTAATGGTGACAGTTCTGTTAGGTATTTTATAAAAAAATATTTAAAAAAAGTTTACGTTCTGTGGCCTACCATTAAGATTATAAATCCCACTTATCTATATAATTTTATAAGTTTGTGTAATGCACCTAATATTCTTGTTAAACCTACGTCAGCGTTTTTGGGGCAGTTTTGTAGGTATGACATTTATTATACGAGTATCACCTTCTTAATGACTAATTTACTTTCGTCTAATATGCGTTTGCGCCGATGTATCGTACAGTTTTCATTGCTTGTTTCGCAACTATGTGCGAGTGAGACAACAAATCCAACCGGTTCTAAGTCTAGGGACAGCCAAGATTTTACCCGAACCTGTAAATTGATAAATTTCGCAGCTAATAAATTATGGGAAGATTTCTACCACTGTTTACGCG
This sequence comes from Anania hortulata, assembly GCA_963576865.1. Taxonomy (NCBI): domain Eukaryota; kingdom Metazoa; phylum Arthropoda; class Insecta; order Lepidoptera; family Crambidae; genus Anania; species Anania hortulata. The sequence goes on along the minus strand of OY756402.1, from coordinate 19,257,081 downwards.
TATTAGGTATAATTTTATCATGCAGCTTGGTAATGCTTTATGTTATTTCGGCTATCTCCGCAATGACTTTGCAGCGTGTTATACCTTTTATGTTAATAAAGTTAACAGTTTGTAAAATTAAAACTGACACATATTATGGTGGAATACGGTGCAATGGCTAACAAATTAATAAATTAGGTATTTATTACCAAAATGTGCGCGGACTTAGGACTAAATGTTTCGATTTATTTAATAATATTCTTAAAAATGATTACAACATACTGTTACTGACAGAAACTTAGTTACAGGATGATATATTAAATTCAGAGTTATGCGATAGCCGGTATGACGTTTTTAGGTGTGATAGGGACTTACACCTAACCAACAAAAAGAGGGGCGGTGGCGTAATGATAGCAGCTAAACACGAATTGAATGTTGTGGCCGTGAATAAATTCTCCTCCGTGTCGGCTGAGCTGTTACATGTGACTATACGCCCCAGCTCGATTCGGAGTCGGACAAAGTTGCATATTATTAATGTATTACTTACCTCCGAATAAAGATGGAATATCTGATGTGTTGGGTGATGTCGAGTGTAGAATAAAGCAATTGGTCAATTCGGCTCCCTTAGATAATTATTTACTTATGAGAGAATGGATTTATTTGCTTGGAATCGGGGTACTCGTTGTCATTTAAAGATGTCGCCGTCAATTTCATAGATAATTTAAGTAGTTACGGTCTTATTCAGCACAACTTCATAACAAATTTAAACGGTAAAACGCTCGACTTATGTTTTTGTAATTTAGCTGCTGGAACTGAAAAAGTTTCATATCCACTATTACCTGAGGACTCTCATCACCCTGCTTTCAGCGTTAGTATATTAGACTTGCATGCCGTACCGATTCGTTATAAAAAATATGAGCGGTTTATTTTTTCTAAATGTAATTCAGTTTCAGTTTAAAGAAATTTATTCTCATAAAAGACATAATTCAAATTCAAATTCAAATTATTTATTAACCATTTCGTTACATTGCATAACATTGGTACGTCAAAATTTACAATTTCCATAATTACATTGTCACTTAATCACTTAATTTATAACTGAGAAATAATTAAATAATAAAATAATTTAAACTTAAATAAAATAATCATGTCAATAGAAATTAAATTGTGTGTATGTCAGAAAATGAACATTTCATAAATTCGTTTACATCATAGAAAGCATGATTTAAGAAAAACACCTTAATCACTTGTTCGAACGCATTAAGAGGAAGTCTTGTTATTTCTAATGGTAATTTGTTAAACATATTAATTTTTAACGAAAGGCCTTGTTTATGGGCTTTAACCAGTCTAGTTTTTGGGATACACAACTTCTCCCTATTTCGCGTGTTATAATTATGTACGTCCATTTTCATTGGCAGCTCCTTCTTATGCTGGTGGACTTCTAAAAGCGACTTATAAATAAAAAGCGATACCACTGTCATTATCTTAGCCTTTTTAAAATAGGCTCTAGCTGACGTTAACCTTTCCAATCCATAAATAATCCTTAACGATGTTTTTTGACAAATCAATACTCGTCCTATTTGCGGAGCATTTCCCCAAACTGTTATCGCGTAACTAATGATTGAGTGACAGTAAGCAAAGTAGACCGATACTAGAGTCTTTCTGTCAACAATAGGCCTAAGTTTGAATAAGGCATAATTAGCGCTAGCTAGTTTTTTACAAACTTTATCTATATGACTTTCATATCTTAAATTAGAGTCAATTGTACAACCTAAAAATGTCACCTCGCTATTCATAATTCTATTTGTTCTTTTGCTTGCATAATTTAGTACGGTACTTTTGTCTTCATTTAGTATTATCCCATTGGCTTCAAACCATTTTTTTAATTTTATTACAATTTCGTCAGTCTTTTCTGTTAAATTAGCTATATTATTATCTTTAACGCCTACTTGTGTATCGTCAGCAAATAGTGTAACCAACGCCCAGTCTGGTAAATTAATTGCAAGGTCATTCACATACACCAAAAACAGCAACGGTCCCAAGATGGAGCCCTGCGGAACGCCAATATGACTGTGTTGTATGTCCGATTTAGTGTCATTTAATTTAACTATTTGTGTTCTATTACTAAGGTAAGACTGCATCATACTTAATTATTTTCCTTCGAATCCGTAAAATTTTAGCATAAGTAACAAAATGTCATGTTGCAAACAATCAAAATCAAAAGCCTTTGACAAATCGCAGAAAATACTAGAAACTTTCTGCGATCTATCCAAAGCATCTAAGATAAAGTATACCGTTTTTCTAATGGCCATCTCGGTCGATCTATTTTTGCGAAAGCCGAATTGGCAATCCGTAAAAAGGTTTCTATTTTCAAAATGGTCTATAATTCTCGATTTCAAAGCAGTTTCTAAAATCTTAGATAGAACTGATAATATACACACGGGTCTGTAATTGTCAATAGCGATAGCTTCTCCTTTTTTATACAATGGTACGATTTTTCCTATTTTTAAGTTATCTGGAAAAACACCCTCAGTAATAGAACTGTTCAAAACGTCTAAAACTAAATCAAGCATGTTTTTGTTACCCATAATGAGTTCTTTAATTGTCATTGTATTCATGTCGTATATATCTTTCGACGTTTTACATTTTAGATTTCTAATTATATTCTTAAATTCGGTCTCATTCATTTTTGAAAAATAAATTATTTCGTCTGTTGGATTTTTTAAATACCTGTCACAATTTTTAGTCTCAATCTCTAGATTTTTTGTAAGTTTGCTGGCTATATTACAAAAGAAATCATTGAAACTGTTTGCTATATTTTTACTACCCGTTACGGTTTCTCCAAGTTGATTTTTGATTTTATTTATTTTATTGTTATTTAGTGATTTTCTTTGTTTTTTTTGTTCCTTAATAATGGTCCATGTTGTTTTTATTTTGTTTGATGATTTTTCAATTCTAATTGCGTTCCTAAGTTTTTGAGCTGTCTGCAGTACCTTTCTAAATGTTCTTTTAATTTTTTTAATTTTGGTTTTTCTTTTAATGTCAGGATACAAGTTTTGTAATATTTCAAGTTTCTGAAGGTTATTTCTTGATACTAATATGCCTTTCGTTGTCAGTTTATTCTTTTCGTTCCTAGATTTAAATGATTTTAAAGGAAAAGCAGTGTTATAACAATATTTTATATGGTTCATCAGAATGTTCATTTTCTCATTTACATCAGGTTTAGATTTTATATCGTTTCTTACACATTCATAATCCTTACAAAACAAATAATGAAAATAGTTTTTATTGGCCTGCGACATAATTCGAGATGTAATAATATTCCCCTGTCCTAGTCCAGGTTTTTTACGATTTAATTTATATTTGATTTCAATAACATTATGATCTGACAACTTTGTACATAATACTTTTCCTATGTGATATCGAAAATGTTCATCATTATTTAAAATAAAATTATCAATACAAGAAACAGATTTACCTTTGGTACGAGTTGGATCTCTTATAACAAATTTACATTTAAATTCATCTAATAATTTTAAAAACCTACGCACTTTATTATTTGGTTTTAGCAAATTTAAATTAAAGTCACCTGCAATTATGATTCTTTTGTCTTCCTTACAAAATTTTTCAATAGCTTTAGTCATTACATTTTCAAATATTAAATAATCGTGGTCCGGATTATACACATTTTAATTCTATTGCTGCCAACTCACAATTCATCTCAAAACTTAACTTAACTATGTCATGTCTTGTTTTATATTCAAGTGAGTCCTTAACAAAAATAGCGGTGCCTCCATGTCCAAATAAAGTCCTGTTGTAATATGAAGCAAGTACAAAACCTTCAAGTGTCATTATATCCAGTTTTAGTTCATTCGCCCATGTCTCTGATAGACAGAGCACGTCGCAGATTTTATTTTCCGCCAGTAATTCTAGTTCTAGATATTTATTATTAATACTTTGTATATTTGCATGCACAATCGTTAACCATTCACTGGGGTCTTGTGTGTTTCTAGAAAAAAATGGGTATGATCTGCGTTAGGTTTTAAAAAGCGTAGGCTAGAAGAAGCATCAAAGTAACTATTTGTAATACTTCTAATTATTTCTTCTGTCACGATTTTTTTTACTTTTGTATATACTGTTCCATTTAGATCGAGATATTTAACATTCTCGGATACTATTGCTAAGCGATGCAACTCTTTATTGATTCTGGTGATTTTATCATCATTTATGCTGTCATACAAAACACTCACTACCAGAATGTTAAATTTTCTGTTCTCTGTACTTACTATTCTTCTTATTTTTTTACATAAGATGTATCCATTTTATTTTCGCTATAGTATCCTACCAGTATCACTGCTAGATCATTATGTGTTAATTGTTTGGTATGTAGGTTAAAGTTTCTGAGAATATTTTCAATTTTGGCTCCTGGCTGACATACATGTCACTTACTTGAGAACTATGAAACATAAATACAGTCATACATCATCACGGACTAATAAAATAAAATACAAATTTAAAAAAATAAAATAAAAATAAAAACAGACAAAAGACTACAAGTTGTTACCACTGTAGCAAATTATGGTCGGAGAGATTACGATAGAATAAACTTATTTTTTGATAATGTGGACTGGTTAACTATTTTACAAACTGACACACTGGATGAAGCGGTAGATAAGTTTTATCTTAAGGTTTACGAGTGTTTCGAATTACTTGTTCCCAAAAAATATAGCGGTAATTCAAATTTTTGTTACCCTGAATGGTATAGTCCTGCTCTTATTAAAATCATACAGGTAAAAAATAAACTCCACAGAAGATGGAGGAAATTCAATAACCCTAGAGACTACGACGAGTTTTCTATCCTAAGGAAAAGGCAGAAGAGGGTACAAGACTTATGCTTTGCTAAATTTACGAAACACGCTGAGAAACTAATCAGGCACTCACCTAAGTATTTTTGGAACTACGTTAAGTCAAAAAAAGGTAGCTCAAATTATCCAGCTGAATTTACCGTTAACGGTGATAGAGTGACAGAGGGTTTGAACATAATTATGTAATGCTTTTAACTCCTTCTTCAAAAGTGTTTTTTCTGAGCCCTCAAATTCTGACGATATTGATGTGACGGCATCACCGGCCTCGACGATAATAACAGAGAGTTTACCTTGTAGCTCCGTTTCCTCAGTAGAACTTAATCAGGATGAGATCCTCAAACTATTACTGTCCCTAGATCGTCACAAGGGTGCGGGTTGTGATGCTGTTCCTCCGGTCTTCCTAAGGAATTGTGCAAAAAGTCTTGCTCATCCCATAACAATATTATTCAGAAGGTACCTGTCGGAATGCACTGTTCCAACGATTTGGAAAAATGCCAATATTATACCTTTACACAAAAAAGGATCCAAGTCTTGTGTCTAAAATTACCGTCCTATTTCTATCTTGAATACCTTAAGTAAATTACTTGAAATGATAGTATATCGAACCATCTACCCTATCATAACTCAGGGTATTTCACAGACACAACATGGTTTTCTTAAGTCCCGTTCTACAGTGTCAAATCTTGCGTGTTTCACTAATTATATAATTAATAACATGGAGTCAGGCGGGCAGGTTGACGTGGTCTACACGGACTTTGAAAAAGCATTTGACCGTGTAGACCACGACATCCTTATTTCCAAACTGCTAAACCTAGGCATACACGGAGACCTACTACGATGGATTAAATCTTACCTATCTAATCGATCCCAAGCAGTGGTTGTGGGCGGATATAAGTCTGATTATATATTTATTCCGTCTGGAGTGCCTCAGGGCTCGCATCTGGGCCCTCTTTTATACAACACCTATATTTATGACATATAAAAATGTTTTGACAATGCTAAACATCTTCTATACGCAGACGACAAAAAGATTTTCCTTTCTATTCAAACCAATGCCGACTGTGTTTTGCTACAAAAAGACTTAAATAATTTATCGAGGTACTACTCTCAAAACAAGATCACAGTTAACATACATAAATCAAATCAAATCAAATCAAATCAAATTTATTTCTTAGAAAATGGTACATACAAGGTCTTAAAAAATATATTAAGTTCAGCACATTCTGCCACTAGTGGCGTAGAAATATTTATATGTTAATAATTATACATTTTAAGACAGGCACATTATTCAATAAATATTAATAATTCAATGACAATTTTAATATTTAATTTTACTGATATTAATATACCCTCGTTAGTCGTCAATTAATAATTAGAAGTCATCTTTAATATTCATTTGTAAAAAGTCATTAACAGTATAGAAACATTCATTCATTAACCAATTCTTCAGATTGTATTTAAATTTACATAATGTCATATTTCTAATAGTAGGAGGAAGCTTGTTGAATATTTTAATTGCATTGGAATAAACATTATTTGAACATATTTTTAGTCTATTGAGTGGTAGATATAACTTCGTTTCATCTCTTCTTACTCTGTTGTTTCTAAGCACCTCACCTTTTATAGGGAAAAAATGCGGATGTTTTTTAACAAATAAGCAAATTTCGAGTATATACTGACATGGCAGAGGTAAGATTTTAAGCTCTTTGAAAAGAGGGGCACAATGCGCCAGGTAGTGGGCACCACATAGAGCCCGTATACACTTTTTTTGAGCCCGAAAGACTCTTATTACATCCACCGAGTGTCCCCAAATAATTAGTCCATATCGTATAATTGATGACACATAGCCGTGGTACGCTGATAATGCAGTATTTTGAGACGCTAGACGTCGGTTAAGATTAACATTGTGACGTAGACCAGCGGCACGAGAACCCGTCCAAGTTACGAAGCCACCCGATAACCCTACCGAAACCGATTGCCATACTGAAGCGACCGCCGCGAGGCCTATATAAGGCGCTGCAGCGGCCAGTCCGGTGTGCCCACGGTCGATTTCCGTAGCATTTTTCAATGCGGACGGCCTCAAATCGCAGAGGGATGAGGTTGCCCTCTTCCTTACCGAACACCAGGTCGACATCCTCCTGGTGCAAGAGTCCTATTTAAAACCTTCAATTCGCAGTCCTCGGATTGCGAATTACATTCTCGTTAGAAACGACAGACCCACACGTGGCGGCGGAACGCTTATTTATGATAAGCGCTCTCTGCACTGCGCCCCCGTTGATCCTCCGCCCCTGACCGACATGGAACTCTCGCTTTGTAGGCTTGGCATGACCGGTCATCAATCTATACTTATCGCTTCGGTGTATATCTCACCCCTCAAAGCTCCCCTAAGGAGCGACTTCGAGGCACTCTTCGCTATGAACGACGCCGTCATTTTGGGCGGCGACTTTAATAGCAAAAACACTCAGTGGGGCTGCTTATGTACTACCCGAAACGGGACGGACTTGAGCACGCTCGCTGAGACACTCGATTTTGACGTTATACCGCCCCTGTCTCCGACACATTACCCGTATAACGTCAACCACCGCCCCGACATTCTCGATATGGCTATTCTAAAGAACGTAGCCTTACGTCTATGCTCGATAGAAGTCTTTCACGCTCTCACATCCGATCACCGCCCGGTGGTGGTCCAACTCGGCTCTCCTGAGTCCTCTCCTGACATGAGAACAGTGGTAAATTGGAACAAACTCAAGTGCAAACTTGAGAATTGTGACAGTCCCCAGCTGTCCTCGATCCCCGACGACATAACCTCGCCTAACGAGGCTATTCATGCGATCGACGCACTCACTAGCCACATCTCGGTCGCCATAGGCGATTCGTCTAGGCTGCCTGACGACGCGCGAGAACTATTGAGAGCTAAGAACGCGGCTACTAGAGCCTACGACGCTTATCCCACTGAGGAAAATCGGAGAAGCTTACGCAGCTTGCAGCGTGCTGTCAAGAAGCGTATTGCGGAGCTCCGAAATAATCGGTGGGACGATCTGCTAAAAGAGATCTCGCCATCTCACCAAGCTTATTGGAAGTTAGCGAGGTCCTTTAAGTCGGACGAAACAGCGTCTATGCCCCCCCTGACTCGTCCCGATCAATCCTTAACGTTTGACGACGACGATAAAGCCGATTGTATGGCTGACAGTTTCGAGGCGCAGTGCTCCCCTAGTACTCTCCCCGTAGACCCCGTCCACCTCCATACGGTGGATGCCGAGGTCGATCACCGCTCGTCACTCCCACCCACCGCCCCCCTCTCTCCCCTACTAATGTGGACGAGGTACAGGCGATAATCAAAGGGTTCCGTCCCAACAAGGCCCCAGGCCCAGACCGTATCTCTAACAGAGTTTTACGCGCCCTCCCCGCACAGCTTCTCTGTCTGTTGGTGTCTATCATCAACACCGCCATGGCGCACTGTATCTTTCCCGCTGCGTGGAAGGAGGCAGAGGTCATAGGCATCCCTAAACCGGGCAAAGACCGGTCAGACCCCACCAGTTACAGGCCCATCAGTCTCCTAAAGACCATGGGCAAGTTATACGAACGTGTATTAGTTTCCCGACTAAAAGATTATATTTTCTCCAATAATCTTTTAATTAATGAGCAGTTTGGCTTCAGAGCCACTCACTCTTGCGTCCACCAGGTGCACCGCTTAGCTTAGCGGAATACATTCTGGACGGAGTCAACAGAACCCACTCCTTTGAAAAGATAGTCTTCAATCAACTCTTATCACATTTTAGAACTAACAAACTGTTGCATGAGAAGCAGTTTGGTTTCACCAAAGGTAGAAACACAACTGATGCTGGAGTTGCACTCCTTAAGCATATCTTCGATGCTTTTGAAAGAAAACAAGATGCTTTAGGGGTTTTTTGTGATTTGTCTAAGGCTTTCGATTGTGTAGATCACAAGACTTTATTAATGAAATTACGGCATTATGGTGTCTCAAATGATTCAGGTAAATTGTTAGAGTCATACCTCACAGATAGAATCCAAAAAGTTAATGTCAATGGAACTGACTCTTCTGGAGCTCCAATACGCATGGGTGAGCCCCAGGGCTCTATATTGGGACCTCTATTATTCCTAATCTATATTAATGACCTTCCTTACTTCACTAAAGATCTTTGTGAGATAGTATTGTTTGCAGATGATACATTATTGATTTTTAAAACTGACAGAGGTAAAGCTGCCTTTGACGATGTAAATAGTGCTCTCTCTCAAGTAGTACGCTGGTTTATAGCTAACAACCTGTTGCTAAATGCAAACAAAACTAAATGCATTAAATTCACTATGCCCAATGTGAGGCAGGTCAGTACGCATATTAATATGTCAGACGATCATATAGATGCAGTCGATTCCACAATTTTTTTGGGAATTACATTAGACTCCCGGCTCCAATGGGGTCCCCATATAGTTGCCCTGTCAGGAAGGCTCAGTTCAGCGGCTTATGCAGTGAGGAAAATAAGGCTTTTAACTGATGTCGAAACGGCAAGACTAGTATACTTTAGTTATTTTCATAGTTTGTTGTCGTATGGTTTACTGCTATGGGGCTCTGCTGCTGACATTGAATCAATCTTTGTGTTGCAGAAAAGAGCCGTACGTGCAATATACTGTCTTGGACCTCGTGACTCTCTGAGGGAGATTTTTAAAGATATTAATATATTAACAGTAGCCTCTCAATACATTTTTGAAAATATTATGTACGTTCGAAAAAATCTAAGTTTGTTTAGCTTAAAAAGTGATTTTCATCATTATAATACTCGTAATAAAAATAAACTTGCCGTTCCGAGCTTCAGACTTCACAAAGTTGGTAATTCATTCTTGGGGAAATGTATTAAATTTTTTAATAAAGTTCCACAGACTCTTGTTGAACTACCTGTACATGAGTTCAAAATTCACATTAAAAAAAACCTTATGAAAAAAGGGTATTATAAGGTAGACGATTTTTTGAACGACAAGAGTGCATGGACTTAACCTGCTTAGCTCGCACTTACTTCATGTCTTGTAATTGTATTTCCTGTAAAAAAGGCTGACAAAGGTGACTGAGTTTGTTGCGCCGTTTCTTCTCATCAATAAAAAACCAATAAAAAAACCAATAAAACCAATTTATTTCTGTAAATAGGCCTAAATTAAGCTCTTTTACACGTCCCAGTATATTTTTTTACCCTACCACTGCTTCGGGACAATATTGTGGGCTAGTGCCGAGAAGAAGCAGCGCAAGAAACTCGGTCACTATTGTCATCACCAGCCGATATGTAGTCCCGAAGCGGTGGTAGGGTAAAGCTATATTTTGGGACGTGTATAAGTGCCCGGAAGAGGGCCTATATACTGAATAAATGAGTATTAATGAGTATTAGTATTAAAGAGACGGGAGCGCTATTCTTCGATGTGGCGAAAGCGTTCGATAAAGTCTGGCACAATGGCTTGATTTACAAGCTATACCAACTCGGTGTGCCAGATAGGCTCGTACTTATCTTGCGAGACTTCTTATCGAATCGTACTTTCCGCTACCGCGTCGATGGCACCCTCTCGTCCCCCCGCCCCGTCCGCGCCGGCGTCCCGCAGGGATCGGTGTTATCGCCGTTACTTTTTTCGATCTATGTCAACGACATACCCAAGACGCCGGACGCGGAGTTAGCCCTATTCGCGGATGATACCGCTCTCTATCGCTCAGGATACAACCGTCGTTACATCACGATAGCGCTACAGCGCGCCGCTGATGCTCTCGGCGAGTGGTTCAGGAAGTGGCGTGTGGAGGTGAACCCCGAGAAAAGTGCAGCAGTGTACTTTACTCGGGGTCGCTTCGTATCGCGGCCTTCCAAACAACCCCGCCGCAAGAAAATCCGTTTTAACGTCACGTTATTTGACCGACCGATCCCTTGGGTGACGGAGGTCAAATATCTAGGTGTCACTCTCGACCAACGGTTATCGTTTGTACCCCACATGACGCGCGTTCTCAAGCGAGCGAAGTTCTACGCCCACCGACTATACCACCTTGTCGGTAGCAAGAGTAAAATGTCGCTTAGAAATAAGTTGACAATTTACAAAACTTGCATCCGCCCCGTGATGACATACGCCAGTCCGGTGTTTGCTCACGCTTCTTCTAACAGCATTAAGAAAATGCAAAGTTTCCAAAACAATTTCTTGCTCAGAGCCTCGGGTCAACCGTGGTTCATACGCCGCAAGAATCTCCATAGAGATTTCGACATGCCCTCAGTAGCCCAATATATGAAAGAAGCGTCTCAGCGCTTCTTTGATAAGGCAAAAAACCACTCCAATCCGCTCATAGTCAAAGCCGCCACGTACACGCCCCAGGAGGATGTCGCTGCCCGACTCCGTCGGCCCCGGCACGTTCTGGACGACCCTGACGATTCCTACACCGCGTACTGTAGAACAACAGCCAACACCGTCTTAAGCACTTCAAGTACTGCACAACATTTTAGTTCGCATCACCGCACCCGCCGAAGGGTGCGAGGTCCCGTATTTCATTTCGGCCGACACAGACATGTGCCTGGCCGTTTTTCCCCTGCCCACCCTACGGACGACGGCCCAACGTCTACCGTACCGTAACGACCCACAAGGCTCCCTAGCGAGTGTTCGCCCCGTGTTCCCACTAACATCACCGTACCGCCGTCCTTCCCGATTCTTCCCCCAACCCCGCGTTCGATCGCGACTGTAGCTGGTCCTCCGAGGCGCGCAGTCCTTTCGTTCGCGTCCCTAACCTACCCCTCCCCCAACCCCGCATTCGATCGCGACTGTAGCTGGTCCTTCAAGGCGCGCAGTCCTTTCGTTCGTGTCCCTAAACCACCCTCTCCTGATCTTTCCCCCAACCCCGCGTTCATTTGCGACTGTAGCTGGTCCTCCGAGGCGCGCAGTCCTTTCGTTCGTGTCCCTAAACCACCCTCTCCCGATCCTTCCCCCAACCCCGCGTTCGATCGCGACTGTAGCTGGTCCTTCGAGGCGCGCAGTCCTTTCGTTCGTGTCCCTAAACCACCCTCTCCCGATCCTTCCCCCTACCCTGCGTTCGATCGCGACTGTAGCTGGTCCTTCGAGGCGCGCAGTCCTTTCGTTCGTGTCCCTAAATCACCCTCTCCCGATCCTTCCCCCAACCCCGTGTTCGATCGCGACTGTAGCTGGTCCTCTGAGGCGCGCAGTCCTTTCGTTCGCGTCCTTAAACCACCCTCTCCCGAACTATCCCGAATCCAACGTCCGCACTAACGCTTACCGTACCGCCGCCGACCGTAACCCTATTTCGAAGCGCGTCAGTAAACGCCCCTCTGGCGTCATACTCCTACCCTCGCAATAATCGCGAAACCGCGTCGCGCCTAGATCTAAGAGTGAACCTAGTTATAAGCAAAAACCTTTGTGGAAAGATAAATATAGATTACCGTTTGTTGTTATTTGGCTCTCGCGCTCGCGCCCTTGCGCTGTTAACACACTTAGTCTGTTGCTCTTCTATCTTTTAATTAAAAATGTGGTAAAAAGTGATAATTGCCGCTTGAAATTGATACTAAAATACTCGGAAACTTCTGAAGAATTCGCCAGTGAAATAGTGCATCATCAAATATTAACCAACCTGCGAAAACAATCAAAATTATCTGCCTAATCAACCGTGCAAATTCAACCGAAAGCGGGTGAGTCATTGAACTTTGCACCGAGTCACATTTTATGACCATATATGGTAATGAGATGTCTCACAAGACGGCAAGATAACAGTCGAGCAGGATATGGATCGTACTTTCGGCATGTGACGTCATCACCAAATAGCTCTGCGCTACAAAATCAGTACTCTCGGACGCCACAGGTGCGTGACTTCAAATCCGCCTTGTCGAAAACATTTTTCTGTTTTTTTTTTTTTTTTTGTTTTCTCTTTTTTTGTTTTTTCCTTTGAATCTGACTTTAATTATGGCTCCTAAAATGATATGTGGAAAATGTAACAAAATAATTAAGGAAAAGCAATTTCTTAAATGCTCAGTCTGCAAACTAAATTTCGATCTTATATGTACAAATAAAGAGAAACTTTATCATCTTATGGACAAAGACAGAAGGATTTCATGGTCATGTGATAAATGCCGACACAAGACGCGCCTTTGCAGTACTCCAAAACCACAAGAAAGGCAAGTCCAGGGAACTAAAACAGAGGAAAAATCGCAGGTATTGGTAACCGAAACCCCAACTCAAACATTGCAGAGCCTATCAAAAACTAAGGAAACGATAATGAATCTTACGAAATCTAGAGAGGAGCTCAATCAAATGCAAAATACATTGGATAACATTACCAAAAGAAGATACAATGTACCGATACAAAATTCGTTTGATTCCCTATCAGAAGATGAATCGTTTAATAGTTGTGCTTTGCGAAATGATACGCTTAACAGAAGCTGCCCTAACTTCAACATAGAAAATAAAGACAGATTAGAAGACCTGAACAATAAATTAACAAATCTTCAGTATAAACTTAACGCAGCTGATAATGAAATAGAAAAGTTACTTTCAGAAAACGGAGAATTGAAAAAGCAATATAATTATAATTGTAAATGAAAAATGGTAATTTTAATATATTAATGTTTTTGTATAATTGATTGAAATAATTTATTGGTATGATGTTTTGTAACTATTATTATTTTTTATTTTTTTTAAATATTATTATTATTATATTTTCTTGATGGCAATTTATTGATTTAATTTATTTTTAATTTTAATTTTTAATGTTTCACCGAAGTTGTCTGTTTAAATAGCCCAGGGCCCCCGCAGAATACCAGTGTCGCGGCAGCTATTTCTAGCTGCCACGACTTATACTGAGCGGGGGACCCTTTTTGGCACATTTCTATCTTAATAATAATGTCATATGATGTGTTTTTTTTTGTGCCAAATAAATAAATTTATTCTTATTCTTATTCTATTTGTGTTTTCCTGTCAAAAAAGTAAGAATCAGGTCACAAACAAAAGGTATAAAAAACTGGTTCACCAAAGGCATTAAGAAATCTACTATAACCAAAAGGCATCTGCGTTTTGCTTATTATAAAAATTCTAATGCAAGTAGTAAAACAAAATATATAAAGTGGTTGCGCGTTTCGTTCGTCTGACTCTGTACTCTGGAGACCGGTGGACTGTATCTAAATAAAAACGGGACGGGCAAAGAACTTCAAAGACGCGAGCTGGTCTGCAGTGAGAAAATTTCAAAGGTGATGACGGAAGGGGCGGTCGGTATACACACGTACAAAAATGCAAGAAGAACCAGGCTGGGCGGAAAATGACAATAAGGACACAACCTGGTGGAAGAAGAAAGGAATGCACGTACCTTTAGCTCCTGGCAGCTGCAGATGGGGTTGCAGGTGTCTTTCTTGGACACACCACGTGATAGCACGTGGTCGAGCACGAGGGCGGCCAGGTTTCTTCTCTCAACACGCACAACGAACGTAATAGCACAATGCTGATAACACAACACTATAGCATAGAATTTGGTATACCGAGACACAACACAATTAACTTATCGCGAGAACAATTATTAAGCGATCACTTGCGAGGCGGCGCGAAGCGGACTTTTCTTGTCTACGATTTCAACACAACTGTCGCGCGAACGCAGCAACATCTTCAAGCACCGCGAAGATTTCTTCCGCGGTTCCATATGTTCGTACTCTTCTTACGGTACGTGCGGGAAAAGGATAGGAAGAAGGAAGTGCATTTTGTACGCGCATAGACCAACTAAATTTAACAAATTACAAACTACTAAGGGCGCGAGAAAAATGGCGGAATGAAATCAGTCCGTAAATTCGGCGCAACCATTTCCCCCCCGCTTGAAGGGTCACCTTCAAAATAACAAATATTCCAATGAGGTATCTAATCTAACAACTAAACTAAAATCCTAACCTAACGAGAATAGTCCACACAATAATGGCTTACTGATTAGGCAAGGGACAGAGACGTATAACCGGGCGCAAATATGATCCGGTTGTCGTTCTGATGCGGACAATGCGAATTACCCCATTAGAACCTGGGTAAACTTCCTCAACTATCCCCAAAGGCCAATGAAGCGGTGGCGCGTTCTCAGTGGTAAGAACCACAACAGTCCCGACAGTGATAGGATTAGCAGGTGTGTTCCACTTCTGTCGTGACTGCAAAGTATGCAAATAATCACGTTTCCAACGTTTCCAAAACGATTGGACCAACTTATCCAATAACGAGTGTCGCGAAAGGTGTAATCTATCCTCATCAATATCAATAGCTGGCAAATACTTTAACGGGGTCAAAGTAAGAAAATGCGCAGGAGTCAAGGCCAAAGGCTCCGAAGGGTCGCTAGAGAGCGTCCTACAAAGCGGTCTACTATTCATTACAGCTTCTACTTGAGCGAGCACAGTACTTAACTCTTCGAAGCTTAAAATCTGCTCACCGATAACGCGATACAAGTGGGACTTTAAACTCTTAATATTAGTCTCCCAGTTTCCTCCAAAATGGCTAGATGCGGGCGTATTTAATGTCCAACTAATGCGATTCTCAGACAAAATATGAGCAAACTCCGAACGAAAGTACTTTGAGCTTAAAAACGTATGCAACTCCGATAACATTCTTTTAGCTCCTACATAATTCGTCCCGTTGTCTGAATAAATGTGACTCACAGGACCACGGCGAGAAAGAAAGCGTTTAAAAGCACCTAAAAAACTAGCGGTACTCAGATCTCCTACTAGTTCCACATGAACTGCGCGGGTTGTCATACAGACAAACAAACAAACATAAGCCTTCGTGGCGCGGATTCCACGGCCACGAGATACAGTGACCTTGAATGGTCCAGCGTAATCTGTACCTGTGTGTACAAAAGGTTTAGCGGTTTCCAACACACGACATGAGCGATGATCAGCCATCATCGGAAAAGTTGGCTTAGGACGCAAGCGAAAACAAGGTTGGCACTTATGTACCCTATTGCGAATAAGACTGCGCGCAG